>JBAWJQ010006013.1:0-600000 GCA_037783105.1 Bactrocera zonata | reverse complement strand
TCTTACTATTTTTTGCTCATAGTAGTCTATAAAGTTCTTTGTAGAATAAAGTATTTAAAATTATTTTTTTTTGTTCAATAAAACTGGATTTATTTGTGCCGAATGGCGAAATTTATTTTCCTATGCAATTTGTTAGTATACTTACTTATAAATATTGTTAAAAATAAATTTTATTTTTTTATATAAATTAATTCAATACGTTTGTGTTTTATAAATTATTTCTGTTGTTAACTTCATGAATGATTTCTAAAATTGTGATCTCTCAGAAGCGGAGATCCCGTTCGCTACTTCGCTTGAGTTGCGATCACCTAAGACAGCACACGACTGGTTAATACCGTTAGGACGAAAGCAAATATTGAAACCACTTTTCCTGTAGCGCTCGAACAGGGCCATTCATCACCGATGTCGCTAAAAATGTTAGTAGTTAAAACTGTTAAACTTGTGCTCTCAAATAAAAATTAACTGCATACATGTGATTTTTATGATTTTATGAAATTTTCTTGAGCACATTGCAAAAAGATTTACACACATACATACATATACCACTATAAACATATATTTTTAATAATATTTTATATGATTAAGTTTTACAAATGATGCCTCTTAACGTTTGATTTGATTTTGGTTTTGCGTTTTAATAAAAATATGGCAATGCATATGGATATGGTAGGCTCGAAGTTAGAATGGGATAGACAACATGATCGTGCGGCTGTTGATGTGGCACATAAAATGTCGGTTCACAACTTACAGCAGGTACTTGTGGTGGTGTATAAGCTCTGGAAAAATATGTTTCAAAGTTTTCAATGAACTTGACATTAGTTTCGACTGATGTAGTCATGTTTGGTTAGTTACTTGAAGTGCTCTCCATATTGTGCCATAGAAAAGTATCGACTTTTAAGGTTAGAATGGTGTGTTTACTTGTGCCCTTTTAGTTTGTTTATGTCAGAATTTTAAGATATTTTAATGACTCTTGATAAAATCTTTAACTATATTGTTGGATTAGGGGGTAAAGATCGTATCTACTTTACGATTTCCAGTTGCCAAACTTAATAGATTTGTTCGATCTTAAAATATTAAAAGTATTAAAGGAGAGAGATGAGAGGATTATCATTCAAGTGCTTGGAAAGGGAAAACAAATTAGAAGAAAAGATGAGTCGCGTTATTAAGGCATACGATTTTTATATTTTCTTCTATTAGACTTTGTTTTCAAAAACATTATTATTTCCAAGGATAATTCGAAAAGGGTTGCTGGGGTCTGAAGTGTATATGCCCTAAATCAAATGTTTAAGTTCTCTAATTACGAATTTATTTCTTTTCTGTTAAAATAAATTATGTATATAACTCCAAAAATGTTACGAAAATGTTTCTAGAATACATTGAAACATTGTCATCGGAATCAAAGCCTTTATCCAACATTAGTAGTATCTATTAAACCTCGACAAACAAGTCGGTATAAGAAAGAAAGTATTCATAGAAGTCACTTTTGGGTACACATTTCAAAGAACAGGTTCGACGGATCATTTATTAATGTTGCTCGATTTCCTGAAGCGTTTGAATTAATCTCACAACTCCTTGTGTTTGATGTGTTTTAATCACCAGAAAGCTCATTTCAAGGAACTCTGCGCAATGTTGATGGTTTGGCAGAACTTGTTTTATTTTCAAATTCGAGTACTGTTAGAGTTATGTACATCCGACTGTCATGAGATTCTCCTAAAACCAACTCGACCAACTCTACGAGTGTGGCTATAAATACAAAGGGGATAAGGGGTCTGGTTTTAGCATAAAACTTCTCAGACCGCCAAAGTGTGTCACAGCGTTATGAACAAAGGAAGCATTTACATACCTTATATAGTATATTATGGTCGAATAGTTTTTTCGCTTGCTACACTTAAAAATAGGTTCTTTGATACCTCGGAAAAGTCTCTGCAAGTATGAGCTCTTAATTGCATTTTTCTTTTTTTTCTATTATCAGATAGAAAAATTGTTTGACTTTTGACTACTCAAAAAAAAAAAAAAAATATCTCGTTTCATAGATTTTGTAGGAAATTGAATGCTAATCTAAGCTTTCAGATGATTAACCTATCATTTGATTATTTCAAGTTATCTTTTTTTTTATGAATTTTATAACGCAATGAAAAAAATCATTACGATTCGGAAAACTCATATTTTTCAGGGAATTGACTGCTATTCAAAATGGTATTAGAAGTTTAAAATGTTATGAAAAGGGTGTGGCCTTTCTCTCTGAAATGTTTGATGTATAGTACATACCTCGAAAACCACAAAAGCTATGCGAAGCAAACTAGATGGGAACACCTTGTTTCACTATTTTTTCTTAGCGTATGAAAAAGATAACCACGCTTACCACTACATATATAATGGTTAGGCTCGATAACTATCTAAAAATTTAGGTTAGGATAAACGGACATTATTTTTTAAAGTGTATTTAATTGGAAAACAAGCCTACGAGTGGTACAAAGTCTTCAAAAACGGTCGAGAGATCGTTGAAGGCATTCCTCGTACTGGACGACCTTCGACGCTTTCAACTGATAAAAATATTAAAAAAGTGAAGTATATTGAGCTTGAAACTCGTCAGGCAAGTGCTAAAGAGATTACAAGAGGGTTGGACATCTCTCGCGAGTTCATTCAAGTGATTTTGGTGGCTATTTTTGGGTATGAAATGCGTTCCTGCTCGACTCCTCCCGATAAAGCTGTGCTGTACCGTAAACAAGTCTTTTTGGATTCATGGAGAGCATTATAACTGCTGATGAGATATGGATTTATGAGTTTGACATGCAAAGAAGTCTACAATCATCAGAATAAAGGGAAAAAATGAGCCGAAACCAAAAAAACCAGGGCAAAGCCGGTCAAAAATTAAGGTGATGCTCATTGTTTTTTTCGATATTCGTGGTTTGGTGCATATGAATTTGTTCCGGAGGGACAGATGGCCGTATTGAGGCGTTTGCTTGAGAAAATCCGTCGAAATAATATACCATAACATCGATCAACGATTCGTAACGAATTTAAAGCCCAAAATGCGATGAACACCATCGATTAACCACCTTTTTCACTACATTGGCTTCGTATGATTTTTTCTTGTTGCCCAAACTGAAATTGCCGCTCCGTGGACTATTTTCAGTCGATCGAAGAGATAAAATGAAATTCACTGAAGAGTTGAACCCAAAAAGTGCTTATTAAAAGGGTTTCGAAGACTGAAAAAATCATCGGCTTAAGTGTATTACATCTGGTGGAGATTACTTTGAAGGCGGCAAAATAAATATTGTTGAATAATTAAATATTTTGGGTTTTTTTGTCAGAATTTAACCTTACTTTGGTTTGTAGTTAAGGATACTAAATATTATTTAAGCCCATACCTACCCTTGAAAGAACCGGCTGTTAGCGCTTTACTCACTGTTGTACTTTTACATGTATGTGTGTGTGTGGTGTGTCACCTCTAATTAAAACTAAATATACACAAAATAAACCAGAATGGTACATACAAACAAGTGCACAAGTACAAAATAAACAGCTAATATAAATAAACACCCAAAATAAATACAAACAAGAATATGTAGGTAAATAAGCAAAGTACAGTTTAATGTTAATTTGGCAGATTCGATTAACCACAAACGATTTTATTCGAGTTACTTTACAACAAAGCGATGACAAAGCCACAGAACTTGTTTCTGTTTGTAAACAATAATTAGTGCAAAAACATGATTATATAAAATTTCAATAAAAAAGTAGGAAACAGAAAGATATTTGAAAGGAAAATAGAATTCGAGAAAGTAATAAAATAACAGAAGTGCAGCAGAAAAGGAGGACAGAAGAAAATAATACCAAATACATAGTAGATTTACAATATATTTAAATGAAAAGAGTGGTAACTACAATAATTTGATTCACTGAGTGACAAAACAGTTACAGATAATGTTTAGCGTTTGTTGAAGCTTTCTTAGTGTAGGTGTGTATGCATGTTGTGAGTATATTTATTTACTTAACACCGATGACACCGCAAGCCAGACGTCCACCAGCATTTCCAGTCTTCTTGGAATCGGGGTGGGTGCCCTTGCCCAAATCGTCGGTTAATTCGTGCACGACTAAACCACGTCCGACGATTGTACGTTTGCCAGTTAAACTGATTAAGTGGTCGGTGAAAGTTGTATCGACAATGCCATTCGCATCGGCCTCTATATTACCGAGATCGCCAACGTGACGTACTTCATCGCCAGGCGCACCGTGATCCATCTGTGGAGCAAACATTTTTTATTATTTTAGTATCGAATATTAATTAGATTTGGATATATTAGCAAAGTTTCAGGACATTGCACAGAATCGTTCTCAAGATATGTATATCTACATAGGTCTCAAAGCGATTCTAGTTCTTCTTAGTTAAAATAGAAAAAGAAAAAATGTTAGCTACGATTGCGCCGAATCTTTCACAAATACAAAAGGTTCCTTAGGAGAGCTTGGTTCTGATTGCTCAGTTTGTATGGCAGCTATATGCTTCGAAGATTGTTTCATCGGCTCAGTCAATAACCCGTACCAAAATTCGCAAAGATATAATTTCAATTGAAAAAGTTTTCCATAGTTGTTAACGATCGTTCAGTTTGTATAGCAGGTTATATGCTTCAGTGGTCCGATTTCGGCCGTTCCGACAAACGAGCAGCTTGGTGTTGAGAAAGGGACAGATGCAAAATTTCAGATCGACATCTCAAAAACTGAGGACTCAGACGGACAGACAAACAGACGAACATGGCTAAATCGACTCAGCTTATCATGCTGATCATTCTATATATATGGGAGTTACAAACATCGTGAAAAATTTAATATACCCTGTTCAGGGTCGAAGCTAACTTTTGACTGCACCGAAGTTATAATATCTTTCTTAGATTTACATATTGAGTATTATAGCTAAATCGACTCAGTTCGTCACGCTGATACTTTACAGCGTTCTGGCTATAAAAATGATGAATTTCATGGATGGACAAAAACACCGTTGGTGCAAACTGTACAGTAAATATGCTCCAGTATATTCGACGGACGAGGACTGGTATGCTGAATTTTGTGCCTCCATACATGAACAAATGATACACCTTGCATACGAAGATTACAAGAGGCAGTAACGCCAGAGAACATCGCAAAAATTCGTGAGATTGGCTAAACGTAAAAGGAAATTGAATGAATTAGTTGACTACTTTGGCAGCCCAAAGCAACTCGTAGGTCATATTAGGCACGAATTCTTATAAATGAAAAGTTTTGCCCCTCGTTTTTTGTGAAACGATCAAGGCTCCGGCGCATTTAGCTGGTGATCGACTAATATATTGAAGTATTTACACTATGAATTAGTGCGTAACATTGAATTTATTTTAATTTAAAAAATCATTAACTTTTTCCTACGATTTTATAATATAATAATATAGAAATTTGTCAAATAAATACCTTATCGGGATTGAAATGTCCGCCAGTACTGAGACAGCCGCCGGTCAAGTCGCCCTTCTCGTGCACATGAAAACCGTGTTTACCGGGAGTCAGTCCCTCCAAATAGACGTGCACGTGAACATTTTCAGAGCAGCCATTTTGAGTGAAAGTGACATTACCCTTCACTGTGGAGGGGCCCGACAAGTAGGCAATCGCTTCCATTGTGGAACTTTTCTGAGATTGAGACACCATTATTTATAATGACGATACATAAAGCACATTAGACACATAAATACATAACTAAAAATAAATTTTATTCACTGTTGAGACCTTACCTGTGCCAGGGCGCTGACCGCACACAAGGCCAGTGTGACTATTAAGGCGTAATGAGAGTGCATTTTTTTGGCAATTCACTAAAAAGAGGGAGAGTAACAATTGAGTATTAGAATATGAATATTCAAGTTATTTTAGTATATACTTTTAAGTACTTGTATGTATGCATAAACACTTTTGTAGAGTAATATGTCTAAATTAATCTATATTGTCAATCTCACAGAACGAAAAAGTATTCAATGGAACTGAGATAAAATTATAGATATCTTAAGCTACTACAACTAACTAAAAGAACCTCGCGACTATATTCGAGAAAAACTGAGTTGCCGTTATTCACGATAATTTGTTTTTGTTAAAATAATTATTTTTATGATGTTCTCTAAGCATGGTCCTGAAATAAACTAAATAGGCTTACATCTATGTCTATTCATATTTGAATTCTTATCACGACGTAAAAGATTATCAACCCGGTCTATAAACTTCATATATATTTATTTTTATATTCATATTGCTTATAGCAAATGGATATTTCGGGCTCACATCTCCACTGAATATACTGACCAAGCCGTTTACTCTTAGCGCCATACTTTCTTTACATCTTACATGAGTTTACGGATTTCAAAAAATCAAATTGTTCATTGCCTTCTTCTTCTTTACTGGCGTAGACACTGCTTACACGATTATAGCCGAGTTAAAAACAGCGCGCCAGTCGTTTCTTCTTTTCGGTACGTGGCGCCCATTGGAGATTCCAAGCGAAACCAGGTTCTTCTCCACCTGGTTTTTCCAACGGAGTGGAGGTCTTCCTCTTCCTCTACTTCCCCAGCGGGTATTGCATCGAATATTTTCAGAGCTGGAGTGTTTTCGTCCATTCGGACAGCATGACCTAGCCAGCGTTGCCCCTGTCTTTTGATTCGCTGAACTATGGCTATGTCGTCGAGAAAAAAAATTGTTGAAAAAGGCTGTTTTTTACCAGAGGAATCCCATGTAACCCCTAAATATTGATAGACTGTGATCTGTAAGCTTTTGTCATGCAAGCAATATATTACCGTAATTCGTTTAAAAGAATTGAAAGGTTAGACTAATTAGAGCGCAAGGAAGTAATTCAATCTTTATTCTGCCAAGACAATTAGAGAGCCAATGTTTATTAGTCCAATTTCCTCCTAAAAATGTCTGAAATCGCAGCTTAAAAGAAAATTGATGGAAGGAATACGTATATAATTAGAATTTTAGATAACTCTCATATAAATCCTCATTTGTATTGGAAGGACGGTAACTTGGAAACTGAAAACTGGATGTATTTCACAAGATTCTCTTGAGGCGAACTTTCCACCAGCAAAATAATTCGCTGTAGACAGACACAGATCACTTGGTGCCACGTCCGGACCAACCTCCCAACCAAAACCTATTGATCAAAGCTAGACACTTCTGGACGATTTCTGCCTTCACACGGTGCAGTTGTTGCTAATACAGGTACGACTTAAGGATTGAGCTTCTACCCGATAGTGGATGATTCCTTACCAGTCTCACAAAACGCAATGTAAAACTCTCTACACCGTCAAACAGTCTTGAATCAAATAATAACACAACGAAGTTCATACATATAAATGATCAGCTTGATGAGCTGAGTCGATTTAGCAATGCCCGTCTGTCTGTCTTTATATATGCGAACTAGTCTTTTCGTTTTTGGGATATCGATTTAATTTTGAAATTTTTCTCGCTAAGAAGCTTCTTATTAGTAGGATGCTTGTTTTAATGTCTGTGAAATAATACTTTCCGAATCCCAGGATGTCATAAAACGTATTATTACTGGCTGTGAGTTTTGAATATATACTTACGACCCAGAAACAATAATCAGTCGACCGAATATCGTGGCAAAGGTGATCCGAAGCCAAAAAAAAAAAAAAAACACGTCAAAGTAAGTCAAAAATCAAGGTTATGTTGAAAATTTAATTCAATAATTCCGACTGGCTAAACTGTCAACAAGGAATACTATTTGCGTGTTATGCCTCGTTTGCGCGAAGCTATTCGTAAAAAGAGCCCGGAATTATGGGTGCGTTATCATTGAAGTTTATTCATGAAATTGACTTTAACAACTGTTTCTTAAATTGGAGAAACGTTGGCACAAGTATATTACTTTGAGGAGACAACATAGATTTTGAGGAACAAATTAAGAATTTTAAAATTATGAACAAAGTCTTACTAATGTATGTACCAACCAACTGTGCGAGAAATCAATATACAGGAAAAAATTATGAGAGACAAATTATATATTTTACTATAAAAGCAATATTTTTTACCGTTAAGGTCGGAAAATTAATGAGATAGTTTAATTTTTTATAGGAAAAATGTCGTTTGAAAATCTAAAAACATATAAATATAACATCAAAAGTGATATTTGAGCTGGTGTAATGTTATCCACTCAAGAAAAAATAGTATACTTTACAACTGTAATAATACACCGTATTCTAGACAGCTGTACCATAGTACCGAATGTCAACAACTTTCCTAAAAAACAGCTGTTAAAACTAAATAAACCAAATATATGTTTGCATGTATCATATATTTATTTCGGGAAACGAATATACACAAACATACATTGCAAAATTCATGAATAAAATAAAAAATTTGCTGATAAGAAACAAAACACATGTCGACACAATCTCCCCGCATTTGTAGTTACTCTACCCCCCTGTGATTTATGCTGCCCCCCCTTTGATTTACTCTGCCTGTCAGCATAACCTTAATTTTTAAATTTTTTGTGGGTCACTGAGCATAAAGTGAGATTTGCCCAATAAAACGAAATTATTGCAAAGGTGAATTCACTTTTCATGTAAAACTGAGACATACTATCTACATATGTATGTGTATATGCCAATGTGTGATCATATTCGTGCTTTTATGGCACTTTAGTGCTGAAGCACTTATTCTCTGTAAATGTGCTACAAATGTAGAAACTTACAGGGTTACGTCCACTTCAATTGCTGCCTTTCCAATTGCGCTGATATTTTTGCATATCATTTTTGTAGGCTAGTGTGTATTATACTCGTACATATTCACCTATTATTATATTTTTTTATATCTATTATTTTATATCTATGTATACCTACAACTCAAGTAGTAACGCTCGGTAATCGTGCGCGTATTTGTAGAAGTGTATTTCCGTATCCCTGAAATATTTCATTTTCTCATTTAATGATCGATAAATATTTGTTGAAATATGCCTACTATTCCGCATCATTTTCAACTCTATTTCATTTCGTTGTGACCTTGTTTAGTACATATAAATTGAATGCTAACGAGGGTGGGCTAAATACTTTCAGATTTTTTAACAAATTTTCTTATACTACATAATATAACTTTTTTGAGATTTTTTAATGTACGACTTGCTGTGATTACTTCTAACATTTTGTGGTACAAAGCTAGACAAAAGAAATACAAAAAGCCTCTTGTTTTAAGAGTGCCACTTGAAATCGAATAGCTCTTATATATTAATGTCATACTTATTACAAATAAGAAATAATCCACGTCAAAGTTATACAGTGAGACTGAGGTAAACAAATGGACATTAAAGGCTAAGTTTGTAAAGGAATGAAAATGCATAGTCATATGTTTAGTAAAAAAAAGTTGCTGATACCAAACAGTAATTTAATGGCAGTTATTCGGGCGCTAAGTCAGACGAAACAAGCATTTCTAAGTGGTTTGGTCAATGCCGTACATATCATATGAGCTCCGATGCGCGGAGACTGTTATGGACGAAGCCATTAACAATATTATTTGTGATAACGATGAAGAAATTCTTAAAAATTTGGATATAACAGATTAATTGTATAGTCCGCGGCCCACAACCGTAAAACCAACTTTTCTGTATAATCCTTTTTTTAAACAAAATATTTCCCTTCAAGCGTGATATACTGATTAAATTAACTCTCAAAATTTTCAACCTTCCGTTTCGGTGATCACCTGTTCATTTGAAGAAATTCTTTCAACGAACATTCTTTTGATAACTGAGCACAGAAAATAGGTCAGATTTAGAGAATACGGCGGATGCGGAAGCTCAAATAATGCCCTTTACAAATAGCATTTTCTTTTCAAATGCGGCCGTTTTCGGTGATTTCGTTCTTCAGACAGTACAATAATACTATGTAAAAGTCGCTGTGGATGGTCCTTCCTCCTCCAAAGTTAATCCATAAAAATTATTTCATGCGCATACCAAAATACAGACGACATAACCTTGCTAGCCGACTGTTGCGTTTATCCACGCTTTGTAGCGGATTCATCGTGCGTAGTCCACGCGCATGGAGCCATGTTTCATCCATTGTCAGATATCAGCGCAAAAACTCGGACTTATTGCGCTTGCATATCTCCAAACCTTGTTCCGAATCATCAACTCTTCGTTGTGTTTGGTAAAAGATTAGACCACTTTGCACAGAGCTTTCTCATACCCAAATATTTGTGACTGATATGATGTATGTACATATTCAATTGATATTTTAAGAGTGTCTGCTATCTCCAACAACTTCACTTTATCCAATATTATGTTGAAGACTTTTTTGATGATTTCGTGGGTAACGACCTCTTTTGGGCCTGAAGTTTTTACTTCCAATAAGTTTTTTCCTTTCAATAAGTAGTATTTTAACACTACTCCTTCCTTCCTCCTTTTTATAAATTTTTTCACAATAATAAAAGTTGCCTCACTCAGTATGACATGAATCACAAACGAGTCATGCATCTTTGAGTATGATCCCGAGACAAAGAGGCAATCTTCCAAGAGGCACACGCCACACCGTCTCCTCGCCCAAAAAAGGGAAGAATGAGCAAATCCAAAGTGAAATCGATGCTCATTGTCTTTTTTGACATCAAAGGCATCGTTCACAATGAAGTTCTTCCTCCTGGACAAACCGTTAACGCCAAGTTTTACTTGGAAGTCCTCAAGAGATTCAAACGAAGGGTCAATCGGGTCCGACAAGACATCGTAGCCGATTGGAAGTTGCACCACTATAACGTCCCGGCTCAGACCGCCCTTCTTGTGAACAGCTACCTAACCAAGGCCGGCATCCAAACGCTTTCGCGGCCGCCCTGCAGCCCAGATGTGGCTCCCCCCGGACTTGGTTTGTTTCTTTGCCTGAAATAGCCGTTGAAAGGCAAGTATTTTGAGACGACAGAGGGGATCTAAGCAGCATACACCTCCACCCTTAAGGCTATTCTGGAGAATGCCTTCCCTGACGCACTTAATGCTTGGAAATCGCGCTGCCAGTGCTACATCGACGCAGATGGAGCCTATTTTGAAAGTTTTTAAAGAATTGTAACGATTGGTTCAATAAATTTTTTTTAGTCGACTCAGTCCTATTATGTACTTTCCGGACAAATTCTGTTGGTGTTGGGGATTTTTTAATTAACCTGTCAAACCATACTCAAAAATTAATAACAATCAATAAATAATAATTTGTTTTATTTGCATGGAATTGCTTGAGATCTTAAGAGAATAATCGCTGGAAAGGAAACTGGCGATCACGACGAAGTAAACGCTGAAGTCTATTTTGAAACAAAGGGCAAATTGTACTAGAAAGTGATTTGTACTTTTACATATTAAACCTTATTTCCAAAGAAAAGCTAAACAATTTTTTGTTCGCTACTAAACTTTTTGGGTGACCCTTGTAATACCATAAAAATGGCTAAGTCATTAAAAAATATTTTTGTGCAAGTTTTGTTAAACAATGAAAGAGTGCATTTGAAATATTTAAACCCACTGAATTAATCGCTCTGTTGTGTAATGTTTGCCTACTTAATTTCAGATGCTTAGTTTCAGTACTCTCGTAGGAAAGTTTTTAATTTATTATTTAAGACAATTGTAACCGGTAAATATGCATAATACATATAATCCTGGACGGTGATTTATTTGAATAAAAATTAATCTTGAGACTAGTGTTGAAGAATATAAAACGAGTTGTATAATTTCAGGAGGTAGTTTATTGAATACAGAAGAGGAGATTTGCCTTAATTTTTATGGCTGAATGTGCTAGAATTTTATTTATAAGTATATTATTTTGTGTAATTTTTTTAGGTTGTGATGTGATTCGTGGTAATCACTGATAAGCTTAGGTATTATGATAGAGCTTTAACCTGAGAATAAAATTTATTAAAGCCATTAAATATACATAATAGCAAAAATTACGTAAATGCAATTAAAATAATTTATAATAATTTAAATAAGTTTTACATATGACATTTTAAGTATTGGTTTAGAATCACGTAATGCTTATCATGCCATAATTGGATTTGTTTTCAAGAGGCAATTTATTATGTTTATTTTTTTTTTTTTTATTAAATTTTTTTTGTATTTTTCACATTTAAAAAATTACTATATGTGTGTGTATTTTTCCAATACATTTTAAAATTTCTGTGTAATTTTAGTTTTTTTTTTTGTGTTTTTTTTTTTTTTAATTTAAAGTAGTGAGTAGTTGGTGAAAGTAGTAATTCTACAACGAAACACAACCTTCAATATTATTTTCTGTGCTACGCCAAAATTAGCACATAATCAGTAATTAAAATAGTTTCAGGGTAGAATTTTGCGTTTTGTGAAAGTAAATTTCAATTTCATTGCGAATAATAAACATCAAATTAACGATAGTATGACAATTTTTATGCCATCGCTTTGGCGATTACGGTGTTAGTCTCAAGTACCAAATAGCAAACATATCTAATGATTTCTGGTTCATTTTACTAATAAATTGGCAATTAGCAAACTTTCTAAATATTTGTTCTGACTGACTTCGCAAAAAAAAGCAAAACATGGATTTTTTGCTCTATGATCGTGATCGGGGTAATTTTCCTGCAATAAAGATAACCAAAATTGAAGATAATCAAGAGAATTAGCCACATTAACAGCTTGCTTTCAAAGTTAAAAAACTTCAAGCTTATTTCTTTTGTCTTAATAGAACAATTTTGTTGTTCTGAAACGTCGATCTTATTTTTTTTTTAATTCTATTGAATATACTTTGTATAATATCCAATAAAAAATAAAAAACTATATCAATACATAAACCAAAACCTCTCTGAACTTTCTCAGTTACAATGATAAACAATTTGTTTCCTAATGAATGATGTTTTGTAGGAGAGTATGCAAACCTCTGTCAATGACGATAACATCGAAAAGGTTAGAGAAACAGTGTTTGGCAATCGTAGTAATGGCAGAGAGATAGCAGAGAGAACATCTGTTATGGATGAACTCAACACATTTTCGATAACATTTTGGTTAATGTTTTGGGTAATATTTTGGGTATGAGGCCTGTCAATGCTAGACTCGTATTAAAATCCTGAATTTTAGCAAACACAATGTCGAGTGGAGGTTGTATGATTTATGCTGAAGAACAAGCAAACTCCAAATTAAGCTGAAACCGAAAAATCCAAAATTTGTTGGAAACACAGTAGGCTATTCTAGATAGGCTATTCTAGAAAGGTATAACGAGATACGAAACTGTTATGCCGTTCATGCAACATGACAGGAATATAAAAGCGGTTTCTAAGGGTGTTCACTGTATCGCAAATAATATTAAGCAGGTCAAAAAATCATGGGACCCTTCACTTAAACCAAACCAGTTTCCATTAAAAAGTCCCTATACTACTATATAGTAAGACTTTTTAATTTCTTGGTTGGTATGACTGTAAGTGACATCTGTGACATCTGTGCCAAATGTCAAAATCAAAATAATCATTAGGGTTTAGTATACGCTTGTCTTTCTGAAGTACTTAAAGTGAATTCGGCGATTTTTACGATGAGTGAAATTATTCAACGAAGAAGTTACATTAAATTTTATGGGCGAAATCACATTTCTAGTGCCGAAACGTTCAGATTGTTTGAAGCGGGCCTTTGGTGATAATTATTTGTCGCGAGAAGGTGTTTTTAATTGGTAAAAATTATTCAAAGAGGGTCAAGAGTGCTTGGACAACGAACCACGTTCAGGACAATCAAGATCAACTGATGATCAACATGTCAATAAAATGAAGAGACTTGTGGTTGAGAATCGACGATTAACTGTCAGAGATTTTACTGGCATCTTTGGAATATCATAAGCACCAGTGAAAACCCTTCTGAAAGATTTAGTCCTAAGAAAATTACAAGCACGACTGGTTTCGAAATCACTAAAATGTTTGTAAAAACAGCGTTGCGTTAACAATGCTTTCCGACTACCAGGATGTCATGAAACCTATTATTACTGGCAAAGAGTCTTGGGTCTATGCTAACGACCCTGAAATGGACGATCAATCGGCCGAACATTGTTGCAAAGCTGAGCCGAAGCCGAAAATCCAGCCAAAGCAGACAAAAATCTTAAACGACCGCTCAAGGGAAACCGGCATGAGTCAATTGAAGATATTGAACGAGAATCGCTACGCGCATTGGAGACTATTCCGGAATTTGACTTATGGGGGTATTCTGGTCAAGGATTTTGAAAAAATATATTTTTTTTTTCATATTTTGAAAGTTTAGACTTTCAAAAATATGACCTTGGAAGGATTTTTCAAAATTCGACTTATTTTTGGAGATACAGCCGATTTTGTGACGTGGTGTCCGTGTTCACTAGAATTGTCTCCTAAACTTTAAACGCGTTTTTTCGAAACTACATTTTTTGAGGTGGTTGACATGATATTTCAAGTTCTACTGAACCGATTCCTTTGATATTTGGTATATATCTTCTTTATACGATGCTCTGTCGTGGCTGCCTTGGATTTCCAAAAATTTTGATTTAAAGTATTTTTAAAAAATTCGAAAAAGCCGAGGTTTATTGCAAATGTATGGAAAATTGGATGGAGCCTTGGCATGCTTGTAGTGGCTAAAAGGGAGCCTATTTTGAAGGCGTAAAGTTTTATATAAAAACACGTAAAACTTTTTTCTGTTTTTTTTTCAGTTCAGTCAAATCTGAGCAGATGGTATACATTTATACCAGGTTTTAAGATATCTCCTATACATAGGAAATTTCAAAAAAGCAAAAATCTTTAAAGTTGGCATACATCCTAGGTTTGATTGTATTTTATATTATTTTTTTATGCAATTTCACTCGGTTGATTCAGAGGTATTAACGTTTTATGTTAGAAAAATAATTCTTTAATTAATACAAAAATGGTTGAAATTCTTATACTGGTATGTGCTTCCAATGGAATTGCTATTACAAAATGATTAAAGGGGATCAATACAACTTAGAGATCTGCCAATAATCAAAAATATAGAGAATACGATCTCTGAGTATTTAGGCTTACAATTCTATGAAAGTTTTCCGTTGGCGTTTTGTGTCATCATGCTTATGAACCTTGTTCCCCAAATTTTAATATTCACTTCAGGAAATACGTTATTAGTGGACTGAGAGCTTAGACGGACGGTATTAAAGGCAGTTCTATAATAATTGTACTCAATGTGTTGGCAGTCTTAAACTGCCAAACTTGACTTAGAAATCAATAATAGTTTTATATTTATTTGTGTTGATTATTTTATTCTATTATACTATATAATAAAGGTTGAAATTCCTATGTGCACTATATCTCTTATAAGTTAAGATCATCAAGGAACTGGAAAGGCGATCAAGGTACCATTGTAGATGAAGGTGATTTATACATATATATTTAAATCAGCATCTGAGTCGACTTAGTTATGACCGTCTGTATATACGCGAACTACTCCTTTAGTTTCTGAGATATCGAACTAAAATTTTGCACACGTCCCTTTCTCTCTAAGAAGCCGCACTTCTGTCGCAACTCTCCATATCGGACAACTATTGCATGTGGTTGCAATACAAATTGAACGATCAAAATGAAGTTCTTGTATGGAAAAGTTTGTAAATTGACAAGAAATGTGACATGGATCATTCTTACAAACATATTTACAATATCCGAAGAAATTGTTCACAACGAATCACTATAGCATAAAGCTGTCATACAAATTAAACGTTGAAAATCAAGTTTTTGTGTGGAAAATTTTTTACTGTGACAAGATAAATTTACGAAGTTTGGTATGGGTTATTGTTATTGTTGATGGCAAAGCTGCAATATCTGAAAAATTGATCAGATCACGTTACTATAGCATATAGCGCATTTGATATATGGTTGATATAAGCACAACCAGTTTTCGAAGGCTTTTAGCCAGCGCCTTAAAGACTTGCTCAGAAGAATGTACTAGATGTTTTCAGAAATAAATACAAACAGAAGCAGTAGGACGGCAACAATTTACAAGTATACTTGTATATGTACCATGCATATGCACACATCTACACAATATTTCGAGTGCAAGCCAGAAGTCAATGCCGAGTTTTAAGGCACAAAATTGTGGCTTAACCACTTTACTTCAAAGCACTTCAGTGCAGTTACGATGTATGTAAATATGGAAATATGCCAAGTAATATATTTAAATTTATAAAGCAAGTATTTTTCAAACTGGGTTGAAGTCGCAATTGTGCCCTACTAAGTACATACACTGCCTAATCGTTTCGAGTGCGAATGTCAGTTTTTATAAATTCTTTTTTTTAATAATATTCAGTACTTGATTTCTTTGTTCACCTGCACTTGTTATAAATGCGCCTCACCTTAAATAATTTTTTGCACCACTTTAAACCCTCTTGCTGTTCAACTTTTACTTTTCTGTTTTATTTATTTAACGCCTGCGCGCCGAACTTCAACGACGATGCTCAATACAAAACTGAACTAAACGACAGTTGAACACAAACTGTTTATAAACTGAATTTACTCGCATCTGCGGTGATCAGGCGTAGCCGCCCACCGCGCCAATTGCCGCTTAAATCTGTAACCTGTCTCGGTGATGTAACCTGACGTGAGAATCAATCCATTTGCTCGCATTCTAAGTTATACCTGTTTGTGAGCATTTGGGTATGCAAATAACTTGCAATCGTGCTGTTTTGTGCTCTTGCATTCGGCACTTGTAAAAAAATAACGAAGAAGCTTTTGTTGTTATAAAACAAATAAATTGACCTATCATTGAGAATGCGACTTGTAGTGGACAGTGGTGCGGCTGAGTGAGTTTAGATTGCTTGCCGTGAGCGGCGCTGAGTTGCGTTGAGAATAGTAACAGTGCAGTGAGCGTAGAGTCTTAAAGAGCACGTTCCGTTTAACTGTTGATAGTGTTTGCAAATAACGCAATTAATATATACATATCCACTACCTGTATTTACATAAATAACAATTTAAAACGAATAAGGTGAGCTTCAATTTATGCGGAACGAAATATGAAGTACTCTCTCAAAGAATAATGGTTAAAGGAGAGTGCAGGAATTCGAAATGTCATAATAAATTTAAAATTTCTGTAAACAGTTTTCGTTTTTAGATAAAAAATTGGTTGCAAACTGGGTCCGTGACAAATTTTCTTATAACTTTTAAGTTTCATTGAGATACTTTATAAAGGATTTTTTTTTGGCCATGGACCAATGATTCCTTTTGTCCATAGAGCATATTAACCAGTGGTGTTTTGAGTATGTCAGAACATCTCAACAATGGCTTGTGGCTTATCGTCACTCCAAATGTGACTATTAAACTAATAGAGAGCTTCAACGCAGAACAAAATATTCATGTGAAAATCGGAATCCGTGACCTCTTGTTTTGGGGCCGTTCACCGAAGATACGAGGCGCTTGGTAATACGAGTATTGTAAGCCCGCAAACTAAGAACCTTCCGCAGCATCTTCCATAAATTGGTGGGCAAAGCTCTAATTGTTCCGGCTCATTCAGGTTTTCTTCGATACTTTGCTCTACAGAAGCAATAGCGTAGTGGACGCGACCATGTACGACTAGATACTACACTAAGAATACGCATTTTCCATTAGAGTAAACGCGGTACGAAACCGACCCATGGTTCCTCGAATTCCCGACTCTTCTATGCGATTATGTTGAAGGAATTTTGGATAGGAGCGTATACACAGAGAGACACATGGAAATCAGTTCCAACTGAAACATATTCACAAATAACATCATATACATCTGGATTATTTTGAGCTGCTCCCGTTATGGAAACACAACCATAAGACTTATATGAAATATGTTATGAGTGTATAAAAAGTAAAAGCTATGAAATAAAATTTATTTGTTTCTTTAGTTTATTATCTGAAACTTATATTTTCATATATGTTTCGAAAGAAGTTTTACTGATAATCGACCGACTTTGAGATAACATTATTTATAACACACAATATACAATTTGAAGTTGATAAGCCATTAAGTACCTGTGGTATCTACACCATAATTTTATATAATTATGGTAGAGGAAAAACTTTAAAAGACGCTACGAGATGTTTCAGTAACTCAATACATACTTCCGATTCCGTCAACTTGCAGTACCTTCTATCTAAGGTTATCGTTCCGTATTATTTTATGATGCCACATAAAATCGTTAGAGATACGAAACTGTTATACCTTTCATGCAACATGACAGGACAGGTGTTCACTGTATCGCAAATAATGTTCAGCAGTCCAAAAAATCATAAGACACTTCATTTAAAATAAACCAGTTTCCATTAAAAAGTCCCTATACTACTATGGGCAAAAAATAGTAAGACTTTTTAATTTCTTGGTTGGTATGACTGTAAGTGACATCTGTGCCAAATGTCAAAATCAAAATAATCATTAGGGTTTAGTATACGCTTGTCTTTCTGAAGTACTTAAAGTGAATTCGGCGATTTTTACGATGAGTGAAATTATTCAACGAAGAAGTTTCATTAAATTTTATGGGCGAAATCACAATTCTAGTGCCGAAACGTTCAGATTGTTTGAAGCGGGCCTTCGGTGATAATTATTTGTCGCGAGAAGGTGTTTTTAATTGGTAAAAATTATTCAAAGAGGGTCGAGAGTGCTTTGACAACGAACCACGTCCAGGACAATCAAGATTAACTGATGATCAACATGTCAATAAAATGAAGAGACTTGTGGTTGAGAATCGACGATTAACTGTCAGAGCTTTTACAGTGAAAACCATTTTGGAAGATCATTTGGGCCTAAGAAAGTTACAAGCACGACTGGTTTCGAAATCACTAAAGTGTTTTTAAAAACAGCGTCGCGTTAACAATGCTTTCCGACTACTAAGATGTCATGAAACCTATTATTACTGGCGAAGAGTCTTGGATCTATGCTAACGACCCTGAAATGGACGATCAATCGGCCGAATATTGTTGCAAAGCTGAGCCGAAGCCGAAAAAACCAAGCCAAAGCAGACAAAAATCTTAAACGACCGCTCAGGGGAAACCGGTATGGGTCAATTGAAGATATTGAACCAGAATCGCTACGCGCATTGAAGACTATTCCGAAATTTGACTTATGGGGGTATTCTGATCTAGGATTTTGAAAAAATCTATTTTTTTTGCATAATTTGAAAGTTTAGATTTTCGAAAATATGATCTTGGAAGGATTTTTCATAATTCGACTTATTTTTGGAGATACAGTCGATTTTGTGACGTGGCGTCCGTGTTTACTAGAATTGTCTCCTAAACTTTAAACGCGTTTTTCTCGAAACTGCATTTTTTGAGGGGGTTAACATGATATCTCAAGTTCTACTGAACCGATTCCTTTGAAATTTGGTATATATCTTTTTTATACGATGCTCTGTCGTGGCTGCCTTGGATTTCTAAAAGTTTTGATATGAAGTATTTTTAAAAAATTCGAAGAAGTCGAAAAAATCGGGTCAAAAAAAGTTTTTTTTTTTCAAGTCGACGCCATTTTGTTATTTTTTTTGTTTTTTTTGTGAAAATGGTCAACGCGATAACGACATCCTTCCTAATGAAGAATCTTCTTGTTTCTTGTATTCTAGATCTCTACAAGGGTTGAAATCACGTCAACCAAGACGCACCATTCTTTTTGAAGCCCCCACTGCACACTCCATTATTAAAATGTCAATAAAAAACATAAAAATGGATAGTAAAAATGTTTTTCATTTTTTTTATCTTAGTTAAATAAATGCCTAAAATTCATGCATCTAGACCAGAATACCCCCTTAACAACTGTTTCGAGAATTGGAAAAAAAGTTGGCAAGTGTATTGTGGCCAAGAGGGACTACTCTGAGTTGGGCGACATATATTTTGAAGAATAAATTAAGAATTTTAAAATTATGAACAAAGTCTTACTATTTTTTTGCTCATAGTAGTAGTATCTTCTAATCCATAATTTTATAGTTGTTTTACGATCCTATTTCGAGAAAGAATCATCGCATTATAGTAGGTAATGAATATGAAACATTTTTTCGTTATATTGGAATTATTAATTGTATTTTTATGTAATATCAACTTATTGTATATCCTTCAAAATCATAATAATTCGACAAAAAAGGAACTATCCACATTGCTTTAAGGTTTTAAAGCAGGTTCTTCGGAATTTACTTCTGCAACTTTCTTGCACTTATTTATTTATTAAATAGTATTATCATATAAATTTATTATTATTTTTTATTTCCGGCCCAGTATGCATAAATATTCAATAAAGCAAATATTTACATACTATACATATAAGCCTGCTTAGAATTATGTAACCCCTACTAAGTACGCTTAAGTCAGCAAGCTAAGACTAACTAATCATTGCGAGTATGGATGCATATGAGCATGTTTAACCAAATATTTACACACCTGTGTTTACTGGCTATATGGAGTACATACCAGCTTATATACATAAGTATACAGGGTGAATCAACTTTTGTGTCGGCATGTAGACATTAAATAATTTTGGAAAGAACAAATTCCTATTGTATAGTTTTTGATATATTTTCTTTAAATTGGTAATTTATTTATTCATTGGTCATGGCAATATCCTTTTTGGATTTTCCATTTCTTTTGCCAGAATCGAGATATATTTAGCCACGAATAGATGATTTTAGAACCAATGTTTGACTTGAGCTTGTTTGCTCAGGCACGAAAAAGTCATTAATCATGGCTCCATAGCGTCGTTGCCCATAGAGCACACCAAACAGCGACTGTTTGAGGATGAGAAAAGTGAGCTTCATCGCTGAAGAACATTTTCCTATGAAAATCAGAATGGGTGTCATCTCATTTTGTCGCTTGATGGTCGTTCCACTTCAATTTTGGCACGAGTTGGATTTTGCATGCCCTCAAACCAAGATCTTTACGCAAAATCTTACATAAAGTGGAAGAACACAGCTGCAATTGTTACGCGCGATGCAGGAGGGAATCATTCGGGTCTTCGTCGATACTCTGCTCCACAGCAGAAATAGCGTTTTCGGTGCGCACTGTACAGCAATAGACGTGGTATGAAATCGATCTAAGGTTGCTCGAGTTGCCGACTCTGCTGGTGCATTTTTCCGAATCACACTCCTGAAATACGCTCATAGAATACGACGCACCCTGTCTTTATGTAAATTTGCGAAATTGAAAGAAAATTATGAGCGTGCGTATGTGATTAAATGTAAATAAAGTGTAGCGGGCGCGTTTAAAATGTACGAAATGTGCGAAACGTGCAATGCAACGCAATTTTCTTAAAGTTTCCCAACTGCAGTAAGGTAGGAAAAATAAGTAGTAGATAGCTCTTATCCGTTGTTTATACTGTATTTTAAGCTGCGTCGAATACTTTCTGAGCTGAAGTGTTTTTTATCCATTTAGTGTACCTTTAATTTCATTAAAATATCACACAACTCGATCCAACCAAACTGTTAGAAGTCGGAGTATAGAATATATTCTATTATTTTTTGACATCTCCATACTTGAGAATTTATTTTCAACCAATTTTATTAATATTTACATAAAAATATATACTATATGGAGTAAAGACGGATGGACGTTTCAAAACCCTGAAAATCAGTTATATGGGGACTAAGGAAAGTTTTCGTACGATTTTATCCATTTTAGATACAAAAATACATTGTGAAACTGAATTAACGCATCGGTCGATATACTACTTGTATGAGGTATAAAGTCAAATGGTAAATTAGGTATATAAGCATGAAGGCTATAGAAAGTATTGATTCGATTCAACTCATTTTTGACGAAAAGGTATATTAATATCATTTTCCGTTAATTTCAATAATAAAGACTGATCCATTTCGAGGTTCCCGATTAGTTAAAAGAAAAAACATTGAAACTTCAAATTTAATGAAGAATGTTTATGATAATTCAAAAGAACATTCTTTTGCATTTATTTTTTGAAGATTATCTCTTTTAAATGTTGATCGCGACTGCGCCTCACATGGTTCATCCGTTGAGTCTAATTTTCGATGACTCGCTGGAAAGACACGCGTGATGTTTTGCCTAAATCGAAGTCGGATTATCCGCGTATACTTTAGACTTTACATATCTCTACAGGAAAAAGTCAAACGGTGTGTTATCACACGATCTTGGACAGTCCCAAAATGAGAAATTATCTGCTCACTGAAGTGTTCTATCAATAAATAAATTGTTTGATACGATTTGTGGGAAGTGACGCCGTTTTGTTGAAAGCAAATGTCGCCGAGATCACGAGCCCAATTTCAGGCATCAAATAATCGGTTAACATGGCTGGCATCATTTTTGAAAAAATACGGACCGATGATTCCACTGGCCTATAAACCACACCAAGAAGTTGTTTTTTTTTGGATGATATGGCAGCTCTTGAATCACTTCAGGTTGCTCTTCGTGCGGCAATTTTGCTAGTTTACATACCTATTGAGCCAAAAATGGGCCTCATCGCTGAACTAAATGTGGCTCGAAAACGTCGAATCTTTTTGGAAATTTTCAAGAGTCTAAGGGATGTCGCTTCGGAAAGTCGAGCGACTTCAGTTCTAGCACAAACTGTATTTCGTACGATTTCAATTTAAGATCTCGATGTAAAAGGCGTCAAATCGTTCCATACGTCAGTCCGAGTTGTTGCGAACGGCACCGATTCGACTCTCGACGGTCTTCGTGTACACTCTCAGCCACCGCTGCTATATTTTCTTCACTGCCTGCTGGACATGGTTTATTCGGTCGAAGATTATCCAATAATGAATGCTGGGTCTGGGCCGCCTCGCAGTTTTGCAGTGCCGAGCGTAGCTCTTTCGTTTCGCTGCGACACGAACGCGCGGAAAGTGTACCGCCCAGCGAGGACACTTTGCGTCGTCGTCCCGTTGTGGCGGTTTGCGTTTGTGCGCTATCAATGAGGTTTGCCTCGGCATCAGACATTTTCGTGTCGACATTTTTATTATCGTTATGTGTGCTGTATTTGTTGGAATGGTGATTTAGTATTGTCTGAAAGTGAAAAAAGAAAATTTGAAAATCAAAATCGGGTTTATAATTTTGTTTTATTATTTGAAATCTCGATTGTTTTTGAATCGAATGTAGTGTTCGGCGTGTATTTTTTTTAATTAGGAAGATTAGATGGGTTTCAAAAAATCGATTTTTCATTGTTTTATACATTTATTTGAAAAAAATGTCGCGAAATTTACACCAAAATTTTCATATGTTTGTAAAAATGTCTGCAAAAAATCCAATCTTCGGTTTTTTCCCTTTGTTCAAGTTGTAAGTTACGGTTTTAACTAAAGCAATTAGTTTTTTCACTTTAGATGATCCTGAAGGAATTATCCTGCCAACGCGGGCGTATCTTTTTTCGAGGAGTCCCCGGAAATGACATTGCAATGGCCGAGTTTAAATATTTTTTCCAAAAATTTCAGAACTTCTTTGTGAATAGTGGATGTTTGTAATAATAAAAAATTCTAATAAAATATTTCAGTTTTTATATGAGAAAAAATTGTTGAAAAAATGCTGTTTTTACCCGAGAAAACCCGTATAGCCTCTTAACCTCAAAAACCAACCAATTAAACCTTAATCAAATCATACATATTTATATGTGATTTCCAAAACTTCAAACTTACTCCCAAAAAATATCAAAGATTTTGACTCAAATACCAACCTTTGGAAAAACATCCCTGACACTTTTCCTAGATACCAAAACTTTATGAAATTTGTACCAATAGTTTTACAATTTTATTTGAAATGTTTTTAAGCATATTATTACAATATACTTATTTTGTACATAGAAGTATTTTTTATTATTGAAGAAACGTTTGCAAAACTTGCTGTCTGACTATCAGCAAAGCTCTTCAGATTACTTGAGTCCAGCATGACTCCGTGGTTCTCCGCTTTGTAAGAAAGTAAGGCCACACTTCAGCAGCGTATAAAACACAGTTTGCTTGCTAACAGAAACAAGAAGACAAATTATTCCTTTGGAATATCATAGACGCCACATTCACGATTCGCTGGTATTGAAACATCTGAGAAACGAAAAAGAATTAGTTTTCCTTACAAAAATTAATAAACTAAGTGCCAAGTACCGATTTTCTTGGGGTAAGGCAGATTCAGGTTATTCATAATGTTAATAAATTCCTCTTTGGTTTTGGTCAAGCGTGGATTGTAGTTTTTCTCCTCCCAAACGCTGCTCTCCATTAGGCCTCTAAAAAATTGTAAAGAATTTTTATTTTTTCACGTTATTTTCTTAAGTAATTTGCGTTGAGCCTACTCACTTGTAATCATGCGCCGGATAAATGCGGAAATTGTCTGGCAATGTAAATATTTTACTATGCACATTTTCGTACAAGTGGGCAGGATCACCTTCCTGGAAATCGGTACGTCCACAGCCCCGTATGAGCACTGTATCGCCGGTGAAAATGCAACCCTGTTCATGTATCACATACGACATACAGCCGTTGGTGTGTCCCGGTGTGGCCAATGTATCGATGCGGTGACGTCCAAATGTAACGGGATCACCTTCGTCGATGTGTATATCTGCCTTGGCACCGCTCGCTTTGGCAATAACCGATTTGCTGCCGGGCAACAATTGCTTGAGCCAACCGCTGCCGGTGATGTGATCCGCGTGCATGTGTGTGTTCACTATATATATAACGGGTGATTTTTTTGAGGTTAGGATTTTCATGCATTAGTATTTGACAGATCACGTGGGATTTCAGACATGGTGTCAAAGAGAAAGATGCTCAGTATGCTTTGACATTTCATCATGAATAGACTTACTAACGAGCAACGCTTGCAAATCATTGAATTTTATTACCAAAATCAGTGTTCGGTTCGAAATGTGTTTCGCGTCCGTGTCCGATGAGCGATGAGGCTCATTTCTGGTTGAATGGCTACGTAAATAAGCAAAATTGCCGCATTTGGGGTGAAGAGCAACCAGAAGCCGTTCAAGAACTGCCCATGCATCCCGAAAAATGCACTGTTTGGTGTGGTTTGTACGCTGGTGGAATCATTGGACCGTATTTTTTCAAAGATGCTGTTGGACGCAACGTTACGGTGAATGGCGATCGCTATCGTTCGATGCTAACAAACTTTTTGTTGCCAAAAATGGAAGAACTGAACTTGGTTGACATGTGGTTTCAACAAGATGGCGCTACATGCCACACAGCTCGCGATTCTATGGCCATTTTGAGGGAAAACTTCGGACAACAATTCATCTCAAGAAATGGACCCGTAAGTTGGCCACCAAGATCATGCGATTTAACGCCTTTAGACTATTTTTTGTGGGGCTACGTCAAGTCTAAAGTCTACAGAAATAAGCCAGCAACTATTCCAGCTTTGGAAGACAACATTTCCGAAGAAATTCGGGCTATTCCGGCCGAAATGCTCGAAAAAGTTGCCCAAAATTGGACTTTCCGAATGGACCACCTAAGACGCAGCCGCGGTCAACATTTAAATGAAATTATCTTCAAAAAGTAAATGTCATGAACCAATCTAACGTTTCAAATAAAGAACCGATGAGATTTTGCAAACTTTATGCGTTTTTTTTTTTTAAAAAGTTATCAAGCTCTTAAAAAATCACCCTTTATGTATATGGAAATGTTAGATATGTTTTGTAGTGGGGTTGTAAATGATTAATTATTGTTGCTTTTTTTTCGACTAATTGGTTGCTATTAGTGAAGTCTAACTTATATTCTAGTATTTTTACCTATATTATATTTAAAGCTACCTTATGTATCATTAAGACGGAATGTATGCACAGATGGTAGATTACATAAGTATGTTTATAACTTTTGTTACACTTCAAAATCAATTTCGCTTTTTAAAATCCAATGCCATACCTAAATCACCCCCAAACTAGCCGTTAAATAATTTGAAAGTTAAAATCTCTCGTGCTTTAGTGACACTGATTGCTTTATGAATTAAATATGTACTTTAATGTATATAATTTACCCTAATAGATCTGCCAATTTCAATTTAACAAGTTTAATTAAATTTGAGAACCGTTCACCAATCGATAAGTATAATACAGGGTAGGTCATTTAAAGTTGACCCATTTGCCCATTTGCCAAAATTAAGGCGTCGCGGATAATCAGCTGGGTTTAGTTTTTGTGCCATTTGAATTTTATATGGAAACATCTTCAAATCTTTATGAATTATGCGTCGGAGAGTGGTGCGAGAGATGTCTAATTCCTGAGAGCGGCGATAACTCGATGTCGATGGAGTCTCCTCAATACTGGCTCGTACAGCTTCGATATTTTCATCAGAACGTCTTGTGCGTTGTCTGGATGCATGACTGGCATTACTGAGATTACCGGTGTTCACAAATTTTGCGTATAAAGACTTAATTGTGTTCTTAACTGGAGCACTTTTCACTTTATTTTTTTTGCGAAACGCACGTTGAGGTTAACACAATTGAAAAGTTATTTTGAATATAAAGCTGAACAATTTCAGCGCGTTCTTTTGGAGTGTACTGTTCCATGGTATAAATTGTCTTCGAATGACGCTTCTAACGCGGTATGACATTAGCCAATTTGTCAGCGCTGTTAAAAGTTACAGCGTTGCCAGATGGGTCAACTTTAAATGGCCTACCCTGTATTAAGCCATTTAGAATATGCTGAGCTCTCACTGACTTACTTAAAATATACGTAGACTAATACAAAATAAATATACTTCTTTTTTCTATAATTTTTTTGTATGTTTCAAGACTATACTATTGATGTAAAATTAATTATGTAAATTCTTGAAAGTGTCTGATTTTCTGCTTTCCTTTAGACTAGGGGCACTAGGCACTGCTGGGAATATTGGAATGATATTACGAAAAACCAGAAAAATTGTTATTGAGCCTTTAAATTTATCGAGCACAGTGGCCTCTAGTAAAGCGTGATCCAAGTGAACGTATTTTTTTTTTCAATAGCCTTTGTTTGACAGATAACGTGTGAGTCTTGTCAAGCTGTCATGTTATTTTTGTTCTGTATTGTTTGGCATTTCATCATGGAAATACTTACGCCTGAACAATGTTTACAAATCGTTCAACTCTATTACAAAAAATTACGTTCTTTAAAGAATGTGTTTCACGCGCTTCGTTCAACTTATGGTCAATATAATCGGCATACTGAGCGTACTATTCGCAACACCATCACCCATCTTGGTACCCAGCATTCATTATTGGATAATATTCGACCGAATAGACCACGTTCAGCACTAAGTGAAGAAAATATAGCAGCCGTGGCTGAGATTGGACACGAATTCCCTGGAGAGTCGATTCAGCGCCGTCTCAGCAACTCGGATAAACGTATGGAACGATTTGGCACATTTTAAGTCGAGATCTTAAATTGAAAGCGTGTAAAATGCAGCTTGTGTATGAACTGAATCCGCTCGACTTTCCTAAGCGACACTCTTTCGCTCTATGGGCTCTTGAAAAGTTCCATGAAGATCCGACGTTTTCGAGCCAAGTTTTGTTCAATGATGAGGCCCATTTCTGGCTCAATGGATATGTAAACAAATTACATTTGGTTTATTGAGAAAAGACTTTGGTTAGCAGATAATATCACGTTTTAGGCTGGTCGTTGGGCCACCAAGATCGAATGATATCATACCTTGGAGTAAAACATCACGCGTGTCAATCGCCAGTTACCAGTCGAAATGCTCGAACGAGCCATCGAATTAGACACAATGGGTGAACCATCTGAGACGTAGCTGAGGCCAAGATTGAAAAGAGATTATCATCAAAATATAAATTCCATAAAATGTTTTTTCGAATGATAATAAACATTCCCCATTAAATTTGAAGTTTCTGTTGTTTTTCTTAAACAAAAATAGGGAACCTTGAAATGGATCACCTTATAGTTATTGAATCTCTGAGTCTGAGTCTCTGTTTAAATAAAAAAATAAAATTTACCGATTTATCGAACTACTAATAGGTATTGATTCCATTACAAAGCCACGCTTATACTTAAGCTTCTTGAAATCGAATATTTTTTTAAATTATTTAAAACTAGAGGACCCGTCCACGCTTCACTGTGGCTGATACATAGATAATACTACCACTACCATCTATATGATTTCTATTAGTTGGATTATAATTATTAGTTAATAAGATATAGCATTTCTGTGAAACAACTTGTGTTAGTTTACAAAAAAATGGATCATAGAGCATTTCGTGTGTTAATAAATCATTGCTTTTTGGATGAAAATACTGTTGAATTTGGGCTCAGGGAAATCCACCGATGAAAAGATATTTGCTAAGCTTAAAGAGGCGAAAGCTCTGTGCAAAGCGGGTGCCCCACATATTCATAATCCAAAAAAAATTACGAAATAAAGCCGAATTTTTGAGTCGGTGATAAAAACATAGCTCCATCATTTCCCACTGGAGTCCAATCGACAGTCATTCTAGTGAACTGCACATGAGTAACCGGTTCTCAGGCGTGGAAAGACGAAAAAGGCGGCTGGAAAGGTTATGACATCAGTATTTTGGGATGCACGTGGTATATTTGGTACATATTTGGTTTCTTTTCTACTATTCCAAATACTTAGCAATTGTATTATTTTTGAAGAAGAATCTGTTTAAAATGGTACGCATATATTCAAAGGATTCCTACAATCATGAATTTTGTAATTATTATGTTTTCAGCCAAATCGGTTCAGCCGTTCTTGGGTTATAAATGGTGTAACTAACAACAACTTTCTTATATATATATATATAATATATGAGGTTGTTTTTATTATTTATTTATTTTTATTTTTTTTTTTGAAGAAATGAAATATTCCTACAAACATGAATTTTGAACACATGCTTATGATTTGAAATATAATTATTGTATTTATGAGTTGTATTAAATTTTGACATAAAGAGATAAAAGGTATCCTATGTCCTTACCCTGGTTCTAAGCTACCTCTCCACCAATTTTCAGCCGTTCTTGAGTTATAAATGGTGTAACTAACATCAACTTTCTTTTATATATATAGATCACGATAGACTTCTTTAAGCACTCAAGTAATAAAAAGTAAACAATGCTGCCATTAATATTATTATTAATAAAAACAGGGCAATGCCATACGGGTTTTACTAAGACAAGGTGTTACTTTTCAATATTAAAAAAATATATCACTATAAATAATATATCATATAATTTTTTTTTTCTACAACAGCGATTACCTCGCCTGAACAAAGTCTATTAGCATCACCTACAATTAAGCGCTCTATCCTCATAATCAATTATTACTAATTGTTGATAATTGTAATATGAAGAATTTTGTTTTTTTAAACTTAAATGTACGTAAACGTTTGTCTACGATGAGTCTACACATATCTTCTATACTACATATATACATACATATGTATATCTACTATGCACAGCGTGCGGTAAGCACATTTTCGTCACTAAAATATAAAATCTACTTGGAGCGGAAGATTTCATCACAGCGCTCTAAAATTACGTTGTCTACATGTTAAAAACTCATTAAAGATAACAACAACAACATAACCGATAAAAAAAATAGAAAAATAGAAATCTTGTATTCATACTCACGGGCATATTTAAGTGTAAAACCCAAATCTTTAACTAGGTTTGCATCACGTTTCGCCTTCTCCAGCACTGGATCAATAATCACCGCCTCTCTCGTATTCAAATCGGCCAGCAGGTATGTGTAGGTCCAGGTAGCCTCATCGAAAAGCTGTTCCGAATTATTTTAAACGTTTAATTTTCGTTGAAGTACTATCACTTTTTCACACTCACCTGACGAAAGAAGAAATCTTTTGTAAAGGGTGCCGGCGAAACCATTTTACTGCCACTGTCACTATGCTTCAGACGATATTGCTTTAGCAGGAGAGGTGTTAAACTCGTATTTTGTACTTGTTGCACTAGTGTTTGGCGGATAGCCGAGAGCAAACTAAGCGCTGGCAGCCGCATGTTGTTGAGTTTTTATTGCTGTGAAATAATGTGTTTACTATTTCCTAATGACTTGACGTTCGTTGAGTGTGTTTTGTGTGACTATGTCACTCACAGCGATACTTGTCAGCTGATAGAAGAGGAGGTGAACGTTGTACAAACGGCGATATCTAAAATAAACAATACAGCGTAAGGTATGCCATAGTTCGAGCGGAATCGAACGTGTTGTTCATGGCGCAGGTTTGAGTGGTTTAATGAAGTGTGTGAGTATGTTTTCATTTTAAGTGCTTTCGATTTCTCAGGTGTCTGCGTACATATGTATATCATATATATATATTTTGTATATGTATAAAACATACTTGTACCCAAATATATAAATGTGTATATGTGTGTATATATGATTGATAATGCTCTCATACATATGTATGTTAGTTATATATATATACACATAAATATATATATTTTTTCAACTTGTCGTAGCCACGCGTAGAGCCGGCTGTTCCAGCACTCTTTTTGCTATTTGTTGACAACTTGTGTGTGTATGTGTTTGTACTCCTTATTTGCTGTTGATTAGCAAATATGTCTGAATACCAATAACCAAACGTAATCATTATCAAGAAGTTCATCGATCTATTATCCTTATCATTTTTTGTCGCCAATTTAATACTTTGCATAAGCATTTGGTAGAAATTTCTCCATTTTTTATCAAACGTTTTTACACTTACATTTTACTGTGATTTTTTACACATTAAAAATAATTACGGAAAATTTATAAAAATATTTTTTGTAATGACTATATTGTATTTTTACACAAAATCGACACTTTTTTTATACGAAAACATTTACCGCATTTATTAAATATACGAGCATGCTCTCCGGAAAGCAACTGCGGACTCGACTGGGGGGCAGCTAAACATCAAGCAAATTTCTCAAATGTCAAACGTAATGCTCACATACTTTTGTGGTAGCCAAAAGCTCCCATAAAAGCAGGTAAAAGCTCCCATAAAAACTGGCAAAAGCTTATAATTTTTGTTGTCTTCTTATTATTATTCAATTATTTTATTTTATTTTTTTTCATCAGCTTGACCACTCTCTGTACTATTTGAATAACGTTAAAGCGTTCTTAACGCAGCAAGCTTTGTTATGATGGGAGTACGAGGTGTGTTCAAAAAGTATCGCGAATTTTGTGTTTTTTCAAAAATTATTTATTTATTTATGAATATCTATTTTGTCCCCTTCAAAGTAATCCCCATGAGATATTATACACTTGTGCCAACGGTTTTTCCAATCTTCGAAGCACTTCAAAAAATCATTTTTTTTTTATCTCCTTCAGCTCCTCCTTCGATGCCGCCTTTATCTCGTCAAGAGAAGCGTAACGTCGTCCTTTCATGGGCCTCTTCAGTTTAGGGAACAAGAAAAAGTCACAGGGGGCCAGATCTGGGGAATACGATGGCTGCGGCATCATTAGTGTGTTGTTTTTGGCCAAAAAGTCGCGCACAAGCAACGATGTGTGTAAGCAGGGGCGTTATCGTGGTGCAAAAGCCAATTTTTGTTCTTCCACAAATCCGGGCGTTTCTGGCGAATTGCTTCGCGCAAATTGCGCATAACTTGCAGGTAATATATTCCTTATTGACCGTTCTTCTCTGTGGCTAGAACTCATGATGCACCACGCCCCTGCAATCGAAGAAAACTGTCAGTTACGATTCGCGATACTTTTTGAACACACCTCGTAAACTAATATTGACAGCTGTTTTTTTGTCTAAAAGTTGACATTTCTTGCGCTTTTACGTTCTCTCATAGTCATTCAAGTTTTCAAATGCTTATTACGCACTAATTGGTTAGTTTTTAGAAAGCTCTAAAATTAATTACTATCTTTAAAAATGAAGTAAAAACCGGTAGTAGAGATATTTATTTATTTTTAGGCGTTTATATCGTTACATAAACGAAATTTATACGAACTCATAATGTATTGGGTAAATCAGTTCCCTATTAAAGAGACATCATATGTTAACAGAAAGAGTTAGAAGTTTCCAACAACTATTCTTCACAAGTCGTGATTTGTTATAAATCCGGATCCGTTCCAAACAGGGACCCGAATGCCTTGAACAAGAGCATACAATGGATTATGTTTGGTTATCTTCTGGACTTCTACTTTAGATGCTATCACATTCGCCATTCCTATCACGTATTCCAAGCGGAAGTGGCTGCCAGTAGATCCACTGCTCCGTAGTGCAATCTCCTACAGACTGGTGACTATCTACTTCGATAGTTGGGCAGCGAGCTCGCCGACTGAATTCTTAAGGGTCAATTGAAAGTGGAGTTGAATTGCAACCGAGTGCTGGATCCAAAGCTACGAATGTGGTAGTGTGTCCATTCCCCATTGCTAATTGGTACCGAATATGTCTGGCATTTTCAGGGCGCTGATTAACGAATTGATTTCATCATTTGATGTTATCAAATGAAAAAGTGCTACAAAAGCTATAATGATTATTAGGGTGTTCTCAAATAGTCTGAATGGAATAGCGCCATTAAAGATAACCAGAAAAGTACAATAATAATTGGAGAAAATAGTAGAAAGCTCATTTTTAGTCGGACAAGACTGTCCTCAGCAGGTACCCACGTTAAACACACCGGACGTTGAACGAACGAATTACAATGCTACACGGTTAGAATGATTTGAGTGCCTGGCTACAGAGGTATTGCGGAAAACTGCAAAGCTGATGAGTTTGCTAGGAGAGGTAATATTTTACCGTATGTCAGTTTCGTAAGGATCTTACAACAGCCCAAATCTAATTCCCCGTCATGTGGACGTATCAGCCCTCTAATCTAATCTAAAATTCGCAGCAGAAGTTCCCATAGTATTTTTAAAACCATAAAATCATATTCCCATGAAACTGTTTTTATTGGTTTTCTAAATCATTGATTAAACTATCTGGAATCCCTAACCTAAATTTAAATAATCGCTCTGCAGTTTTACGAAGAGGAAAAGTCGTAGTTACCATTTGATTTTTCTTTAAAGCTTCCAATAAACCAAGCTTCCTCCTACATACCCTTGCTTAACATTTACAAAGTGATACACTTAGTGTGAATTTTCGTATATATTATATCAAATTTTGACATATATATGTATATATGATTTGATTAAACCCTCAAAAATAACATACTGGAACTTTAAGTGAATCATTTTTTTGAGTTACAGCTTTTAAAGTGTAGCCGTCAATAGTTACTGCAGTTTCACTTTAAACTCGTTTTTTCGAAACAACAGTTATCGAATTCCGCCAGTGATTACTTGGAGACAAATGATCCGATCACGATCAATTTTTGTTTATTTGTTCTGTATTAAGCTCTTCATACAATGAACAGTTTATTCGATTTCTAATCAAAAATCGAGTTTTTGCAGAACAAAAACGACCAACATTTTTGATTAAAACGTCGACATTTTGTCATTTTTTTTAAATTTTATTTTCGACCGGAAGTTATGTATCGACAATACCTTCTCGTCGACAATTTTATGTTTTTAGGTTTCATGCATGGATACATATATGCGAACTTGTCACTCAGTTTCTGAGATATTAATTTGAAGCGGCTCTTTAGTTGGACTCTCCAACCACTGTAGTTGTCATGTAAACTGACTGATAATAATTGAGTTCCTGTATGAACAAATTTTAAAGATACAATCACAAAATTTGGCAATAATTAATTCTTAAGGCAATATATAATATATAATCTCCGAACAAATTGATCAGATGGAAGCTCTACAACATGCAGCTGCCATTCAAACTGACCGATTAAAATCAAGTATGAAAGTGTTTTCTATTTGACACGGTATCTTTACTAGGTCATGTTGTCCGGATGGATGAAAACACTCCAGCTCTGAAAATATTCGACGCAGTACCCGCCGCGGGAAGCAGAGGAAGAGGAAGACCTCCACTCCGTTGGAAGGACCAAGTGGAGAACGACCTGGCTTCGCTTGGTATATCCAATTGGTGCCACGTAGCGAAGAGAAGAAACGACTGGCGCGCTGTTGTTGACTCGGCTATAATCGCGCAAGCGGTGTCTACGCCAGTAAAGAAGAAGAAGATCTTTACAAAATTTGTAATTTTTGTTCAAGGCAAGATTATAATCTCTTACTAAATTTTCGAATCGGAATACTAAAGCATATATCGGCGATGCAAAGTGTATCATTAAAAGTAAGATAAATGTGTTTTTTACCCTTTAATGCTATAAGTAAGGTTACCATATCGGTCTCAGTCAAAATCAGTCCCTTTGCCTATGTTTGCATAAGTTCGCTCATTCTTCGAGTTTTCCCTTAGCATTCAAAGCATTGAGTTCGGTGGTTAAAGTAAAAGGAATGAAATTTTGTTCAAAAATGGACATGTGAGCAAGTACAAAAATCAAAAAAAAAAAAAATCAACAAAGTCATTGGAAAATAAGAATACAAAAATGCGGGGGGTTTCTCAATCGATAAAAATACGACTTCAACGGAACAAACTTTTTCAAGATTCTTTCAACTACTGGAAATAAAGTAAGACACCTAGTTTTGGAATGGGACAACATAGGCTCGACTCAACTTGAAAAAATTTTTAATTATTCTGTATTCAAAGTGTAAATTAAAAAAAAAAAATGCTTGAACAATTTGAAGGCTATGATTTCAATGTCAAAAACTGCATCGAGTTTGAAACGATGCAAGCCATAATGAGCAGAATTGTGCAAAGTGTGAGCTGGGCAACCGATTTCAACAAGCCCAGAATTGAAATCTCTCTTTAACAAAGAAAATACATTTTGGGAACCTTCTCGATTCAATCCACTGAAATTGACAGGGGCATTATCGGCTACAAAAGCGGATACTTGTTCTTCCAATTCTTTTTTTTTTTAAACTCTCGTAATTAAATTTCATACAGTGGCAAAATTCAGGGAATTTTCACGAAAATCAGGGAATCAGTGCCGAAGGTCAAAATCAGGGAATTCCCTGACAAATCAGGGAATATGGTAACCTAGCCATAAAAATCGGTATTACAGCTTACTGGTTTTTACATCATTTTTTCTACCGATCTTCACAAGTTTTGTATTAAAAATAGAGTAAAAATCTATTGCCATGGTGAATTTGAGCTTTGATCGTGTTGCATACAAACTAAAGTAATTAATATATAATGCATATGTAAATATAAGTTTAATTGACCACGTCTGATTAAAGTACATAGTTCCACCAAAAAGTTTTTGCATGTATTTAATTAAATATGTACATATATGTATTAATAATTAAAGTCGCGCAATCAGGTAGATAAAATTCAAGATCATTAACCAGTGCTGAAAGCTTGTAACATTGTAATTTTTTCAAAAATATTTTGTAATGGTAAATGCTAATTATAACAGTATTCCCCATTGTGACTCAATCACCTTTCCGACGGGAAAAAGTATTGCTTAGACATATTAAGGTTGGGGATCCATCGATTTCTTCGAGCGAAAAACGGCCTATTTTTTATATTTTTTTTTTTACCTAAGTGGTTACCTGGGTTTCCTCGGGTAAAAACATATTTTTTCCCAAAAATTTTTTCTCAAATAAAAAGCTAAATATTTATTAAAACTTTTCATTGTTACAAACACACACTTAAACAAAGAAATTTTTAAATTTTTAGAAAAAAATGTGTTAAGCTCGGCCATAGGGACACCATTTCCCGTCACCCGTCGGAAAAAATGCGCTCGCGTTGGCAGAATAACTCCTTACAGTATCAACCAAAGTGAAAAAATACGTGTTTTAGATAAAACCTTAACTTAGAACTTAGGCGAAGGAAAAAAAACTAAAAATTAGATTTTTGGCACTTTTTTTTTTACAAAAAAAAAGTTAAAAATTCGGTGAAAATTTCGCGCCATTTTTTTTCAAATAGTTGTAATCTAACAATCCTTCGTACAAGTATCTCAAAGACCTGTGTAAACTTTCATGAAGAGCGGTTGAGTAGTTCTCGAAAAATCATGCAAATCTTGATTTCAAAAACACAGTTTTGAGAAAGAGGCGTTTACAGATTTGAATGACAATAAAAATGAAACACATCCTAATTGGTGGGTTCTACCAATTAAACGATATTTCTACATTCAATTAAATGATTTCTTCTGTAGTGCATTTAAGTAGTGTATATTGTACTGAATATTTAAAAGAGAAACAAAGTAATTAGAAAATCAGACTTAAGTAGATGTGTGCAAATTATATTTAATATCACATTGCTGCTGTTTTGAATACTGCATGAGATTTTCTAACGGAAATACTAAATCCAAAAATAAATACTATAAGAAGTCTCTAAGCTCAACGAACTGAATATGCAAGTCGTTCAAGTAAATTTTAATACGTACATTTGACGCACTTATGAATGAGCGGAAATGTTTATAGCGGATAGTTTATCTTTGAAATAAATTAATTAAAAGAAAAAAAGATCCTCGAAAATATCAAAATTTCTGAGTGTCTTATATATATACACTTATAAAGGGTTAAATTAAACACAAAATATCATCACACAATTTACGTTATTAAGGCTAAGGCAACGCTCTTTTCGAATAGTTATACTCCGTACAGCGATCAGTTTAGACGTGGTGCGCACACATTGTATACTTTAAAGCCCTCTTAGTCAAATTAAGTGAAAATACATAGTTGAGTGAAAAAAAGTATAAATTTACAAAAGTAAAATGTCAGACACAACAGAAGTGTGTACAAATGATGCTGCAGCCAAAGACGCCCCTAATGCTAAGGGTCAACTCCCCGATTGGCTGAAAGCGGAACTATTTGCAGATTTGCTACAGAAAAATGCACCGAATTTTAAGAGCATCAAAAATTTTACCTCCAAAGTCTGGGAAGACGAAAATTTCACCAATATCTTGGCATCGGTGAATTTAGATGCAGAGCTTGAAGGCAAATATTAGTTTATTGCACTACTTGCGTAGCATATACGAGTAAAATTGACTTTTGCGGTTTATTTGTTCGTATTTTAGATGGAAAAATACAAAATTTCTCCTATAAGATCAAACTGCCCATCGACTCGGTGCACGAATTAATGGCGAATTATCATAATATAATTGATACAGAAAATGCCATCTATAAAGATGTGATACCGGAAATGGAGCAAATGTATAGAGATGCGGGTGTTGACGTGACATTCGGAACAAAATGGTACGACATGAAAACGCCATCCAAATTCGGTGTTGTACTCATGGAAAATTTACGCCCCTATGGCTTCAAAAATTTCAACCGTCTTGAGGGTTTCGACATGGAACACACTGAGGCCGCATTGAAAAAGTTGGCACAATGGCACGCTGCCTCAGCGGTGCGTGTTGAAACCAAAGGACAATATCCGAAAGTAGTTGCTGAAGGAATATTTAACGAGGGCATGTTAACAATGATGGAAATGATGTTTGAATTAATGTCGCCATTATATATGGAATGTGTTCGCACGTATGCGGGCCATGAAGAATACTACGATAGTTTGGTATGTGCCGAGGCTTTAGCTTCATGTAAAATAAGTGTGTGTGTGTGTTTTTTTTTATTCTATTGTTTTTTGTTTTTTATTTTAGCAACGAAGCCAGAAGTATTATGCAGACGAATTACGTCCGCTGTTGGAAATCGATCCAAATGAGTTCAATGTTTTAAATCATGGTGACTTTTGGACCAACAATATTATGTTCCAATATGATGACACGGGTAAATTGAAGGAAACATATTTTCTTGACTTTCAGTTGACGCGTTATGGTCCACCGATGATTGATCTATGTTATTTGCTGCTAGCGTCTACGAACCTGGATGTGAAACTAAAGCATTTCGATTATTTTATTAAATACTATCATGATAATTTGATTGAGTACTTGAAATTACTGAAATATCCCAAAAAATTACCAACGCTAAAAGAAATCCATATAGCCATGCTCAAATATGGCCCTTTCGGTGTGTAGAAAGTGAAATACCAAATGAGCTTTATTATCTCTATAACATTCCTTGTGTTTCTTTGCAGCTGTGAACACAGTTGTTGGTCACTTACCCATCGTGTTTCTCGAATCAAAGGGAGGAGCTAATATAACCAATTTAATGGACATGACAGAAAAAGGCATGACTCTTAAAAAGATGATGTATACAAATTCACGTTATCGGAAACACATTGAGGTCCTTCTTCCTTGGCTTTATCGTCGTGGTGCTTTCTAGTGATTATGGTACAGTAATGCGGTCCTAAAAGAAATTGTTATAGTCAGTGTACACTGACATATAGCATATATTTAATTTTAACTGAATTAAATGTATTTATACATGAAGAGAAATTGTCGACTCCAACTGATTTTCTAAATTGAAATTGATTTTGGTCCAATGAAGAGAGCTAATTGGAAAACACTTTATGTAAATATAAAAGACACAATAAAACTAAATAAAAACGGTAATAACGATATTAAGTTTAAAATAATTTTTTGTGACGGAAGTGGAGAAGGTGGATATGGATGAAATCACAATAAAATATGGCATTGACATGTGCGTTGCCAAGGCATTGCGGCTACTTTGCTAGATTATAGGCGAAAGACGCCAACGATTTTATAACAAATCAAAAGCGACATCTAACATAAAAAAATATAAATTATAATTTGAAACATACAGAAATATTTTCGAAACATTGCAGAGAGCAGTGCAATATTTAAACGGAAACGAAGGAGTAAATACGTACATTTTCAAACTGATCCTTCCTCAAAACTACTACAATTGCTCAATATCGGAAATGTTAGAATAGAACTGTAACCAGATACACAGTGCAATGAATCGTAAGTGGCTCAGTAATCAGTCGATGAATTCTATACCACGTGCATCTCAAAAGACTGATATCATAACCTTGCGAGCCGACTTTTACGTCTTTCCACGCTTGAAGACCGGCTCATCATGTGCAGTCCACTAGGCTCACTGTCGATTGGACCCCATTGTGAAATGATGGAACCATGTTTCTATTGTCACACACCGAGAGCACTCAAACACTTCTCAGAAGTAGTAATTCGTTGTTCTTGTTGGATTATGAATATGCGCGGCACCCACTTTGCACAGAGCTTTCGCCTTCACAGCTTTCATTATCCTCAGTTCTCATTTCGCCTCTTTCGAAATTGCAAATTCTTTTAAACAGTTGATTTCCCTATGGAGCCGAAATTCAACAGTATTTTTCCCTCAAAAAGCAATGCTTTAATAATACATGAAATTCTTTTTGATCCATTTTGTTTTTAAACCAACACAAGTTGCTTCACCCAAAATGCTATATCTCATTAACTAATAGTTCCTTATTCGTCAAATTTGTATCATACGTAGCTTTTAAAACTAGGGGCTAACTAAAAATTATATGGAGGGTATTAGTAGTAACATCTATGTATCAGCCACAGTAAAGCGTGGACGGGTGCTCAAGGGTCCTTATATCTTCTTCACGAAACCAAAGTTTACGAGACTAAGAAAATCTTGGAATAAGTTCATACATAAAATGAAGAAATTTATGTACCGAAACTTAAACAGCTCAGTCATTAATTGTATCTTTACCTTTATTGTTTATAAATAATTTGCAAACTCATCCATTCTACATTACATAACGGAGGATATGAAATTAGATAAGCTTCTATGTACGTATATTCATTTTATGCGGCAAGTTTTTACAACCAGCATAAACGTTTTTTATATCAGAATTGTATTGACTCCGGCTGCAGCTTGATAATCAAAATTTTTTTGGTTTCTTTTCTGGTGCGTAAATGTACAGAGAAGATGGGTTTCGAACTCGTGAACACGCCACGTATATATGGCGGTGTGAAAAACGCATTTCCAGATTTATGCCACACTCTTCTAGCCACTATGCTTGTGTCCTGTTGATTATCATTTCAAATGCAATTTCCCTGGAAACTGAATAGGTTTGAACTGAAATGACAAATCGTTGGAACACAAAAGAAGTCGTAGAATCAAGCATTCTGCCCCCTTGTATTCGATAGCTCGGGATCCATTGCACAGTTTCGGCGCATGAAGATTGCGAAACATAATAATGACAGTTCCAACTTTGAGAGACAAATGATGCTGCGGCATACCAAGCCTCTCCAAAGAATTTAGAAATTCCACTGGATAATTCACGACTTCGTCTCATTGTCAAGACGATCGTAATTTGCCCATTTCCAATTCTTAGCGAATACGATGTAAAATATCTTCGCAAGGTAAATTTTCGTATCCCGTAATTGACGCGAATTTGAAGGCTGATATGTCGAAATGATCTTCGCGAAAAGTATGCGAAGTAGCTATCGCATTGTCCATCGTTTGTTTCTAGTGATTGTCATGTTCCAGCAATTGCAATCGTTGGCATGCTTTTCAAAAAGTTACACACACTGTACCATTTACAATACGCAATGACTTAAATGAAGTTGAACCGGGAGACGCACAACAGTCGGAAAACTTCCATGAATTACAAAAGTAAATATTCTACAAAGCGCTTTATTGCAGTTCACGTATCGACCCATTTGATACTTGCTGATCTCATCCCATGAACCATATTGGTTTTCATTACTTCGTATAATTATAAATTTGATCTGGTGTAATCACCATCCACCATCCAAAAAAGAATGTGTGCGTGCGGCAAACCTCTTGTTTGCAACTCAACAGAGTACCATATATATGTACATACATACGTTGCTTCAAGATGAAGTCCATCAAACATAGAAGACCTCTTATTGGCTTCGTAACAAATTTCAATCTGTAATTGAACACTTCGTTTTAAACACACCTAAAGTTTTCACTGAATAATTTTTAACAATTTTTCTTTTCAATAGCCGAAATAAAAAAGCAAGCGACCAAAATTGAACAACTCAAATAATTTACAAATTAAAAATTTGAAAAACAAAACAAAGAAAAGTTTAAAAAAATTTCTATGGAAAAAAGTTACTTTTTGGAATTGTCCAATTTTCCGACTTTTCCTTATGAAAAGTAAAAGTTATTTTTATTTCTAAACCTTTCACGACTAATAACGTACAGCCTCTGAAAATTTCACCAAGATTTCACCGTTGTCTTAGCGTTACTAACAAACAAACATTCATTCGTTTGTATGGGAATAAGAAAAGGGCTGTTTTTAGGGGTTTTCCGGCAACTTTTGTAATTTTTTCTTACATAAGAACCTTCTCCTAATAATAACAAATACATACAACAAAAAAGAATTAGTGAAATCGGTCCAGCCATTCACGCGTGATGCCGTGACGACGGAAAACGAAAAAAAAAAATGCTGAAGAAGATTTTTCAGAAACATACATATTATTTATTCCTTATTTATTTTTTCTTCTGAAAGGTTAACAAAATCAATAATTTTTTTCGTTCATCTGAATAGGTTCAACCTAAAAAAATTAAAATGACATAAGTAACTTAAGATAATTTTCATATTTTTGGCACTCAGCTTATACTTAAGTACATTTTTAAAGTAATTGAGTGAATCCGCCGTTTTTCGATATAACTTCATATAAACGATCGGCAAACGAGCTACAAATTTTGCAGTATTTGCACCGAAATTGTTGTCCAGGCCGTTTTAATTGCCGCAACTAAAGTTGTTTTGCAATCAAATTGCCTGTCTCCTTCATATACCTTGCGCGACAGCAACCTCCATACGTTTTCCATTATATTAAGGTCAGGTGAATATGGTGGCCATTCGAGCAAGTCCACATTTTGAGCCCTAATCCACTCTTTTACCACCCTAGCTATATGAATAGGAGCATTATCGTGCTGGTAAGTCCATTTGATTATGTGAAAATATTGGAATAATGAGGAAACGCAGCCTGTGTGATAGATTTGTAGGTTTCCGCGTTCATTTCGGAAGACAAATTGAAGGTCGCAAGTGTCAAAGACTTCTGAGCGATTTTGCGATTACTGAACGAAAATGGCATGATAGCTAGACAGGACTAACAGGTGATCTGTCAAAAAAAAGCTATTTGGATCACAAATATAATTTGAATGGTCACCGACTTTCCTTCTGGGTGTTACAAACTTCGTGGCCAACTTAATACACTCTTCGGGCTATAATGATACATTTTAATTTTTGTTTGCGATTTTATTGTGTATTTACATTTAAAATAATTTTGTTATTACATAATTGTGCTAAAAACATTATTTTGTACAATTTAAATGAGTTCGAAAAACATATCATTGCTAATTAGTTAATAAATATATGCAAATTTAAATATATGTATGTATATATGATTAAGTAAAGCATTTATATAATTTAGCACACCCTAGCTTCCCTAAGTACTTAATTGTAAACATTGCAATATTTTTAAATATTAGATAAACAATTTTCTCGTTTAAAAATTAATATAAATTTTGCACGCATCCGCCTAAAATAATTTCTTGATTATTTTTCGATAGCTACTTATCTTATAAATTAAACAGTTAAGCCTCCCGCCCCACCCGCTCACTAGTAATGTGTCTCTTCGTTGCGCTTAAAGAGAACATTCAGCAATTTTCATATGTTCGCACGCGGCCTACCCAACGACGCCGTTTGCAGCGGGTTACAATTCTCAAAGAGCATCGTACTCTCACGATCGGCTGGTGACTTGTCATTAATATGTGCTCGTTTCATGGGACGCTTTCGTTCCGCATCGCAATTGGGGGTCAATTCGACAGTTTGCAGGCTTTGCGCGCGTTGCAGCGATAAACGTAGGGGTTTCTTCGGCGGTGTCGGTCGAACAGCGCGCACTTCTGATATTGTATCGCTAATCGGTTTGGACTCGTTATCACTGTCGAAATCCAGCGACTTGACGCTGCGCATATCGGCTGGCACACGCGAGTGCGTATTGGCTGTGGCCGAACAATCGCGACGACGTTCCATGCTGTGCGCGAAAAATGAGAGAGAAAGAGATTTTGTTATTAGAAAAAATGTGGAACTGTGAAAAAGACAATTCTAAGTGTTTGAACATCAGCACATACCCATTATAGTGATTCAAATGTTCGACGCTGCGCGCATGCATATTCGCGCGATGCTGCAGCGCGCTCGCTTTGCTCGTTGAACGCTCATAACGCTCACGCTCACGTTCGCGCGCATGCCGCTCCTTCTCACTGCGCCGATAATGGGTGTGTTGCATGTACGCAGAGTCGCTGTTGATGGAGATCTTGGAGGCGGACAAGGATTTCGGCGGCATGCAGGTGTAGACAGGCGGCGCGCAGGCGCGCGGTGTACGCTCTTGTTGTAGATCCAATTGTGTGTTCTCCTTGATCAGTGTTTTAGTGATATGCGCCACGGAGTTGCTTTTGCTCAACGCATTTGGGGTATGATTCTCACCGATCAATTCAATTGGCTTGCCACCAACTAGCGTAGTAATGTAATTGCCACGTTGAAAGATGAGCGGTTTGTTGTCGGGCGGCGTCGACGGCGGCGATGATATGCTGATGCTAGTCACATGACTATTCGTACCGTTATTTATATGCGCCGCCGTCGTTTGGTTTTGTGGCGTCTGCGGGATAGCTTGCGGTTGTTGTGGTTGCTCCTTCGCCGATTGCAACTCACGCACTTGCTCCTCGAGATAGGATATGCGGTGCTGTAGACGCATATTGTTCTCCTTCTCCTGATCTAGCTGTTTTTGTGGTATTGGCGCACATTTCTTGCGCAGCACCACTATTTGACATTTGCCGGAATTGCCGATGACTTTCTGCAATTCCTCTTTGGTGCGACAGGCGATCATCTTGCCATTGACCTCGAGTATGCGATCACCTTTGTAGAGTCCATCACCTTCGAGCGCCCATTCCACATAGAAACCGGGCTGATCGGGTTTGGTGTGCGCGGCCCAGCGGCCGGTGGTCGCATGTACGGCGTGCAAGCTTAGCGTGGCGCCGGAATTGAGAATGCTACAGACATTTAAAAATATTAGTAAATTATTGTTATTGGAGGTTAGGTAAAGCAGTGACTCACTTGTAAATGGTTTGTAATTCCGGCTTTGATTTCTCCAAACGCGCTTGCAAGGCGCGCGCCTCCTCCACAATCGATAGCATCTGCAGTTCCTCACGTCCCAGCGCGTACTCTAATTCCGCCTGCCGTATGCGTATATCGATATTACTGTAAAGTTATTAAGAAAAAGTGTTAGTTTAGTAAAAAAATATAAAATTTTATCGCAGTATATCTCAGTCTATCAACTTCTTCAACTTACTCTGTAATATCGAGCTTCTCCAGCGCACTCTTTAAGTTCTTGATTTTGATTTTCTTATTCTCTGCTTCGGCTTTTAACCTTTGTAGTTTTTGCTCTGCCGCCGGCTTTTCGCTGTCATCGAGTGGCGGCCCGGTTGGGCGTGGCAATTTGCCCAAACACAATTGTATACGTAGATTTTGTATGACCGCCTCGCGGTCTTGCAGTGCTGAGCGTAGCTCTTTCGTTTCGCTGCGACACGAACGCGCAGAAAGTGTACCGCCCAGCGAGGACACTTTGCGTCGTCGTCCCGTTGAGGCGGTTTGCGTTTGTGCGCTATTAATGAGGTTTGCCTCGGCATCGGACATTTTCGTGTCGACATTTTTATTATCGTTATGTGTGCTGTATTTGTTGGAACGGTGATTTAGTATTGTCTGAAAGTGAAAAAAGAAAATTTGAAAATTAAAATCGGGTTTATAATTTTGTTTTATTATTTGAAATCTCGATTGTTTTTGAATCGAATGTAGGGTTCGGCGGTTATTTTTCTTAATTAGAATAGAAAGATTTTGTTTCAAATATTCAGGCCATGTCATAACAATTCGTCCAAAGTAGATAAAAAAGTTAAATAAACTGTTTGATGAATGTGCTTAATTACAGAACCAGAAATCCAGCTTTGAACAAGTTTCTGCTAAACCATACCTTATTTCCTGATAGCCGTATAACAGGTGACTCAAATATTTGGTTTCAAAAAAAGTGTTAAATAAAATATCTCAACCGTTTAGATTTACATACTTTTTGTCTCAGTTGGCCGCTTTTCGTGTCTGATGGGTTTCAAAAAATCGATTTTTCATTGTTTTATACATTTATTTGAAAAAAAATTTCACGAAATTTAGACCAAAATTTTCATATGTTTGTGAAAATGTCTGCCAAAAATTCAATTTTCGTTTTTTTTTTTTTGTCCAAGTTCTAAGTTATGGTTTTAAAAAAAGCAATTAGTTTTTTCAATTTAGATGATCCTGAAGGAATTATCCTGCCAACGCGGGCGTATCTTTTTTCGAGGAGTCACCGGAAATGGCATTGCAATGGCCAAGTTTAAATATTTTTTCCAAAAATTTCAGAACTTTGTGAATAGTGGATGTTTGTAATAATAAAAAATTCTGATAAAATATTTCAGTTTTTATATGAGAAAAAAATTGTTGAAAAAATGCTGTTTTTATCCGAGAAAACCCATATAGCCTCTTAACCTCAAAAACCAAACAATTAAACCTTAATCAAATCATACATATTTATATGTGATTTCCAAAACTTCAAACTTACTCCCGAAAAATATCGAAGATTTTGACTCAAACACAAACCTTTGGAAAAACATCCCTGACACTTTTTCTAGATACCAAAACTTTATGAAATTTGTACCAATAGTTTTAGAATTTTATTTAAAATGTTTTTAAGCATATTATTACAATATACTTATTTTGTACATAAAAGTATTTTTTATTTGTGAAGAAACGTTTGCAAAACTTGCTGCCTGACCAACAGCAAAGCTTTTCAGATTACTTGAGTCCAGCATGACTCCGTGGTTCTCCGCTTTTTAAGAAAGTAAGGCCACACTTCAGCAGCGTATAAAACACAGTTTGCTTGCTAACAGAAACAAGAAGACAAATTATTCCTTTGGAATATCATAGACGCCACATTCACGATTCGCTGGTATTGAAACATCTGAGAAACGAAAAAGAATTAGTTTTCCCTACAAAAATTAATAAACTAAGTGCCAAGTACCGATTTTCTTGGGGTAAGGCAGATTCAGATTATTCATAATGTTAATAAATTCCTCTTTGGTTTTGCTCAAGCGTGGATTGTAGTTTTTCTCCTCCCAAACGCTGCTCTCCATTAAGCCTCTAAAAAATTGAAAAGAGTTTATATTTTTCACGTTATTTTCTTAAGTAATTTGCGTTGAGCCTACTCACTTGTAATCATGCGCCGGATAAATGCGGAAATTGTCTGGCAATGTAAATATTTTACTATGCACATTTTCGTACAAGTGGGCAGGATCACCTTCCTGGAAGTCGGTACGTCCACAGCCCCGTATCAGCACTGTATCGCCGGTGAAAATGCAACCCTGTTCATGTATCACATACGACATACAGCCGTTGGTGTGTCCCGGTGTAGCCAATGTATCGATGCGGTGACGTCCAAATGTAACGGGATCACCTTCGTCGATGTGTATATCTGCCTTGGCACCGCTCGCTTTGGCAATAACCGATTTGCTGCCGGGCAACAATTGTTTGAGCCAACCGCTGCCGGTGATGTGATCCGCGTGCATGTGTGTGTTCACTATATATATATGGAAATGTTAGATATGTTTTGTAGTGGGGTTTTGAGTGATTAGTCATTGTTGCTGTTTTTTTTTTTTTGACCAATTGGTTGCTATTGGTGAAGCCTAACTTATATTCTAGTTTTTTTACCTATATTATATTTAAAGCTACCTTATGTATCATTAAGACGGAATGTAGGCACAGATGGTAGGTTACATAAGTATGTTTATAACTTTTGTTGCACTTCAAAACCAATTTCGCTTTTTAAAATCCAATGCCATACCTAAATCATCCCGAAACTAGCCGTTAAATAATTTGAAAGCTAAAATCTCTCGTGCTTTCGTGACACTGATTGCTTTAGGAATTAAATATGTACTTTAATGTATATAATTTACCCAATAGATCTGCCAATTTCAATTTAACAAGTTAAATTAAATTTGAGAATCGTTCACCAATCGATAAGTATAATTTTAAGCCATTTAGAATATGCTGAGCTCTCACTGACTTACTCAAAATATACGTAGACTAATACAAAATAAATATACTTCTTTTTTCTTGCTGCGATTTCTAAATGGGCATATCCCATAAACTGTCTACCAACCAAAAATATTTGAACTTAATCCAACCTAATTTTTTTTTAATGGAGCATTAGAATAGATATCCAATTTTATAAATTTATAAAAAAAAATTATTTCGATGATGATTAATACAAAAATTATTACCAAATCCTTCCCTACCTCAGGTCTTTTCAGGTGTTATACAAAAAAAGTGAAATTTTTTACGTGTTCATCATTGCTTTAGTATTAACATAGATGGTCCAATCGAAAGCCATATTGTTATTCACTTAATTCTCCTTAAAATTTGTAAAAACAAATTTCGTTTACTTTTCTGGAAACATTAAAATTTGGTATGAAATGCCAGATAAATGCGTTGTAGCGTGCGTAACGGAAAATTAGGTTTTTTTTTTATATTGTGAGTAGAAAAATTTTTTTTTTTTTAAATCATCTATAATTTTAATTTAAATAAGTATCCTGCTTTTAAGAAAAAAAAAAATTTTTTCATTCTACAATTAAAAACCAAAAAATTACAGCATATTCATTTCTGTGGCGTGCGTAACGATTTGAGTTCTCACAAAAATTACAATAGAAATTGCAATTTTTATTCTGTTTTCTTATCACTTCGCTTCTTAAATCTATTCTTCGCCTACTACTCTAAGCCTACTATAATCGTACCGATTAGCGATTATTTTTTAATTGGTAAATTTCACGTTGTCTCGCCTTTGATCTATTAAACAAGATGAAGCTGTTCTGCAATTCGATTTTGCTGAAAACTATAGGCTCCTCAATCAAAATGAAATTCAGTCTGCACATTTTAGTTACTCCCAAGTTACCATTTTTACTTGTGTTGCCTGGTTGCACAATTGCACAAGATCATTTGCTATTACGAGCGATCAACTGTCACACAATAAATATGATGTTTATTGTTTTCTCCAGTTAATTGTAAAGAAACTTAAAGAACAAAACGCTATTTCGAAGTTATTTTTATTTTCTGATGGCTGTGCAAGTCAATTTAAAAACAAGTTCATTTTGAGTATTATACCGTTTTTTAAAGAAAAATTAGATTTGACCAACTTTGAATGGAATTTTTTTGCAACTGCTCACGGAAAGGGTGCAGTAGACGGAATTGGAGCTGTCATAAAGAGAAAAATTTGGCAAATGGTGAAAGCTCAGAATATTGTTCTTAGTAACGCCCATGATTTTTTTAAATTGGCAAAAATTAATATAAATGGTATTTCTATTTTATATGCCTGCAGTAATATATAAAAATTACAACTGCATTTCTTTCGGAGAGATGGGTTAACGCTAAGAGCATTCCCGGAATAAAAAGCAACCATTATTTTTCATTTCTTAATGAAAATGAGCTCGAAATAGCACTAACGGCAGATTCAGCAAAACATAAAATTTATTTATAAACATATGTATATACATTAATAAATTAATTTATAAACATAAAATATGAATTAAGTAATCTTATTAAAAAATAGTATAAATTGTTTTGTTAAAATAAATACAATTGTTTTTTTTTTTATATACTACTGGAAAAAAATTTAGCGTGCGTAACGTTGGGTTCACGACCATTGATAAAAAAACTACAAAATTTTTTGGCTGCAAGTAAGTTATTTTAGAATTCTCTTATATTCATCTTTCTTTAAGGTATTTCATTTGGTGTGCTTTATTATACAAAATTTGCTAAAAATTACGAAAACATACCTCAACCTTCAAAGCTACTTCCATTTTTTGTAGCGTGCGTAACAATACTTTGAGATCAAATTTTTCGCAGCTTAAACCTGTTACAAAAAATATTTTGATGACATTCGAAAGTACGCTCAAATCCCACTAAACACTGTGTATAACTTGAAGGTATGTCTTTTGAAAGACCAAAAAATTGTTATATTTCAATCCGAAAACGCGTACAAATGTGGCGTTCGTAACGCAGGATTTGCCCAAATATCATTTCAGTCATTCATCGACGACTGTCGAAATGTCTATTTCTGACGAGAACTATGCATTTTTTGTAAGTTTCAAGACTATAGTTTTGACGTAAAATTAATTATGTAAATTCTTGAAAGTGTCTGATTTTCTGCTTTCCTATAAGACTAGGGGCACTAGGCGCTGCTGGGAATATTGCATTGAAATTACGAAAAACCAGAAAAATTGTTATTGAGCTTTTAAAATTTTGAAGCACAGTGGCCTCTCTAGTAAAGCGTGATCCAAGTGAAGGTATTTTTTTTCAATAGCCTTTTTTTGACAGATAACGTGTGAGTCTTGTCAAGCTGTCATGTTATTTTTGTTCTGTATTGTTTGGCATTTCATCATGGAAATACTTATGCCATTACCCATCTTTGGACCCAGCATTCATTATTGGATAATATTCGACCGAATAAACCATGTCCAGCAGGCAGTGAAGAAAATATAGCAGCGGTAGCTGAGAGTGTACACGAATACCGTGGAGAGTCGATTCAGCGTCGTCTCAGCAACTCGGATTAACGTACGGAACGATTTGGTGCACTTTAAGTTGAGATCATAAATTGAAAGCGTGTAAAGTGTAGCTTGTGTCAGAACTGAATCCGCTCGACCTTCCTAAGCGACACTGCTTCGCTCTATGGGCTCTTGAAAAGTTCAACGATGAGGCCCAATTCTGGCTCAATGGATATGTAAACAAACAAAATTGCCGTATTTGGGACGAGGAGCAACCTGAACAGATTCAAGAGACGCCATTTTATCTAGAAAAGACAACGGTTTGGGTATGCTTGTGTTCCGGTGGAATCATCGCCACTTCCCACACATTGCCTCATTCAATGGAATAATTGAGAAAATACTTTGGTTAGCAGATAATATCACGTTTTAGGTAGACCGGAAAACATCACGCGTGTCAATCGCCAGTTACCAGTCGAAATGCTCGAACGAGCCATCGAATTAGACACAACGGGTGAACCATCTGAGACGTATGTAGCTGAGGTCAACATTGAAAAGAGATTATCTTCAAAATATAAATTTCATAAAATGTTTTTTCGAATGATAGTAAACATTCCCCATTAAATTTGAAGTTTCTGTTGTTTTTCTTAAACAAAAATAGGAAACCTTGAAATGGATCACCTTATGGTTATTGAATCTCTGAGCTCATTGTTTAAATAAAAAAAAAAATAAAATTTACCGATTTATCGAACTGCTAATAGGTATTGATTCAATTACAAAGACACGCTTATACTTAAGCTTCTAAAAATCGAATATTTTTTTAAATTATTTAAAATCACGATAGACTTCTTTAAGCATTCAAGTAATAAAAAATAAACAATGCTGCCATTAATATTATTATTAATAAAAACAGGGCAATGCAATACGGGTTTTACTAAGACAAGGTGTTACTTTTCAATATTAAAAAAATATATCACTATAAAAATATATCATATAATTTGTTTTTTGCACAACAACAATTGTCTTGCCTGAACAAAGTCTATTAGCATCACCTACAATTAAGCGCTCTATCCTCATAATCAATTATTACTAATTGTTGATAAGTGTAATATGAAGAATTTTGTTTTTTTAAACTTAAATGTACGTAAACGTTTGTCTACGATGAGTCTACACATATCTTCTATACTACATATATACATACATATGTATATCTACTATGCACAGCGGTGCGGTAAGCACATTTTCGTCACTAAAATATAAAATCTACTTGGAGCGGAAGATTTCATCACAGCGCTCTAAAATTACGTTGTCTACATGTTAAAAACTCATTAAAGATAACAACAACAACATAACCGATAAAAAAAATAGAAAAATAGAAATCTTGTATTCATACTCACGGGCATATTTAAGTGTAAAACCCAGATCCTTAACTAGGTTTGCATCACGTTTCGCCTTCTCCAGCACTGGATCAATAATCACCGCCTCTCTCGTATTCAAATCGGCCAGCAGGTATGTGTAGGTCCAGGTAGCCTCATCGAAAAGCTGTTCCGAATTATTTTAAACGTTTAATTTTCATTGAAGTATTATCACTTTTTCACACTCACCTGACGAAAGAAGAAATCTTTTGTAAAGGGTGCCGGCGAAACCATTTTACTGCCACTGTCACTATGCTTCAGACGATATTGCTTTAGTAGGAGAGGTGTTACACTCTTAGTTTGTACTTGTTGCACTAGTGTTTGGCGGAAAGCCGAGAGAAAACTAAGCGCTGGCAGCCGCATGTTGTTGAGTTTTTATTACTGTGAAAGAACTTGACGTTCGTTGAGTGTGTTTTGTGTGACTATGTCACTCACAGCGATACTTGTCAGCTGATAGAAGTGGAGGTGAACGTTGTACACAAATTTGTGTGGACAGTGGATTACAAACGGCGATATCTAAAATAAACAATACAGCGTAAGGTATGCCATGGTTCGAGCGGAATCGAACGTGTTGTACATAGCGCAGGTTTGAGTGGTTTAATGAAGTGTGTGAGTATGTTTTCATTTTAAGTGCTTTCGATTTCTCAGGTGTCTGCGTACATATATCATAAATGTACATATGTATATATATTTTGTATATAAAACATACTTGTACCCAAATATATAAATGTATATATGTGAGTACACATGACTGAGACCGCTCCAGTAGGGTATGTGTACAAGTTCCCATGCACGTTCACCAACTTTTTAATATCTATTCGTATTATGTGTGCACAAACAGACATCTATTAATGCATATATGTATGTATGTAAGTTATATACATATCTATACATAAATACACATAAATATACATATTTTTTCAACTTGTCGTAGCCACGCGTAGAGCCGGCTGTTCCTGCACTCTTTTTGCTATTTGTTGACAACTTGTGTGTGTATGTATTTGTACTCCTTATCTGCTGTTGATTAGCAAATATGTCTGAATACCAATAACCAAACGTAATCATTTCAAGAAGTTCATCGATCTATTATCTTTATCATTTTTTGTCGCCAATTTAATACTTTTGAGAAGCATATGGTAGAAATTTCTCCATTTTTTGTCAAAATTTTTACACTTACGTTTTACTGTATATTTTTTACGCATTAAAAACAATTACAGAAAATTTAAAAAAATATTTTTTGTAATGACTATATTATATTTTTACACAAAATCGACACTTTTTTATACGAAAACATTTACCGCATTTATTAAATACACGAGCGTGCTCTCCGGAAAGCAACTGCGGACTCGACTGGTGGGCAGCTAAACATCAAGCAAATTTCTCAAATGTCAAACGTAATGCTCACATACTTTTGTGGTAGCCAAAAGCTCCCAAAAAAGCTAACAAAAGCTCCCATAAAAGCAGGTAAAAGCTCCCATAAAAACTGGCAAAAGCTTATAATTTTTGTTGTTTTCTTATTATTATTCATTTATTTTATTTTATTTTATTTTATTTTATTTTATTTTATTTTATTTTATTTTATTTTATTTTATTTCTTTTCATCAGCTTGATCACCCTCTGTACTGTTTGAATAACGTTAAAGCGTTCTTAACGCAGCAAGCTTTGTTATGATGGGAGTACGAGGTGTGTTCAAAAAGTATCGCGAATTTTGTGTTTTTTCAAAAATTATTTATTTATTCATGAATATCTATTTTGTCCCCTTCAAAGTAATCCCCATGAGATATTATACACTTGTGCCAACGGTTTTTCCAATCTTCGAAGCACTTCAAAAAATCATTTTTTTTTTATCTCCTTCAGCTCCTCCTTCGATGCCGCCTTTATCTCGTCAAGAGAAGCGTAACGTCGTCCTTTCATGGGCCTCTTCAGTTTAGGGAACAAGAAAAATTCACAGGGGGCCAGATCTAGGGAATACGGTGGCTGCGGCACCATTAGTGTGTTGTTTTTGGCCAAAAAGTCGCGCACAAGCAACGATGTGTGTAAGCAGGGGCGTTATCGTGGTGCAAAAGCCAATTTTTGTTCTTCCACAAATCCGGGCGTTTCTGGCGGATTGCTTCGCGCAAATGGCGCATAACTTGCAGGTAATATTCCTTATTGACCGTTCTTCCCTGTGGCAAGAACTCATGATGCACCACGCCCCTGCAATCGAAGAAAACTGTCAGTTACGATTCGCGATACTTTTTGAACACACCTCGTAAACTAATATTGACAGCTGTTTTTTTGTCTAAAAGTTGACATTTCTTGCGCTCTTACGTTCTCTCATAGTCATTCAAGTTTTCAACTGCTTATTACGCACTAATTAGTTAGTTTTTAGAAAGCTCTAAAATTAATTACTAGCTTTAAAAATGAAGTAAAAACCGGTAGTAGAGATATTTATTTATTTTTAGGCGTTTATATCGTTACATAAACGAAATTTATACAAACTCATAATGTATTGGGACATCATATGTTAACAGAAAGAGTTAGAAGTTTCCAACAACTATTCTTCACAAGTCGTGATTTGTTATAAATCCGGATCCGTTCCAAACAGGGACCCGAATGCCTTGAACAAGAGCATACAATGGATTATGTTTGGTTATCTTCTGGACTTCTACTTTAGATGCAATCACATTCGCCATTCCTATCACGTATTCCAAGCGGAAGTGGCTGCCAGTAGATCCACTGCTCCGTAGTGCAATCTCCTTCAGACTGGTGACTATCTACTTCGATAGTTGGGCAGCGAGCTCGCCGACTGAATTCTTAAGGCTCAATTGAAAGTGGGGTTGAATTGCAACCGAGTGCTGGACCCAAAGCTACGAATGTGGTAGTGTGTCCATTCCCCATTGCCAATTGGTACCGAATATGTCTGGCATTTTCAGGGCGCTGATTAACGAATTGATTTCATCATTTGATGTTATCAAATGAAAAAGTGCTACAAAAGCTATAATGATTATTAGGGTGTTCTCAAATAGTCTGAATGGAATAGCGCCATTAAAGATAACCAGAAAAGTACAATAATAATTGGAGAAAATAGTAGAAAGCTCATTTTTAGTCGGACAAGACTGTCCTCAGCAGGTACCCACGTTAAACACACCGGACGTTGAACGAACGAATTACAATGCTACACGGTTAGAATGATTTGAGTGCCTGGCTACAGAGGTATTGCGGAAAACTGCAAAGCTGATGAGTTTGCTAGGAGAGGTAATATTTTACCGTATGTCAGTTTCATAAGGATCTTACAACAGCCCAAATCTAATTCCCCGTCATGTGGACGTATCAGCCCTCTAACCTAATCTAAAATTCGCAGCAGAAGTTCCCATAGTATTTTTAAAACCATAAAATCATATTCCCATGAAACTGTTTTTATTGGTTTTCTAAATCATTGATTAAGCTATCTGGAATCCCTAACCTAAATTTAAATAATCGCTCTGCAGTTTTACGAAGAGGAAAAGTCGTAGTTACCATTTGATTTTTCTTTAAAGCTTCCAATAAACCAAGTTTCCTCCTACATACCCTTGCTTAACATTTATAAAGTGATACACCTGTGAATTTTCGTATATATCAAATTTTGATATACATATGTATGTATATGTGATTTGTTTAAACCCTCAAAAATAACATACGGGAACTTTAAGTGAATAATTTTTTTGAATTACAGCTTTTAAAGTGTAGCCGTCAATAGTTAATGTAGGCAATCAGTTTCACTTTAAACTCCTTTTTTCGAAACAACAGTTATCGAATTCCGCCAGTGATTACTCGGAGACAAATGATCCGATCACGATCAATTATTGTTTGTTTGTTTTGTATTTAGTTCTTCATACAATGAACAGTTTATTCGATTTCTAATCAAAAATCGAGTTTTTGCAGGACAAAAACGACCAAAATTTTTGGTTAAAACGTCGAAATTTTGTCATTTTTTTTAAATTTATTTTCGACTGGAAGCTATGTATCGACAATACCTTCTCGTCCACAATTTTTTGTTTTTAGGTTTCATGCATGGATACATATATGCGAACTTGTCACTCAGTTTCTGAGATATTAATTTGAAGCGGCTCTTTAGTTGGACTCTCCAACCACTGTAGTTGTCATGTAAACTGACTGATAATAATTGAGTTCCTGTATGAAAAAATTTTAAAGATACAATCACAAAATTTGGCAATAATCAATTTTTAAGGCAATATATAATATATAATCTCCGAACAAATTGATCAGATGGAAGCTCTACAACATGCAGCTGTCATTCAAACTGACCGATTAAAATCAAGTATGAAAGTGTTTTCTATTTGACACGGTATCTTTACTAGGTCATGTTGTCCGGATGGATGAAAACACTCCAGCTCTGAAAGTATTCGACGCAGTACCCGCCGCGGGAAGCAGAGGAAGAGGAAGACCTCCACTCCGTTGGAAGGACCAAGTGGAGAACGACCTGGCTTCGCTTGGTATATCCAATTGGTGCCACGTAGCGAAGAGAAGAAACGACTGGCGCGCTGTTGTTGACTCGGCTATAATCGCGCAAGCGGTGTCTACGCCAGTAAAGAAGAAGAAGATCTTTACAAAATTAGTAATTTTTGTTCAAGGCAAGATTATAATCTCTTACTAAATTTTCGAATCGGAATACTAAAGCATATATCGGCGATGCAAAGTGTATCATTAAAAGTAAGATAAATGTGTTTTTTACCCTTTAATGCTATAAGTAGGGTTACCATATCGGTCTCAGTCAAAATTAGTTCCGTTGCCTATGTTTGCATAAGTTCGCTCATTCTTCGAGTTTTCCCTTAGCATTCAAAGCATTGAGTTTGGTGGTTAAAGTGATAGGAATGAAATTTTGTTCAAAAATGGACATTTGAGCAAGTACAAAAATCAAAAAAAAATCAACAAAGTCATTGGAAAATAAGAATACAAAAATGCGGGGGGTTTCTCAATCGATAAAAATACGACTTCAACGGAACAAACTTTTTCAAGATTCTTTCAACTACTGGAAATAAAGTAAGACACCTAGTTTTGGAATGGGACAACATAGGCTCGACTCAACTTGAAAAAATTTTTAATTATTCTGTATTCAAAGTGTAAATTAAAAAAAAAATGCTTGAACAATTTGAAGGCTATGATTTCAATGTCAAAAACTGCATCGAGTTTGAAACGATGCAAGCCATAATGAGCAGAATTGTGCAAAATGTGAGCTGGGCAACCGATTTCAACAAGCCCAGAATTGAAATCTCTCTTCTCTTCTCACCGAAATTGACAGGGTCGGCTACAAAAGCTGATACTTGTTCTTTCAATTCTTTTTTTTTTTAACTCTCAGGTTACAGTGGCAATTGGTTACAGCGGCAAAATTCAGGGAATTTTCACGAAAATCAGGGAATCAGTGCCGAAGGTCAAAATCAGGGAATTCCCTGACAAATCAGGAAATATGGTAACCTAGCCATAAAAATCGGTATTACAGCTTACTGGTTTTTACATCATTTTTTCTACCGATCTTCACAAGTTTTGTATTAAAAATAGAGTAAAAATCTATTGCCATGGTGAATTTGAGCTTTGATCGTGTTGCATACAAACTAAAGTAATTAATATATAATGCATATGTAAATATAAGTTTAATTGACCACGTCTGATTAAAGTACATAGTTCCACCAAAAAGTTTTTGCATGTATTTAATTAAATATGTACATATATGTATTAATAATTAAAGTCGCGCAATCAGGTAGATAAAATTCAAGATCATTAACCAGTGCTGAAAGCTTGTAACATTGTAATTTTTTCAAAAATATTTTGTAATGGTAAATGCTAATTATAACAGTATTCCCCATTGTGACTCAATCACCTTTCCGGCGGGAAAAAGTATTGCACAGACATATTAAGGTTGGGGATCCATCGATTTCTTCGAGCGAAAAACGGCCTATTTTTTATATTTTTTTTTCACCTAAGTGGTTACCTGGGTTTCCTCGGGTAAAAACATATTTTTTCCCAAAAATTTTTTCTCAAATAAAAAGCTAAATATTTATTAAAACTTTTCATTGTTACAAACACACACTTAACAAAGAAACTTTTAAATTTTTGAAAAAAAATGTGTTAAGCTCGGCCATAGGGACGCCATTTCCCGTCACCCGTCGGAAAAAATGCGCTCGCGTTGGCAGAATAACTCCTTGCAGTATCAACTAAAGTGAAAAAATACGTGTTTAAGATAAAACCTTAACTTAGAACTTAGGCGAAGGAAAAAAAAACTAAAAATTAGATTTTTGGCACTTTTTTTTTTTACAAAAAAAAAGTTAAAAATTCGGTGAAAATTTCGCGCCATTTTTTTTTCAAATAGTTGTAATCTAACAATCCTTCGTACAAGTATCTCAAAGACCTGTGTAAACTTTCATGAAGAGCGGTTGAGTAGTTTTGAGAAAAAGGCGTTTACAGATTTGAATGACAATAAAAATGAAACACATCCTAATTGGTGGGTTCTACCAATTAAACGATATTTCTACATTCAATTAAATGATTTCTTCTGTAGTGCATTTAAGTAGTGTATATTGTACTGAATATTTAAAAGAGAAAAAAAGTAATTAGAAAATCAGACTTAAGTAGATGTGTGCAAATTATATTTAATATCACATTGCTGCTGTTTTGAATACTGCATGAGATTTTCTAACGGAAATAATATAATCCAAAAATAAATACTATAAGAAGTCTCTAAGCTCAACGAACTGAATATGCAAGTCGTTCAAGTAAATTTTAATACATACATTTGACGCACTTATGAATGAGCGGAAATGTTTATAGCGGCTAGTTTATCTTTGAAATAAATTAATTAAAAGAAAAAAAGATCCTCGAAAATATCAAAATTTCTGAGTGTCTTACATATATACACTTATAAAGGGTTAAATTAAATACAAAATATCATCACACAATTTACGTTATTAAGGCTAAGGCAACGCTCTTTTCGAATAGTTATACTCCGTACAGTGATCAGCTTAGACGTGGTGCGCACACATTGTATACTTTAAAGCCCTCTTAGTCAAATTAAGTGAAAATACATAGTTGAGTGAAAAAAAGCATAAATTTACAAAAGTAAAATGTCAGCAACAACAGAAGTGTGTACAAATGATGCTGCAGCCAAAGACGCCCCTAATGCTGAGGGTCAACTGCCCGAATGGCTGAAAGCGGAACTATTTGCAGATTTGCTACAGAAAAATGCACCGAATTTTAAGAGCATTAAAAATTTTACCTCCAAAGTCTGGGAAGACGAAAATTTCACCAATATCTTGGCATCGGTGAATTTAGATGCAGAGCTTGAAGGCAAATATTAGTTTATTGCACTACTTGCGTAGCATATACGAGTAAAATTGACTTTTGCAGTTTATTTGTTCGTATTTTAGATGGAAAAATACAAAATTTCTCCTATAAGATCAAACTGCCCATCGACTCGGTGCACGAATTAATGGCGAATTATCATAATATAATTGATACAGAAAATGCCATCTATAAAGATGTGATACCGGAAATGGAGCAAATGTATAGAGATGTGGGTGTTGACGTGACATTCGGAACAAAATGGTACGACATAAAAACGCCATCCAAATTCGGTGTTGTACTCATGGAAGATTTACGTCCCTATGGCTTCAAAAATTTCAACCGTCTTGAGGGTTTCGACATGGAACACACTGAGGCCGCATTGAAAAAGTTGGCACAATGGCATGCCGCTTCAGCGGTACGTGTTGAACTTAAAGGACCATATTCGAAAGTAGTTGCTGAAGGAATATTTAACGAGGGCATGTTAACAATGATGGAAATGATGTTTGAATTAATGTCGCCATTATATATGGAATGTGTTCGCACGTATGCGGGCCATGAAGAATACTACGATAGTTTGGTATGTGCCGAGGCTTTAGCTTCATGTAAAATAAGTGTGTGTGTGTTTTTCTTTTATTCTATTGTTTTTTGTTTTTTATTTTAGCAACGAAGCCAGAAGTATTATGCAGACGAATTACGTCCGCTGTTGGAAATCGATCCAAATGAGTTCAATGTTTTGAATCATGGTGACTTTTGGGCCAACAATATTATGTTCCGATATGATGACGCGGGTAAATTGAAAGAAACATATTTTCTTGACTTTCAGTTGACGCGTTATGGTCCACCGATGATTGATCTATGTTATTTGCTGCTAGCGTCAACGAACCTGGATGTGAAACTAAAGCATTTCGATTATTTTATTAAATACTATCATGATAATTTGATTGAGTACTTGAAATTACTGAAATATCCCAAAAAATTACCAACGCTAAAAGAAATCCATATAGCCATGCTCAAATATGGCCCTTTCGGTGTGTAGAAAGTGAAATACCAAATGAGCTTTATTATCTCTACAACATTCCTTGTGTTTCTTTGCAGCTGTGAACACAGTTGTTGGTCACTTACCCATCGTGTTTCTCGAATCAAAGGGAGGAGCTAATATAACAAATTTAATGGACATGACAGAAAAAGGCATGACTCTTAAAAAGATGATGTATACAAATTCACGTTATCGGAAACACATTGAGGTCCTTCTTCCTTGGCTTTATCGTCGTGGTGCTTTCTAGTGATTATGGTACATTAATTCGGTTCTAATAGAAATTGCTCTGCACTGACATATAGTATATATTTAATTTTAATTGAATTAAATGTGTTTGTGCAAGAAGAAAAATTGTCGACTCTAACTGATTTCCTAAATTGAAATTGATTTTGCTCTAATGAATAGAGCTAATTGGAAAACACTTTATGTAAATATAAAAGACACAATAAAACTAAATAAAAACGGTAAAAATGATATTAAGTTTAAAATAATTTTTTGTGACGGAAGTGGAGAAGGTGGATATGGATGAAATCACAACAAAATATGGCATTGACTTGTTCGTTGCCAAGGCATTGCGGCTACTTTGCTAGATTATAGGCGAAAGACGCCAACGATTTCATAACAATTCAAAAGCGACATGTAACATAAAAAAAATATCGAAATAACTGCAGTGTTGATAAAAATATCTATTATAATTTGAAATATACAGAAATATTTTCGAAACATTGCACAGAGCAATGCAATATTTAAACGGAAACGAAGGAGTAAATACGTACATTTTCAAACTGATCCTTCCTCAAAACTACTACATTTGCTCAATATCGGAAATGGTAGAATAGAACTGTAACCAGATACACAGTGCAATGAATCGTAAGTGGCTCAGTAATCAGTCGATGAATTTTATACCACGTGCATCTCAAAAGACTGATATCATAACCTTGCGAGCCGACTTTTACGTCTTTCCACGCTTGAGGACCGGCTCATCATGTGCAGTCCACTAGGCTCACTGTCGATTGGACCCCAGTGTGAAATGATGGAGCTATGTTTCTATTGTCACACACCGAGAGCACTCAAACGCTTCTCAGAATTAGTAATTCGTTGTTCTTGTTGGATTATGAATATGCGCGGCACCCACTTTGCACAGAGCTTTCGCCTCCACAGCTTTCATTATCCTCAGTTCTCATTTCGCCTCTTTCGAGCTGCGCAAATTCTTTTAAACGGTTGATTTCCATGTAGAGCCGAAATTCAACAGTATTTTTTCCTCAAAAAGCAATGCTTTAATAATACATGAAATTCTTTTTGATCCATTTTGTTTTCAAACCAACACAAGTTGCTTCACCCAAAATGCTATATCTCGTTAACTAATAGTTCCTTACTCGTCAAATTTATATCATAGATATCTTTTAAAGCTAGGGGCTGACTAGAAATTATATGGAGGGTATTGGTAGTACCATCTATGTATCAGCCACAGTAAAGCGTGGACGGGTGCTCAAGTAAAATTATAAAATAAATAGCTGCTAGGTGTCCTTATATCTTCTTCACGAAATCAAAGTTTAAGAGATTAAGAAAATCTTGGAATAAGTTCATACGAGAAGATGGGTTTCGAACTCGTGAACACTCCACGTATATCTGGCAGTGTGAAAAACGCATTTCCAGATTTATGCCACACTCTTCTAGCGACTATCCTTGTGTCTTGTTGATTATCATTTCACATGCAATTTCCCTGGAAACTGAATAGGTTTGAACTGAAATGACAAATCGTTGGAACATAAAAGAATTCGTAGAATTAAGCATTCTTCCCCCTTGTATTAGATAGCTCGGGTTCCATTGCACAGTTTCGGCGCATGAAGATTGCGAAACATAATAATGACAGTTCCAACTTTGAGAGACAAATGATGCTGCGGCATACCAAGCCTCTCCAAAGAATTTAGAAATTCCTCTCGATAATTCACGACTTCGTCTCATTTTCAAGACGATCGTAATTTGCCCATTTCCAATGCTGAGCGAATAGCGAATGTCTTCGGCAATGTAAATTTTCGTATCCCGTAATTGACGCGAATTTGAAGACTGATATGTCGAAATGATCTTCGCGAAAAGTATGCGAAGTAGCTATCGCATTGTCCATCGTTTATTTCCAGTGATTATCATGTTCCAGCAATTGCAATCGTTGGCTTGCTTCTCAAAAAGCTACACACACTGTACCATTCACAATACGCAATGACTTAAATGAAGTTGAACCGGGAGACGCACAACAGTCGTAAAACTTCCATGAATTACAAAAGTAAATATTCTACAAAGCGCTTTATTGCAGTTCACGTATCGACCCATTTGAAACTCGTACCATACGTTGATGGCAAAAAGAACGCTGACCGACATTAGCGAGACCTCTTATTGGCTTCGTAACAAATTTCAATCTGCAATTGATCACTTCGTCTTAAACACACCTAAAGTTTTCACTGAATAATTTTTAACAATTTTTCTTTTCAATAGCCGAAATAAAAAAGCAAGCGACCAAAATTGAACGATTCAAATAATTTACAAATCAAAAATTTGAAAAAAATTCTATGGAAAAAAGTTACTTTTTGGAATTGTCCAATTTTCCGACTTTTCCTTATGAAAAGTAAAAGGTATTTTTATTTCTAAACCTTTCCCAACTCACAACGTACAGCCTCTGAAAATTTCACCAAGAATGGTGCAGCCGTTGTCTTAGCGTTACTAACAAACAAACATTCATTCGTTTGTATGGGAATAAGAAAAGGGCTGTTTTTAGGGGTTTTCCGGCAACTTTCATAATTTTTTCTTACAAAAGAACCTTCTCCTAATAATATCAAATACAACAAAAAAAGAATTAGTGAAATCGGTCCAGCCATTCACGCGTGATGCCGTGACAACGGAAAACGAAAAAAAAAAAAACAAAATGCTGAAGAAGATTTTTCAAAAACATATTATTTATTCCTTATTTATTTTTTCTTGTGAAAGGTTAACAACCTAACCTAAAAAAATTAAAATGACATAAGTAACTTAAGATAATTTTCATATTTTTGGCACTCAGCTTATACTTAAGTACATTTTTAAAGTAATTGAGTGAATCCGCCGTTTTTCGATATAACTTCATATAAACGATCGGCAAACGAGCTACAAATTTTGCAGTATTTGCACCGAAATTGTTGTCCAGGCCGTTTTAATTGCCGCAACTAAAGTTGTTTTGCAATCAAATTTCCTGTCTCCTTCATATACCTTGCGCGATAGCAACCTCCATACGTTTTCCATTATATTAAGGTCAGGTGAATTAGGGGGTCCATTCGAGCAAGTCCACATTTTGAGCCCTAATCCACTCTTTTACCACCCTAGCTATATGAATAGGAGCGTTATCGTGCTGGTAAGTCCATTTGATTATGTGAAAATATTGGAATAATGAGGAAACGCAGCCTGTGTGATAGATTTGTAGGTTTCCGCGTTCATTTCGGAAGACAAATTGAAGGTCGCAAGTGTCAAAGACTTCTGAGCGATTTTGCGATGGCTAAGACCACTTTCACGATAATTTCGGATAATTTTTCTCCGCGTCCCATTTTTCATTTAATTTAAAGAAAATATATGAAATTAAAAATTTGTATCAAAAATGAGTCGCCACACCGTCAAGTTTAATCGCAAACTAAAAATGTTTCTGATGAACCGATTCAGTTGAACCAAAAAATTGCACAGCAATTAGCGAAAAAAATAGCAAAACCGAGTACGCAAAGTAACGGTGCAAACGGTTCTTTACTAGCGCCAACTGATTGACACAAATATAAAGTTATAACGTTTTTAAAAAAACATGCGTACGATCAATATGTGATGAAATAATTATGAAAATGCAAGCGAATTTATGTGAACCTATTCAGTTGATCGACAGTGTACATACCTATTGAGCCAAAAATAGACCTCATCGCTGAACAAAATTTGGCTCGAAAACGTCGAATCTTTTTGGAAATTTTCAAGAGTCTAAGGAATGTCGCTTGGAAAAGTCGAGCGACTTCAGTTCTAGCACAAACTGTATTTCGTACGATTTCAATTTAAGATCTCGATGTGAAATGCGTCAAATCGTTCCATACGTCAGTCCGAGTTGTTGCGAAGGGCACCGATTCGACTCTCCACGGTCATCGTGTACACCTGTGGTTCCCAAACTTGTTTTGTCTACCGCCCACTTTGAGAATAAATATTTTTTTAGCGCTCCCATTTTTTCACCTATTTAAAAACCACTATAACTTCAAATTAATTACTGTGAGCTATATATGTATATTAACGGTGAATTCTAAACGAAACTTTTACTATAACCAGCAACTTGAAACCTGAGCGCAGTAGGTAACATACAACGGCGCTTAGGTTTCAAATTAGCTCTTACGGGCTCCACCTGCCAATAAGAATGATTATTGAAACACAACTTTATAGTATTAAAAGAGAGAATCTTTTATTAAAAATAAAACTAAAATAATCGATCCATCAGGTTCCAATTTACTCAAGCACAGTCGCAAGTCGCCACGTTCGGTAACAAGCAAACGATTTCTGTTTTTAGTAAGCAGTGTTGTCACAGCACTAAATCCACGTTCACACAAATATGACGATGGGAATGCTATCAAGAATCGTTGAACGATTGACCACAATCCAGGGTACAATTGCGAGATCGGTTTTTGTAGCCAAAATTCTTGGTAACCATTTTTGAACTTGATTTTTATTTCCTCGTTTGTTGTCAATTCTATAAGTTCTTCTTCCAGCTGTGGTGGCATTGCTGTGTTGACATTGTCATGTAAGCTATATCATTCTTTGATGTTATGAGCTTGTCTTGAAATCCTGCATCTTCAGTTTCCAAGAACTCTATAACAGAGTCCAACAGGTTGTAGAATCAGTATGAAACAACAAACGATTGAAATCCTCGTCATTAGTAACACAAAGCTGATGAAATAATCTATCATTCAAAGAGCTGTTGCGGATTTTATTGACTGCTTTGATGACATATTGCAGTGATTGAAATAGTTTTTCACTTAAGTTTCTGGCAACTAAATGTTGTCTATGAATAACGCAATGTACACCAAGGACATCTGGAATTTTATTTTTTAAGTGCGCTATTAAGCCTTTATGGCACCCTATCATAGCCGGAGCGCCTTCCGTAGCAATTGAAATAATATTTTTCAAAGGAATCTCTTTCTCATCGCAAAACTTTTCCAATATATTGCAATATGGTTTCGCCTTTTGTATCGATCTCTAAATTTCTAGCAAATAATAGTTCTTCACATATTTCCTCATCTTCAATAAACCTCACGTAAGACAACAACAATGCTTCATTAGTTGGTAAAGTGGACTCATCGAGCTGAATTGAGAATTGGCTTGTCCTCAGGTGATCGCACAATGATTCTTCAATATTTTCAGCCATTTCATCAATTCGTCTTCGCACAGAATTATTACTCAAAGGAATTTTTCGGATAATATCTGCGGCCGGTTTATGAAGCACGGTAGTTAATACTTCATTTATTGCTGGCAATATTAACTCTTCTCCGATGTTATGTGGTTTGCCTTTCTGAGCAATTAACAAAGAGATATTGTACGAAGCTCGAAGTCCGTCGTCATCTTGCTTAGCAGCTGCCGAAAATAGTTTTGCTACACTTGGCTGAATATTATGCTTCTTCTCTAGGTCTTGAAAATATGCTACATTCTTGTCTCTCTTATCTGGATGCATTTTATTCAAATGATCTTGCAGTCTTGAAGACTTCATTGCTTCATTCGAAAATGTTTTTAGACATAGAAGACACAAAGGCGAGGATGGGTTTGTGAGATTTTCAATGAATCCGAATTTAATGTATTCCGCACAGTATTGCCGTCTCTTCGTTTTTACTTCCGACATTGTTTTGCTTTGAGAAATACGTTTAACTTCGCGAGTAGTGTAAAGGAGGCGTAAGTAATGCTCATCTATTGCGCGCAAAACCACAAATGAATATAAAATAAATATTACATTGTTTATATAGGAATGCTTAAGCACAATTATTATATAGTAGTCCAAAAATATGAACTCTTATTTTTCCTAGAAATACTTTTGTAAAAAAAAAGAACTTTCTCTTTTTCGTATTATCTTATTTTTCCCAGAAATACATTTGTAAAATAAGGATCTTTATCCTTTTTTTTATTTTTCCCAGAAATACATTTGTAAAAAAGGATAAAGGTCCTTTTTTTATTTTCCACATAAAAGATTTAAGGAGTTCAAAAGCTCAAAGCATGCGCTACGTCAGCTACCTACCCGACGTCATTTCGCAAGTGATAAAATAAATTTTTCAAGAGCTCAAAGCATGCGCTACATCAGCTCGAACTATTATGATTATATTATGATAGCAAATGCCCATATACAGATTTGGCAATGGCAATAGCAATACGTTTGACAGTTAGTATTCTATAAATTCGATCCTGTCGAGATGACCCGTTATGAAACGGAGCGACCGATTGACATGATTTTCATTTTTTCTATATTCAATAAAATAGGACAGATATATGAACTACGCGGAGAAAAATATAGAACCGAGTTTGAGCAATCTTTTAATTCATATTAGTTGATGTTCACAAGTTGTTGTTGAGAGTCGAGAGCTCATGTAGTCGTTGTCTAAGAGGCCGCCTAGCTAAATAAAATTACAAATAACCCCCCAGGCCTCTACACAACGCCCCCATTTTCTTTCTGGGTCTCTTACCACCCCCCTTGATACCTGCAGCGCTCACAAGGGGGCGTTATCGCCCACTTTGTTATATTTTCTTTACTGCGTGCTGGACGTGGTTTATTCGGTCGAAGATTATCCAATAATGAATGCTGACTCTTAAGTCGAGTGATAGTGTTGCGAATAGTACGCACAGTAGGCCAACTATGTTGACTATGAGTTGAGCGAAACGCGCGAAATACATTCTTTACAGAACATGAATTTTCGTAATAAAATTGATCGATTTGTAAACGTTGTTCAGGCGATGGTCCTTCAATGATGAAATGCCAAACAATACTGAACAAAAATGATATGACAGCTTGACAGGACTAACAGGTGATCTGTCAAAAAAAGCTATTTGAATCACAAATATAATTTGAATGGTCTCCGACTTTCCTTCTGGGTGTTACAAACTTCGTGGCCAACTAAATACACTCTTCGGGCTATAATGATGACATTTTAATTCTTGTTTGTGATTTTATTGTGTATTTACATTTAAAATAATTTTGTTATTACATAATTGTGCTAAAAACATTATTTTGTACAATTTAAATGAGTTCAAAAAACATATCATTGCTAATTAGTTAATAAATATTTGCAAATTTAAATATATGTATGCATATATGATTAAGTAAAGCATTTATATAATTTAGCACACCCTAGCTTCCCTAAGTACTTAATTGTAAACATTGCAATATTTTTAAATATTAGATAAACAATTTTCTCGTTTAAAAATTAATATAAATTTTGCACGCATCCGCCTAAAATAATTTCTTGATTATTTTTCGATAGCTACTTAACTTATAAATTAAACAGTTAAGCCTCCCGCCCTACCCGCTCACTAGTAATGTGTCTCTTCGTTGCGCTTAAAGAGAACATTCAGCAATTTTCATATGTTCGCACGCGGCCTACCCAACGACGCCGTTTGCAGCGGGTTACAATTCTCAAAGAGCATCGTACTCTCACGATCGGCTGGTGACTTGTCATTAATATGTGCTCGTTTCATGGGACGCTTTCGTTCCGCATCGCAATTGGGGGTCAATTCGACAGTTTGCAGGCTTTGCGCGCGTTGCAGCGATAAACGTAGGGGTTTCTTCGGCGGTGTGGGTCGAACAGCGCGCACTTCTGATATAGTATCGCTGATCGGTTTGGACTCGTTATCACTGTCGAAATCCAGCGACTTGACGCTGCGCATATCGGCTGGCACACGCGAGTGCGTATTGGCTGTGGCCGAACAATCGCGACGACGTTCCATGCTGTGCGCAAAAAATGAGAGAGAAAGAGATTTTGTTATTAGAAAAAATGTGGAATTGTACAAAAAATAATTCTAAGTGTTTGAAAATCAGCACATACCCATTATAGTGATTCAAATGTTCGACGCTGCGCGCATGCATATTCGCGCGATGCTGCAGCGCGCTCGCTTTGCTCGTTGAACGCTCATAACGCTCACGCTCACGTTCGCGCGCATGCCGCTCCTTCTCACTGCGCCGATAATGGGTGTGTTGCATGTACGCAGAGTCGCTGTTGATGGAGATCTTGGAGGCGGACAAGGATTTCGGTGGCATGCAGGTGTAGGCAGGCGGCGCGCAGGCACGCGGTGTACGCTCTTGCTGTAGATACGATTGTGTGTTCTCCTTGATCAGTGTTTTAGTGATATGCGCCACGGAGTTGCTTTTGCTCAACGCATTTGGGGTATTATTCTCACCGATCAATTCAATTGGCTTGCCACCAACTAGCGTAGTAATGTAATTGCCACGTTGAAAGATGAGCGGTTTGTTGTCGGGCGGCGTCGACGGCGGCGATGATATGCTGATGCTAGTCACATGACTATTCGTACCGTTATTTATATGCGCCGCCGTCGTTTGGTTTTGTGGCGTCTGTGGCATAGCTTGCGGCGGTTGTTGTGGTTGCTCCTTTGCCGATTGCAACTCACGCACTTGCTCCTCGAGATAGGATATGCGATGCTGTAGACGCATATTGTTCTCCTTCTCCTGATCTAGCTGTTTTTGTGGTATTGGCGCACATTTCTTGCGCAGCACCACTATTTGACATTTGCCGGAATTGCCGATGACTTTCTGCAATTCCTCTTTGGTGCGACAGGCGATCATCTTGCCATTGACCTCGAGTATGCGATCACCTTTGTAGAGTCCATCACCTTCGAGCGCCCATTCCACATAGAAACCGGGCTGATCGGGCTTGGTGTGCGCGGCCCAGCGGCCGGTGGTCGCATGTACGGCGTGCAAGCTTAGCGTGGCGCCGGAATTGAGAATGCTACAGACATTTAGAAATATTAGTAAATTATTGTTATTGGAGGTTAGGTAAAGCAGTGACTCACTTGTAAATGGTTTGTAATTCCGGCTTTGATTTCTCCAAACGCGCTTGCAAGGCGCGCGCCTCCTCCACAATCGATAGCATCTGTAGTTCCTCACGTCCCAGCGCGTACTCTAATTCCGCCTGCCGTATGCGTATATCGATATTACTGTAAAGTTATTAAGAAAAAGTGTTAGTTTAGTAAAAAAAATATAAAATTTTATCGTAGTTTATCTCAGTTTATCAACTCCTTCAACTTACTCTGTAATATCGAGTTTCTCCAGCGCACTCTTTAAGTTCTTGATTTTGATTTTCTTATTCTCTGCTTCGGCTTTTAACCTTTGTAGTTTTTGCTCTGCCGCCGGCTTTTCGCTGTCATCGAGCGGTGGTCCGGTAGGGCGTGGCAATTTACCCAAACACAATTGTATACGTAGATTTTGTATGACCGCCTCGCGGTCTTGCAGTGCTGAGCGTAGCTCTTTTGTTTCGCTGCGACACGAACGCGCGGAAAGTGTACCGCCCAGCGAGGACACTTTGCGTCGTCGTCCCGTTGTGGCGGTTTGCGTTTGTGCGCTATTAATGAGGTTTGCCTCGGCATCGGACATTTTCGTGTCGACATTTTTATTATTGTTATGTGAGCTGTATTTGTTGGAACGGTGATTTAGTATTGTCTGAAAGTGAAAAAAGAAAATTTGAAAATTAAAATCGGGTTTATAATTTTGTTTTATTATTTGAAATCTCGATTGTTCTTGAATCGAATGTAGGGTTCGGCGGTTATTTTTCTTAATTAGAATAGAAAGATTTTGTTTCAAATATTCAGGCCATGTCATAACAATTCGTCCAACGTAGATAAAAAGTAAAATAACCTATTTGATGAATGTGCTTAATTACAGAACCAGAAATCCAGCTTTGAACAAGTTTCTGCTAAACCATACCTTATTTCCTGATAGCCGTATAACAGGTGACTCAAATATTTGGTTTTAAAAAAAGTGTTAAATAAAATATCTCAACCGTTTAGATTTCCATACTTTTTGTCTCAGTTGGCCGCTTTTCGTATCTGATGGGTTTCAAAAAATCGATTTTTCATTGTTTTATACATTTATTTGAAAAAAAATTTCGCGAAATTTAGACCAAAATTTTCATATGTTTGTGAAAATGTCTGCCAAAAATTCAATTTTCGTTTTTTTCCCTTTGTCCAAGTTCTAAGTTATGTGATTTCCAAAACTTCAAACTTACTCCCAAAAAATATCAAAGATTTTGACTCAAATACCAACCTTTGGAAAAACATCCCTGACACTTTTCCTAGATACCAAAACTTTATGAAATTTGTACCAATAGTTTTACAATTTTATTTGAAATGTTTTTAAGCATATTATTACAATATACTTATTTTGTACATAGAAGTATTTTTTATTATTGAAGAAACGTTTGCAAAACTTGCTGTCTGACTATCAGCAAAGCTCTTCAGATTACTTGAGTCCAGCATGACTCCGTGGTTCTCCGCTTTGTAAGAAAGTAAGGCCACACTTCAGCAGCGTATAAAACACAGTTTGCTTGTTAACAGAAACAAGAAGACAAATTATTCTTTTGGAATATCATAGACGCCACATTCACGATTCGCTGGTATTGAAACATCTGAGAAACGAAAAATAATTAGTTTTCCTTACAAAAATTAATAAACTAAGTGCCAAGTACCGATTTTCTTGGGGTAAGGCAGATTCAGGTTATTCATAATGTTAATAAATTCCTCTTTGGTTTTGGTCAAGCGTGGATTGTAGTTTTTCTCCTCCCAAACGCTGCTCTCCATTAAGCCTCTAAAAAATTGAAAAGAATTTATATTTTTTCACGTTATTTTCTTAAGTAATTTTCGTTGAGCCTACTCACTTGTAATCATGCGCCGGATAAATGCGGAAATTGTCTGGCAATGTAAATATTTTACTATGCACATTTTCGTACAAGTGGGCAGGATCACCTTCCTGGAAATCGGTACGTCCACAGCCCCGTATGAGCACTGTATCGCCGGTGAAAATGCAACCCTGTTCATGTATCACATACGACATACAGCCGTTGGTGTGTCCCGGTGTGGCTAATGTATCGATGCGGTGACGTCCAAATGTAACGGGATTCGTCGATGTGTATACCTGCCTTGGCACCGCTCGCTTTGGCAATAACCGACTTGCTGCCGGGCAACAATTGCTTGAGCCAACCGCTGCCGGTGATGTGATCTGCGTGCATGTGTGTGTTCACTATATATATATGGAAATGTTAGATATATTATGTAGTGGGGTTTTGAGTAATTAGCTATTGTTGCTGTTTTTTTGTTTTGACCAATTAGTTGCTATTGGTGAAGTCTAACTTATATTTTAGTATTTTTGCCTATATTATATTTAAAGCTATCTTATGTATCATTAAGACGGAATGTAGGCACAGATGGTAGGTTACATAAGTATGTTTATAACTTTTGTTACACTTCAAAACCAATTTCGCTTTTTAAAATCCAATGCCATACCTAAATCACCCCGAAACTAGCCGTTAAATAATTTGAAAGCTAAAATCTCTCGTGCTTTCGTGACACTGATTGCTTTAGGAATTAAATATGTACTTTAATGTATATAATTTACCCAATAGATCTGCCAATTTCAATTTAACAAGTTTAATTAAATTTGAGAATCGTTCACCAATCGATAAGTATAATTTTAAGCCATTTAGAATATGCTGAGCTCTCACTGACTTACTCAAAATATACGTAGACTAATACAAAATAAATATACTTCTTTTTTCTTGCTGCGATTTCTAAATATCATTTCGAAATGTATATTTCTGACGAGAACTATACATTTTTTGTATGTTTCAAGACTATAGTTTTGATGTAAAATTAATTATGTAAATTTTTGAAAGTGTCTGATTTTATGCTTTCCTATAAGACTGGAGGCACTAGGCGCTGCTGAGAATATTGCAACGAAATTACGAAAAACCAGAAAAATTGTTATTGAGCCTTCAAATTTTTCGAGCCCAGAGATTATCTTCAAAACATAAATTCCATAAAATGTTTTTTCGAATGATAATAAATATTCGCCATTAAATTTGAAGTTTCTGTTGTTTTTCTTAAACAAAAATAGGGAACCTTGAAATGGATCACCTCATAGTTATTGAATCTCTGAGCTCATTGTTTAAATAAAAAAAATAAAATTTACCGATTTATCGAACTACTAATAGACATTGATTCCATTACAAAGCCACGCTTATACTTAAGCTTCTTAAAATCGAATATTTTTTTAAATTATTTAAAATCACGATAGACTTCTTTAAGCATTCAAGTAATAAAAAGTAAACAATACTCATTAATATTAGTAATAATAAAAACTAAGCAATGCAATACGGGTTTTGCAAGATAAGGTGTCACTTTTCAATATTAAAAAAATATATCACTATAAATAATATATCATATAATTTGTTTTTCCACAACAACAATTGCCTTGCCTGAACAAAGTCAATTAAGCACTCTATCCTCATAATCAATTATTACTAATTTTTAAACGTTTGTCTACGATGAGTCTAAACATATCTTCTATACCACATACATACATACATACATCTACTATGCACAGCGTGCGGTAAGCACATTTTCGTCACTAAACTATAAAATCTACTTGGAGCGGAAAATTTCATCACATTGTTCTAAAATTACGTTGTCTACATGTTAAAAACTCATTAAAGATAACAACAACAACATCACCGATCAACAAAAAAATAGAAAAATAGAAATCTTGTATTCATACTCACGGGCATATTTAAGTGTAAAACCCAGATCCTTAACTAGGTTTGCATCACGTTTCGCCTTCTCCAGCACTGGATCAATAATCACCGCCTCTCTCGTATTCAAATCGGCCAGCAGGTATGTGTAGGTCCAGGTAGCCTCATCGAAAAGCTGTTCCGAATTATTTTAAACGTTTAATTTTCATTGAAGTATTATCACTTTTTCACACTCACCTGACGAAAGAAGAAATCTTTTGTAAAGGGTGCCGGCGAAACCATTTTACTGCCACTGTCACTATGCTTCAGACGATATTGCTTCAGTAGGAGAGGTGTTACACTCGAATTTTGTACTTGTTGTACTAGTGTTTGGCGGAAAGTCGAGAGCAAACTGAGCGCTGGCAGCCGCATGTTGTTGAGTTTTTATTACTGTGAAATAATGTGTTTACTATTTCCTAAAGACTTGACGTTCGTTGAGTGTGTTTTGTGTGACTATGTCACTCACAGCGATACTTGTCAGCTGATAGAAGAAGAGGTGAACGTTGTATACAAATATATGTGGACAGTGGATTACAAACGGCGATATCTAAAATAAACAATACAGCGTAAGGTATGCCATAGCTCGAGCGGAATCGAACGTGTTGTACATAGCGCAGGTTTGAGTGGTTTAATGAAGTGTGTGAGTATGTTTTCATTTCAAGTGCTTTCGATTTCTCAGGTGTCTGCGTACATATATCATATATGTATACATATATATATATTTTGTATATAAAACATACTTGTACCCAAATATATAAAAGTATATATGTGTGTATATATGATTGAGAACGCTCCAGTAGGGTATGTGTACAAGTTCCCATGCACGTTCACCAACTTTTTAATATCTATTCGTATTATGTGTAATGCATATATGTATGTATGTATGTAAGTTATGTACATATATAAATATACATATTTTTTCAACTTGTCGTAGCCACGCGTAGAGCCGGCTGTTCCTGCACTCTTTTTGCTATTTGTTGACAACTTGTGTGTGTATGTGTTTGTACTCCTTATCTGCTGTTGATTAGCAAATATGTCTGAATACCAATAACCAATCAAGAAGTTCATCGATCTATTATCTTTATCATTTTTTTTATCTTTATCATTTTTTGTCGCCAATTTAATACTTTGGATAAGCATGTGGTAGAAATTTCTCCATTTTTTTCAAAAATGTTTACACTTACATTTTACTGTGATTTTTTACACATTGAAAACAATTACGGAAAATTTATAAAAATCTTTTTTGTAATGACAATATTATATTTTTACACAAAATCGACACTTTTTTATACGAAAACATTTACCGCATTTATTAAATATACGAGCATGCTCTCCGGAAAGCAACTGCGGACTCGACTGGTGGGCTGCTAAATATCAAGCAAATTTCTCATATGTCAAACGTAATGCTCACATACTTTTATGATAGGCAAAAGCTCCCAAAAAGCTAGCAAAAGCTCCCATAAAAGCAGGTAAAAGCTCCCATAAAAACTGGCAAAAGCTTATAATTTTTGTTGTTTTCTTATTATTATTCATTTATTTTATTTTATTTTATTTTATTTTATTTTATTTTATTTTATTTTATTTTATTTTAATTCTTTTCATCAGCTTGACCATTCTCTGTACTGTTTGGATCACGTTAAAGCGTTCTTAACGCAGCAAGCTTTGTTATGTTGGGAGTAAACTATTATTCACATCTGTTTTTTTGTCTAAAAGTTGACATTTCTTGCGCTCTTACGTTCTCTCATAGTAATTCAAGTTTTTAACTGCTTATTACGTACTTATTAGTTAGTTTTGAGAAAGCTCTAAAATTAATTACTATCTTTAAAAATTAAGTAAAAACCGGTAGTAGAGATATTTATTTATTTTTAGGCGTTTATATCGTTACATAAACGAAATTTATACGAACTCATAATGTATTGGTTAAATCAGTTCGCTATTAAAGAGACATCATATGTTAACAGAAAGAGTTAGAAGTTTCCAACAACTATTCTTCACAAGTCGTGATTTGTTATTTCAGGAACCCGAATGTCATAGATAAGAGCCACTACCATGGATTCCGTTTGGTTATCTTCTGGACTTCTACTTTAGATGCTATCACATTCGCCATTCCTATCACGTATTCCAAGCGGAAGTGGCTGCCAGTAGATCCATTGCTCCGTAGTACAATCTCCTTCAGACTAGTGAAGAGTTGTCTAGACTCCTTATCTATAGCAACGAATTACAATGCTACACGGTTAGAATGATTTGAGTGCCTGGCTACAGAGGTATAGCGGAAAACTGCAAAGCTGATGAGTTTGCTGGGAGAGGTAATATTTTACCGTACGTCAGTTTCATAAGGACTGTACATCACAGCCCAAATCTAATTCCCCGTCATGTGGACGTATCAGCCCTCTAACCTAATCTAAAATTCTAAAATTCGCATCAGAAGTTCCTATAGTATTTTTAAAACCATAAAATCATATTCCCATGAAACTATTTTTATTGGTTTTATAAGCCATTGGCAAAAATAACTGGAATCCCTAACCTAAATTTAAATAATCGCTCTTCAGTTTTACGAAGAGGAAAAGTCGTAGTTACCATTTGATTTTTCTTTAAAGCTTCCAATAAACCAAGTTTCCTCCTTGCTTAACATTTATAAAGTGATACACCTAGTGTGAATTTTCGTATATATTATATCACATTTTGACATATATATGTATATATGATTTGATTAAACCCTCAAAAATAACATACTGGAACTTTAAGTGAATCATTTTTTTGAGTTACAGCTTTTAAAGTGTAGCCGTCAATAGTTAATGTAGGCAATCAGTTTCACTTTAAACTCGTTTTTTCGAAACAACAGTTATCGAATTCGGCCAGTGATTACTCGGAGACAAATGATCCGATCAAGATCAATTTTTGTTTGCTTGTTCTGTATTAAGCTCTTCATACAATGAACAGTTTATTTGATATCTAATCAAAAATCGAGTTTTTGCAGGACAAAAACGACCAAAATTTTGATCAAAACGTCGACATTTTGTCATTTTTAATAATTTTATTTTCGACCGGAAGTTATGCATCGACGATACCTTCTCGTCGACAATTTTTTGTTTTTAGGTTTCATGCATTGATAAAATAATTTTTTTTTTTCAAAAATTTTACTGTGTATTTTTCAAATGTATAAAAATATGTATTCTTAGAATTGTAAAACAATATAATTTTTATTTTATTGTGTTCTAAAAAATAGCCTTTTGTGGGTTGTCACACTGGGTGTGCCACTTAATACATTATTAAAGAGTATTCTGATTTATTAATATACATACATATGTATGTATGTATGTACGTTTTCAATACTAGTACAATCTTGTTTGCATATATATCGAATAATGATTTTGGGATCTCTCACAAATTATCAAAAACAAAAAGTTGATTGCCATTTACACTAAGTACAATGTGAAATGCTAAGTCGCAAAAACTTTCGTTAGTATAAACAAGCTTGCGAAATTTCATTGAAATAAGTAGAGGAGCTTCCGTTAAATTTTGTAAAAAAGGACTGTCTCTCGTCAGTATATATATACGCGAACTTGTCACTCAGTTTCTGAGATATTAATTTGAAGCTGCTCTTTAGTCGGACTCTCCAAACACTATAGTTGTCATGTAAACTGACTGATAATATCAAAATTCAAATTCAAATTCGTTTATTGAGACCAAAAAGAAAGAAAAGTACAAATTATTTACAAAAGTAGAAAGTTATAACTTAAGACTATACATATTTTACTTAAATAAAAGTTTCCGAAAACAGATCTTAGTCTAAAGGAAAAAAAAATTACAATAAATGCTTGCTCCCGACATTTTTAAATGTATTCTGAGGGCTACGACTCAGTCTTAAAACTAACTTAAAACTAATTAAAAAATAAATCTTACAAGCTATAATAGCAAATAAAGTTTATGCTTAAACTAGACCCTGTGCGAACCAGGTGTTGATTTTACATAAAAGTTTGAGCAGAAGGCTTCTGGATGATTAACATCATTTATTATATTTTCTTCACTAACGCCAAGTGGAGACAAATACTTGCTGTTGACCCAAGTATGACTCGACTGCGACATCAGAAATCAATGGATTGTCACAATTTCGAACATGGTCGAAAAACCTTAATATTGCTCTTATTGCATATTTATTAAAAGCGAGTACTTTAGAATTTGAATAGATATATTTATTTGAGTATCTGTTTTTAAAGTGAATGAAGTTTTTGTTTAAACAAAATCTTATAATTTTACGTTCAAATATTTAAATTTTTTTCATCAAAGAAGGCGAAAAATGAAACCAAATCGGCAAAGCGTACATTAAGACTGGACGGAGAGCCACTTTATAAATCAAAATTTTGGTTCTTGTGCTTAAACTTGTATTTTTCATTATCATTGATAAGGCATGAAAACGGTTATTACATTTTTTCACCATGTCGTTAGCATGAAAATTGAATTTAAATAAGTTGGTGAAGGTTACTCGAAGATATTTCATATAATTCTGTAAACGAATATTATGCCCATTAAGATTTAGAATCAGGTCTCTACTCTCCTTTACAACCCCTCTAGGTCCTTTACCTGAAGCATTTCTGATGCAGATAGGTACAGTCTTGGCCTCATTTATCTTAACCTGGGGAAATTATTAATTTTTTCTAGATGATTCTCTACCATTCGCAATGCCAAGGTAGGGAATTTGTTATGAGCATAAACTAAAGAACCATCAGCATACAGAATACTTAATGAATTATTGTGACTATGTGGAAAATCAAACATAAAAACATTGTAAAGCAAGGGAGCTAGAATAGAGCCTTGTGGAACTCCACAATTGCAAACTTCAAGATTCGAGGAACAATCTTTAATAAGCACAAAAAATTTCCTATCTGACAAAAAACTTGAAATAATCTTAATAATACCATGATCAAAACCAATATGAACAAGCTTAAAAATAAGCCCTCTATGATAAACACGATCGAATGCTTTTTCGATATCTAATGATACTGCTACAGTACAAAGTTTATTCTTTAAATTCACCAATACATCATTGGAGGACTTAAAAAGTGCATGTTGCGTGGAATGTGCTTTTTGGAAACCAATATATCTGATAAGACGGAATAAACTTTTCCGAGTGCAAATCATGAATTTTGGAATGAGTTATTTTTTCAAGTAGCTTACCAATGTTCGATAGTAAGGAAATAGGTCTAAATTCTTTTACCTCAACAAAATTACGATTTTTTTTTTTTTAAATATTATCTTGGCAACTTTCCATTTTAACGGAAAATATCCATTATTTAAGCAATTATTGAATATAACAAGTAGAAATTTGATAGCATTTTCTGGCAGTTTTTTAATTAAAGAATTCGAAATGCCATCTGGTCCTGCAGATGGCTTTGAATTCAGTGAAATAATTGTGTCTTTTAAAATATATTTATTTATGAAAAGCTTATTAGTATTTGTTGGAGGATCAGGCGATGTAAGACGTGGAGAAAAATCAACAATATTACCACCAAGAATATGATCATGCGCATCCAGGGTTCTTTCCACACGACTGACTGAAGCACAATTAGGAGTTATCTCCGAATAAATACTTTCGTAATAAGATTTGAACACTAGAGCCCTTGCCAGGGAATTGCCTGACAAATGAAGGAATATGATTACCCTAGCTATAAAAAGCGGTATTACCGCTTACTGGTTTTTACATCGTTTTTTCGTACCGATCATCACAAGTCTTGTATTAAAAATAGAGTAAAAATCTATTGCCATGGTGAATTTGAGCTTTGATCGTGTTGCATACCAACTAAAGAAATTAATATGTAAATATAAGTTTAATTGACCATGTCTAATTGAAGAACATAGTTCCACCAAACAGTTTTTGCATTTATTTAATTAAATACATATATGTATTAATAATTAAAGTCGCGCAATCAGGTAGATAAAACTCAAGATCATTAACCAGTGCTGAAAGCTTGTAACATTGTTACTTTTTCAAAAATATTTTGTAATGGTAAATGCTAATTATAACAGTATTCCCCATTGTGACTAAATCACCTTTCCGGCGGGAAAAAGTATTACACAGACGTATTAAGGTTGGGGATCCATCGATTTCTTTGAGCGAAAAACGGCCTATTTTTTATATTTTTTTTTTTTACCTAAGTGGTTACCTGGGTTTCCTCGGGTAAAAACATATTTTTTCCAAAAATTTTTTTCTCAAATAAAAAGCTAAATATTTATTAAAACTTTTTATTGTTACAAACACACACTTTTAACAAAGAAATTTTTAAATTTTTGGAAAAAAATGTGTTTAGCTCGGCCAAAGGGACGCCATTTCCGGTCACCCGTCGGAAAAAATGCGCTCGCGTTGGCAGAATAACTCCTTACAGTATCAACTAAAGTGAAAAAATACGTGTTTTAGATAAAACCTTAACTTAGAACTTAGGCGAAGGAAAAAAAACTGAAAATTGGATTTTTGGCACTTTTTTTTTACAAAAAAAAGTTAAAAATTCGGTGAAAATTTCGCGCCATTTTTTTTCAAATAGTTGTAATCTAACAATCCTTCGTACAAGTATCTCAAAGACCTGTGTAAACTTTCATGAAGAGCGGTTGAGTAGTTCTCAAAAAATCATGCCGAATCTTGATTTCAAAAACACAGTTTTGAGAAAGAGGCGTTTAAAGATTTGAATGACAATAAAAGTGAAACACATCCTAATTGGTGGGTTCTACCAATTAAACGATATTTCTACATTCAATTAAATGATTTCTTCTGTAGTGCATTTAAGTAGTGTATACTGTACTGAATATTTAAAATAGAAACAAAGTAATTAGAAAATCAGACTTAAGTAGATGTGTGCAAATTATATCACATTATACACATTGCTGCTGTTTTGAATAATATATGAAATTTTCTAACGGAAATACTAAATCAAAAAATAAATACTATACAAGATGCGTTCCAAAGTAAACAGGACTTAAAAAAAAAAGAACAAATGGTTTTTTCGCTAAAATCAATTTATTTTATTCAAAATAGACTTCTTCTGCTTCAATACAGCTTTTTGCACGGTACAAAAGCATGTCGAATGTCGAACGAGTGTTTTAGCTCATTGGACGGTACGGCGGCGCATCATCGTGCAACAAACGCCAACTTTCATCTTCACGATATTCGGGCCGAAGACGTCAAATACGGCGCACTGAACGCTTCAAAACTCCATTAACGTTTTGGTCGGGTCGAACAAATTCTTTGTGGGCAATACCAGTGGAATCATAAAAACAAATCAGCATTGTCTTCACTTTTGACTTCTCCATGCGCGATTTTTTGGGTTTTGTCCGGTGCCTTCCATCCAGCAGTCTGCTGTTTCGTTTCGGAATCATATTGGAAACACCACGTTTCGTCACCAGTAACAATATTGTAAAGGAAGTTTTTGTCCTTTTTGATGTCCTTTCATGTCCTTCGAATGTTGGATTCCAAGCATTTTTGCTCGTCTGTCAATTTGTGCGGAACAAACCGTGCGTTATACGTTTCGGTAAAAGTTTTACCAATTTTAAAACAAAATTTAATGTTGGCTCTTTGTTCGAAGCTCATATTCGCACCGATAACATAAACATACTGTCACTTAAAACGCAATAACTTCACTTCCAATCAATAAAATGTCATGAAATTCTCACTGGACAATCGATGAGAATAGCAGATTGTAACGCACTAGTCGAAATACAGACGGCGCCAACAGGGGGCGCTGGATTCAAAAAGTTCTGTTTACTTTGGAAAGCACTTTGTAATAATAATAATGTGTTTACTGTGAAAAAAGTAATCATAAAGAACGCCAAACTAATCTGTATTTATAACCCTTGCATCATTAAACGATATTTTGTACTGTTGACAGCGCGATAAATGAATAACTAAATATTCCAGAAACATTAACTTTTACTTCCGAGATGGTTTGAAAAGAGCCGATGTCAAGATGGGGCAATGCCAATGGCATCGCCCATTTTTAAATCAATAACTAAATACATATATACAGATCAGGTAGCAATTAATAAAACGAGACAAAGCTTTTCAGGAATAGTGCCTTTGAAGTATGCCACTTTATGACCAGAAACTATTCGAATTCCCGAATGGCTGGAAAAACTTTCCAGTTTTTGAATTGAATAGGGTCTATACTTTCCTCAGCTCCAATGTACGGAAACAAATATTTTCGAACTTCCGGGTGGCTTTTGTATTACGAATTACCTCAATGAAAATAAGAAAGCGTATTTTAGTGATAGCAGTGCATCCTTGTGTCTAAAATGGAAAAAATTCGTCTGGCCTCCATTTAAAAAACATATAACATCCAGATGACTTTACTCCATGTGATTGGTGATTGTATGTGCCGTACCCTGATGAAACCTTAGGTGTATTTTACTAGTCTGTGGCTTTTCTTGTATTCTAAGGGACCAAAAAATATCAAACTCGTATGGACATGTGGTTTTTTTTATTTCTAAAAAGGATGCGCAAACTCTTTAAATTCCTAGTAAGAGAATTAGTCAGATTTAAACTTAAGTCAAAAGCCCGCTTTAGGAAGTCTCTAAGCTCAACGAACTGAATATACAAGTCGTTCAAGTAAATTTTAATATGTACATATGACGCACTTATGAATGAGCGGAAATGTTTATAGCGGCTAGTTTATCTTTGCAATAAATTAATTAAAAGAAAAAAAGATCTTCGAAAATATCAAAATTTCTGAGTGTCTTACAAACTACAACTATAAAAGGTTAAATTTAATACAAAATATCATCACACAATTTACGTTATTAAGGCTAAGGCAACGCTTTTTTCGAATAGTTATACTCCGTACAGCGATCAGCTTAGACGTGGTGCGCACACATTGTATTCTTTAAAGCTCTTTTAGTCAAATTAAGTGAAAATAGTTCAGTGAAAAAAAAAACATAAATTTACAAAAGTAAAATGTCAGCAACAACAGAAGTGTGTACAACTAATTCTGCGGAAACCTTGAAAAGCGCAACGGAAACTACTTATAATGGTGCTGCAGCCAAAGACGCACCTAATGCTGAGGGTCAACACCCCGAATGGCTGAAAGCGGAACTATTTGCAGATCTGCTACAGAAAAATGTACCGAATTTTAAGAGCATTAAAAATTTTACCGCCGAAGGCTGGGAAGGCGCTGGCGAAAATTTCGCCACAGTCTTGGCATCGGTGAATTTAGACGCAGAGCTTGAAGGCAAGTAAAAATTAATTTATTACACTACTTTTGGGAGCATATAAAATTGCAAAAGTTTATTTCTTCGTACTTTAGATGGAGAAACAAAGAATTTCTCTTATATGATCAAACTGCCCATCGACGCGGTGCAGGAATTAATGGTAAATTATCATAATATAATAGATACAGAAAATGTCGTCTATAAAGATGTGATACCGGAAATGGAGCAAATGTATAGAGATGTGGGTGTTGACGTGAAATTCGGAACAAAATGTTACGATCTGAAAACGCCATCCAAATTCGGTGTTGTACTCATGGAGGATTTACGTCCCCATGGCTTCAAAAATTTCAACCGTCTTGAGGGTTTCGACATAGAACACACTAAGGCCACATTGAAAAAGTTGGCACAATGGCACGCCGCCTCAGCGGTGCGTGTTGAAACCAAAGGACAATATCCGAAACTAGTTACTGAAGGAATATTTAACGAGGGCATGTTAACTATAATGGAAATGATGATTGAATTAACGTCGCCATTATATATGGAATGTGTTCGCACGTATGAGGGTCATGAAGAATACTACGATAGTTTGGTATGTGCCGAGGCTTTAGCTTCATGTAAAATAATTGTTTTTTGTTTTTTATTTTAGCAACGAAGCTATAAGTATTATGCAGATGAACTCGGTCCGCTGTTGAAAATCGATCCAAATGAATTCAATGTTTTAAATCATGGCGACTTTTGGGCCAACAATGTTATGTTCCAATATGATGATGCGGGTAAACTGAAGGAAACTTATTTCGTTGACTTTCAGTTGACGCGATATGGTCCACCGATAAATGATCTGTATACTTTGCTGCTATCGTCAACGAGCCTGGATGTGAAACTAAAGCATTTCGATTATTTTATTAAATACTATCATGATAATTTGATTGAGTACTTGAAATTACTGAAATATCCCAAAAAATTACCAACGCTAAAAGAAATCCAAATGGCCATGCTCAAATATGGCCCTTTCGGTGAGAAGAAAGTGAAATACCAAATGAGCTTTATTATCTCTGTAATATTCTTCGTTTTTTCTTCACAGCTGTGAACTTAGTTGTCGGTCACTTGCCCATCGTGCTTCTCGAATCAAAGGGAGGAGCTAATATAAGTAATTTAATGGACATGACAGAAAAAGGCATGGCTTTTAAAAGGGTGATGTATACAAATTCGCGTTATCGGAAACATATTGAGGTAATTTTTCCTTGGCTTTATCGTCGTGGTGCTTTCTAGTGATTATGGTACAGTAATGCGGTCCTAAAAGAAATTGCTATACACTGACATATAGCATATATTTAATTTTAATTGAATTAAATGTATTTGTACAAGAAGAAAAATTGTCGACTCTAACTGATTTCCTAAATTGAAATTGATTTTGCTCTAATGAAGAGAGCTAATTGGAAAACACTTTATGTAAATATAAAAGACACAATAAACCTAAATAAAAACGGTAATAACGATATTAAATTTAAAATAATTTTTTGTGACGGAAGTCTTCTTCTTCTTTACTGGCGTAGGCACCGCTTACGCGATTATAGCCGAGTCAACAACAGCGCGCCAGTCGCTTCTTCTCTTCGCTACTTGGCGCCAATTGGATATTCCAAGCGAAGCCAGGTCCTTCTCCACTTGGTCCTTCCAACGGAGTGGAGGTCTTCCTCTTCCTCTGCTTCCCGCGGCGGGTACTGCGTCGAATACTTTCAGAGCTGGAGTGTTTTCATCCATCCGAACAACATGACCTAGCCAGCGTAGCCGCTGTCTTTTAATTCGCTGAACTATGTCAATGTCGTCGTATATCTCGTACAGCTCATCGTTCCATCGAATGCGATATTCGCCGTGGCCAACGCGCAAAGGACCATAAATCTTTCGCAGAACTTTTCTCTCGAAAACTCCTAAGGTCGACTCATCGGTTGTTGTCATCGTCCAAGCCTCTGCACCGTATAGCAGGACGGGAATTATGAGCGACTTATAGAGTTTGGCTTTTGTTCGTCGAGAGAGGACTTTACTTTTCAATTGCCTACTCAGTCCGAAGTAGCACCTGTTGGCAAGAGTAATCCTGCGTTGGATTTCCAGGCTGACATCGTTGGTGGTGTTTACGCTGGTTCCAAGATAGACGAAATTATCTACAACTTCAAAGTTATGACTGTCAACAGTGACGTGGGTGCCAAGTCGCGAGTGCGACGACTGTTTGTTTGATGACAGGAGATATTTCGTCTTGCCCTCGTTCACTGCCAGACCCATTTCTTTTGCTTCCTTATCCAGTCTGGAGAAAGCAGAACTAACGGCGCGGGTGTTGAGGCCGATGATATCAATATCATCGGCATACGCCAGCAGTTGTACACTCTTATAGAAGATGGTACCTTCTCTGTTGAGTTCTGCAGCTCGAACTATTTTCTCCAGAAGCAGGTTGAAAAAGTCGCACGATAGGGAGTCGCCTTGTCTGAAACCTCGTTTGGTATCGAACGGCTCGGAGAGGTCCTTCCCGATCCTGACGGAGCTTTGAGTGTTGCTCAGCGTCAGTTTACACAGCCGTATTAGTTTTCGGGGATACCAAATTCAGACATCGCGGCATAGAGGCAGCTCCTTTTCGTGCTGTCGAAAGCAGCTTCGAAATCGACGAAGAGGTGGTGTGTGTCGATTCTCCTTTCACGGGTCTTTTCCAAGATTTGGCGCATGGTGAATATCTGGTCGGTGGTTGATTTACCAGGTCTAAAGCCACACTGATAAGGTCCAATCAGTTTGTTGACGGTGGGCTTTAATCTTTCACACAATACGCTCGACAGAACCTTATATGCGATGTTGAGGAGGCTAATCCCACGGTAGTTGGCGCAGATTGTGGGGTCTCCTTTTTTATGGATTGGGCATAGCACACTTAAATTCCAATCGTTGGGCATGCTTTCGTCCGACCATATTTTACAAAGAAGCTGATGCATGCTCCTTATCAGCTCTTCGCCGCCGTGTTTGAATAGCTCGGCCGGCAATCCATCGGCCCCTGCCGCTTTGTTGTTCTTCAGGCGGGCAATTGCTATTCGAACCTCTTCATGGTCGGGCAATGGAACGTCTGCTCCATCATCATCGATTGGGGAATCGGGTTCGCCTTCTCCTGGCGTTGTACGTTCACTGCCATTCAGCAGGCTGGAGAAGTGTTCCCTCCATAATTTAAGTATGCTTTGGGCATCAGTGACTAGATCACCTTCGGGGGTTCTACAAAAGTATGCTCCGGTCTTGAAACCTTCTGTAAGCCGCCGCATCTTTTCGTAGAATTTTCGAGCATTACCCCTGTCGGCCAGCTTATCAAGCTCTTCGTACTCACGCATTTCGGCCTCTTTCTTTTTCTGTCTACAAATGCGTCTTGCTTCCCTCTTCAACTCTCGGTATCTATCCCATCCCGCACGTGTTGTGGTCGATAGTAACGTTGCGAGGTAGGCAGCCTGTTTTCTCTCTGCTGCGACACGGCACTCCTCGTCGTACCAGCTGTTCTTTTGCACTTTCCGAAAACCAATGGTTTCGGTTGCGGCTGTACGTAAGGAGTTTGAGATGCCGTCCCACAGTTCCCTTATACCGAGTTGTTGACGAGTGCTCTCAGAGAGCAGGAGTGCAAGCCGAGTAGAAAATCGTTCGGCTGTCCGCTGTGATTGCAGCTTCTCGACGTCGAACCTTCCTTGTGTTTGTTGGCGTGCGTTTTTGCTGCACAGAGGCGGGTGCGAATTTTGGCTGCAACAATATAGTGATCCGAGTCGATGTTAGGACCTCGGAGCGCACGCACATCTAAAACACTGGAGACGTGTCTTCCGTCTATCACAACATGATCGATCTGGTTGGTGGTTTTTCGATCCGGAGATAGCCAGGTAGCTTGATGTATCTTCTTATGCTGGAATCTAGTACTACAGATAACCATATTTCGGGCCCCGGCGAAGTCGATCAGCCTCAACCCATTTGGGGATGTTTCCTCGTGGAGGCTGAATTTACCGACCGTAGTGCCAAAGATACCTTCTTTGCCCACCCTGGCGTTGAAGTCGCCAAGCACGATTTTGACATCGTGGCGGGGGCATCTCTCATAAGTGCGCTCCAAGCACTCATAAAAGGCATCTTTGGTCACATCGTCCTTCTCTTCCGTCGGGGCGTGGGCGCAAATCAGCGATATGTTGAAGAACCTCGCTTTGATGCGGATTGTGGCTAGACGTTCATTCTCCGGAGTGAATGATAGTACTCGGCGACGGAGTCTCTCTCCTACCACGAATCCAACACCAAACTTGCGCTCCTTTATATGGCCACTGTAGTAGATGTCACAAGGACCTACTCGTCTCTGTCCTTGTCCCGTCCATCGCATTTCTTGGACGGCGGTGATGTCAGCCTTTATTTTCACGAGGACATCAACCAGCTGGGCAGCGGCACCTTCCCAATTAAGGGACCGGACATTCCAGGTGCATGCCCTCAATTCGTAGTCCTTATTTCGCTTGCCATGGTCGTCATCAAAAGGGGGTCTCTCATCCGAGGCTGTTTGGTTGTTTTCATTGGTGCGTTTTTTTACGTGGCGGGTCCCAAACCCAGCGCACAACCTTAAGTAGGGGATATTTCGCCTTCTCACTTTAGCTCGCCTTCAAACGGATGTTCTTAGGCTACCCAGAGGATACTTGGTCAGAGACCGGAAGTCGTGAGCTGCTTGAGTCATATGTAAAAGAATCGTTTCTGGCCACTCCCAAGTGAATGGCGATCAGAGAACTTTCCTCACTTGCGTGAACTTCTACACATGACTCCATCCTCCCTGTGACGGAAGTGGAGAAGTTAAATATGGATGAAATCACAACAAAATGTGGCATTGACATGTGCGTTGCCAAGGCATTGCGGCTATTTTGCTAGATTATAGGCGAAAGACGCCAACGCATTCATAACAAATCAAAAGCAATGAATTTTATTCCACTTGCATCTCAAAAGACTGATATCATAACCTTGCGAGCCGACTTTTACGTCTTTCCACGCTTGAGGACCGGCTCATCATGTGCAGTCCACTAGGCTCACTGTCGATGGGACCCCAGTGTGAACTGATGGAGCTATGTTTCTATTGTCACACACCGAGAGCACTCAAACACTTCTCAGAATTAGTACAGTATAGTCCGCATAAAAGAAACTTTGAAAATGCCACTAATATTTTTCTTATTTTCGGTTTTTTCTTTTAGGCGGGGTCCGTATATAAGAAATAGTTTCTTGTATGCGGATATCTTACAAATTTCATACACAAACTTCTTATGACCGTACATCGCGTTATGTTGCACGAAAAAAAAATCTTTTATTTGATTTCATTTATTTCATTCAATATTTTTAATAAAAAATAAACAAATAAATTTATAATAAATATTGCATGTTTTGTTTATGTACATATAAATTTATAATTTTTTTGACGTTGAAAAGAAGTCATTTATTTTTTTTTTTTTGTTGAACAAGAGATTTGTCACGTTCATTAAAGAGAATTTTCTCAATACATATTTACTAAGTTATCATCATCATTTAAATATTGCTTCAATACAAACAAGGCTTGTAGCACTTCCTCTTTGCTAGGTGGCACTGCACTATCTGCAGAGTCTTCTATAATATCTCCACTCTCATCTTCTAGTATTTCGTCTATTATATCATTTTCGTTTATAGCCCCAAAACAGTTCTCCTTTTCCAAATCAGCTTAATTTTCGAAAAAAGAGAGTTATTGTCTTGAATCTCGCAAAAATAATCATTTGAATCACGGCTTTCGGTTTCACAATAAATATTTTCTGAGGTAGTATTATCATTTGAGTCCATTACAGGAATTCCTTCGTAAATTCCGGCTTTTTTTAAAACAAATTCGAATTGTTTGAGGAGTCACGAGCCACCAAGTGCGCTTGACAATGTACAATACTCTCAAAATATTAACGCTTTTTAAGAAATTAGCCATAAATTCACCTTCTGTTGCTAGACACTTTCTATAATGTGATTTGAAAGACTGAATAATACCTATAACAAATAAAAAGACATGAAACTTAAAAGTGGCAAATGCTGGTATAGCAAACCTTGATCCAAAGGTGGTAAAAATACAATTTCAATGCTTTTTGGTGTGAAATCCAATTTGTGGCATGAAGCGTTATCAATAAGGAGTAGAATCTTTTTAATTTTTTGCTGCCAGTTTATCATCAAGCTCTTTTATAATTTCTCTCCAGATGCAACTAGTCATCCACGTTTTTTTGTTAAATTTATATGGGATAGGAATGATCTTTCCTCGAAAACACCTTGGGTTTTTATATTTTCTGATGGCATACTCATATTTGTCTGTACCAGTCGCATTGGTTATAAAGAGCAATGTGATTCTCTCTTTTGATGTCTTAAGTCCACTTACGGCTTGGCTTCCCGCGACATATGAACCAGTCGGAGCCAGCTTTATAAAATAGACCTGTCTCCTCGGCGTTATAAATATCTTCTAATGAATATTTCTGTAGTAAAACTAGAAGAACATTTTGCTTGAAGTTTAAAGCCGATTGATTATCCGCGGAAGCAGCTTCGCCGTGATGTTTTTTGAAACGCACATTTTCATTTTTCTTCCATCTTTGCGGCCAGCCTGGGCTAGGCTTAAAATCAAGGATGCCTAATTTGATTGCAAATTGCTGCGCTTTTTCAAAAATCAATGTGCCGGTTACTCGAGCGTTTGCCTCCATCATTTGCCTGAACCAAATGGACATTGATTTGTTTAGCGCTTCATATTTTGATGTGCGTGTCCTCTTTTGCTTATCTCATTAATTAATAGGTCCTTATTCGTCAAATTTGTATCATACGTATCTTTGAAAACTAAGGGCTGACTAGAAATTATAGAGAGGGTATTAGTAGTACCATCTATGTATCAGCCACAGTAAAGCGTGGACGGGTGCTCAAGTAAAATTATAAAATAAATAGCTGCTAGGTGTCCTTATATCTTCTTCACGAAACCAAAGTTTAAGAGATTAAGAAAATCTTGGAATAACTTCATACATTAAATGAAGAAATTTATGTACCTATACTTAAACAGCTCAGGCATTAATTGTGTCTTTGTCTTTATTGTTTATAATTAATTATTTTGCAAAATCATCCACTCTAGATAACGGAATTGTAAAATTCGTAAAATTTGAAAATTTGTTCGGAAATTTCGTGACATTGATGCTAATTTTTAAAAAAGTTCACGCAATTGGGGGTAGACTAACATTTTTATGCCCCAACCCACCACATGTTTTCTAATTGAAAAATTCTCATTTATATTATTAAGGGGTTACATTGGTTACGGTCGATTTTTTGTTGTCCGATTAAACTCTACAACATCTCTAAAATATTGTCCTAAATTTTTAAATAGTTTCCAGTAATAGTTTCGGAGGTACAGCCTTGGGAACCTGTGCGCTCGAGGCTAACTAGGCTAAGTACGCCGCCTTAAACACGTTTTTCTAGAAACTGTGTTTTCGAAGTCTGTTGGCAAGATTTCTAAACAACTATTCAATCGATTTTTATGAAATGATTATTTTTTCAATTACAACTATTTGAAAAAAAATTTTGCCAAATTTTCACTGAGATTTTAATTTGTTTTTGTAAAATTGAAGTGTCAAAAATCCAGCTTACGGTTTTTTCCTTCGTCGAAATTCTAAGTCACTTTTCCACTTTAGATGATCCTATAAGGAGTTATCCTGCCAACGCGGGCGAATCTTTCTTCCGAGAGCTCACCAGAAATGGCAACGCAATGGCCGAGTTTAAAATATTATTCACCAAAAAATTTTGAAATTTCATTGTTAACAGGATATGTTTGTAATTAAAAAAAATTCCAATAAAATATTTAATTTTTTATATGAAAAAAAAATTCTGTGTTTACCCGAGGAATGGATGATTATATGTAAGTCTGCTGGATAATAGAAATAGATTTGTCAAAAAATGGGCAAACTAACTTAAGTCGACTGGAAAAAACCGGTTTTTATCTCTAAGATTAAGAAAAAAAGAAACGCAAAGCCACTTATATTTCAAGTTTACAACATAAACAAACATATCTGTAAACAAAATATAATTGAGCAGAAAATTAGTTATTGACATAGTCAATCTTTCCATTGCTCTCAATCAGTCACCCTCCTTCACAGCAGAAAGAGATTCGTTCAAACGACAATACTCGTATATAAATACTTGTGCATCCATATTTTGAGAATACTCGCATCTCTTTTGTACAATTTTTACTAACTATCTTAAAAAAGCCGAAATTTTTTCTTGCCAAAAATAGTTAACTCCATAGCTTTTCTCAAAAGTAAATGTGACAAGAGATTTAAGGTAATCTCTTTGGCAGCAGCAATATAAATTTCGAGCTCAATTGTTAAGAGCTCAAATATAAACATTATTTGAATTAGCTTTGAACTTTGTTTTCTTCTTTTAATATTTAAGTATCTACTCAGTGACTAAAGATGCTATATGTTTATATGTTAGGCTCTCATGAATATTATTCATATACTCTTAGTTACTATCAACAAATAAAATGTTTGTTGTTCTTAAGAAAAGTTCTACCAAATTTTCAGACATTCGGTATCTATGAGTGTACATAGATAAATATGCAACGGAAGTAAGTTCTGCTAATTAATACGCTATATAGATGAATGCTAGCGCAAAACTTTTTAGAGAAAAAACTAAGTTCTTTTCAAGTTCTTTTAAGTGCGTTAAAATTTTCACAGTGCGAGCGGCACAAGCTGCTGGCGAAAATTATGCCACACTCATGGGTTTAGTGAATATTGACGTAGAGCTGGAGTGTAAGTGAACAATATATTAATCTTTGTAAAAAAAAATTGAAAAAAATATTTTTGGGTTTTCTAGGTGGTACTCAAAGCAGGTGTCGTACATGATAAAGTTACCCAACGAATCCAACGAATCCATACAAAAGCTCATAATATATTTGATACGAAACCCACCATGTACAGTGATGTGATACCGGAGTTGGAGCAAATGTATGGTGAAGAGGGTGTTGAAGTGAAGTTCTCACCACAATATTATGATATAGAGACGCCATTCAAATTCGGACTTATACTCAGGGCGGATTATGTCCGCGTATTTCGTCGATTTTCTGTGCGTGTGTTATCGTTCACAGGGGAGTGATTTCCATTGTTTATATCTCCCTTCAGGATTGATGTGATATCATGACAATTCGATTGAGTGTTTGAAACTGCTCAATTACCGATTACCGAAATTACCAGCCTTGAAAGATTTACTTCTAGCGCTCTATAAGTACGGCACGTGGGGTGCGTGAGCAGTTAAATTGAGATTTGAATTAGTTTGCTATAATATAATTCTTAATGTACTTCAGGTTTATATGGGCTGATGGCTCATATGTCCACTGTCCTTGTCGCCTGGGGGTGAAGAGCTTAATTATAATATAACAATCTGTTTTAGGAGTTTCTCTCTCTCTTAGCCAACCAACATGAATAGTCTTCTTGTTGACTAAAAATAATGACGTCGATGTTCACCTAATCTGTATAATAATATTAAATCCTGTAATATTATTTCTGCTATCCCGAATATAAAAAGTTAATATACACTAAAATTGAGTCGAATTTAGTCAAATTTCTAAAACATTTTACAGTCATTCTTAAGCTAACATTTTCATCAAACAATTCAGCAATACTGCACTTAAAGACAGCTATAACAGCTTTACATCCTTAAGTAAATCGGTTGATCAAGTATGGAAATTTTTGGGTTCCTTTATTCTACTCTCTTAATTGTTAAAAACTTTTTTCCAGTAACTAATTTTAATGACTGGTTTGCAATGTCTTTTACATAACTGTTGGTTTCCTAAATAAAGTTCAACTCTCCTTACTTTGTGGGAGACTCGTCCACAGTTGGTAAGCAGTTATTGAAAGAATAAATTTGCATTATATGCTTCCCAAAGCTCGCTTTTGGCAAGTTTGGCAGTTTGCGCATCGTTTTTAAAGTTTTCTGATATTTTTTGGTCAAAGGCAAATACTAATTGTTCGACAGTGAAGTGTCGGTTTTCTTTTTAAACTCCAGTAAATCTTATGTATACATATATACATACACTAGCCGCTCATATGAATGAGTATCGAAATGTTAATAGCAGTCAATTTATCTCTTAAGCAAATGTAAAAAAAAAAGCTCTTACAAAATATCAAACTTTCTGAACGACATGCATAACTACTAAACATCATCACACAATTTACGTTATTAAGGCTAAGGCAACGCTCTTTTCGAATAGTTATGTCCCGTACAGCGATCGGTTTAGACGTGGTGCGCACACATTGTATTCTTTAAAGCTCTCTTAGTCAAATTAAGTGAAAATTGTTGAGTAAAAAAAGCATAAGTTTACAAAAGTAAGATGTCAGCGACAACAGAAGTGTATACAAATGGTACTGCGGAAACTATTAAAAGCGCCACAGAAACTACTATAAATAGTGCTGCAGCTAATAGCGCACCGAATGCTAAGGGTCAAGTCCCCGAATGGCTGAAAGCGGAACTATTTGCAGATCTGCTGCAGAAAAATGTACCGAATTTTAAGAGCATTAAAAATTTCATTGCCAAAGTGCCGGAAGGCGCTGGCGAAAATTACGCCACACTCTTGGTCTCGGTGAATTTAGACGCAGAGCTTCAAGGCAAGTAAAAATGAATTTATTGCACTACTTGTGGGACGATATAAAATTGCAAAAGTTTATTTCTTCGTATTTTAGATGGAGAAACAAAGAATTTCTCATATATGATCAAACTGCCCATCGAAGCGGTGCAGGAATTAATGGTAAATTGTCATAATATATTTGATACAGAAAATGCCATCTATAAAGATGTAATACCGGAAATGGAGCAAATGTATAGAGATGTGGGTGTTGACGTGACATTCGGAACAAAATGTTACGATCTGAAAACGCCATCCAAATTCGGTGTTGTACTCATGGAGGATTTACGTCCCCATGGCTTCAAAAATGTCAACCGACTGGAGGGTTTCGACATGGAACACACTAAGGCCGCATTGAAAAAGTTGGCACAATGGCACGCCGCATCAGCGGTACGTGTTGAACTCAAAGGACCATATTCCAAAGTAGTTTCTGATGGAGTATTTAACGAGGATATGTTAAAAATGGTGCAAGAGATAGGCGCATCCACAACGGCTTTGTATATGGAATGTGTGCGCACGTATGAGGGCCATGAAGAGTACTACGATAGTTTGGTATGTGGCGAGGCTTTAGTTTTATGTAAAATAAGTGTGTGATTTTTTCGTTATTATATTTTGTTTTTATTTTAGAAACGAAACCGTGAGAACTTTGCCGACGAATTCCGACCGCTGTTGAAAATCGATCCAAATGAATTCAACGTTTTAAATCATGGTGACTTTTGGGCCAACAATGTTATGTTCCAATATGATGACGCGGGTAAACTGAAGGAAACTTATTTCGTTGACTTTCAGTTGACGCGATATGGTCCACCGATAAATGATCTGTATACTTTGCTGCTATCGTCAACGAGCCTGGATGTGAAACTAAAGCATTTCGATTATTTTATTAAATACTATCATGATAATTTGATTGAGTACTTGAAATTACTGAAATATCCCAAAAAATTACCCACCCTTAAAGAAATCCACATAGCCTTACTCAAATACGGCACTTTCGGTGAGTCAAAAGTGAAATCTCAAAAAATATTTGATTAAGCTTCGTAACATTCCTTGTGTTTTTTCACAGCTGTGCACACAACTAGTAGTCATTTGTCCGTCGTGCTGCTCGAACCAACTGAGGCCGCTAATGTGGCCGATTTTATCGGCGATTCAGAAGATAGCGTGGCTCTGAAAAAGGCGATGTATACAAATTCACGTTATCGGAAACACATTGAGGCCCTTCTTCCTTGGCTTTATCATCGCGGTGCTTTTTAGTCACTAAGGTAGAATATTCAGTGTGTACACCTGTAGCATATATTTAATTTTAATTGAAATAAATGTATTTGTACATGAAGAAAAATTGTTAAGTCTAATTGTTTTGAAATTGGGAAATTGATTTTGGTCCAATTTTTTATTAACGGTATCGAGCTGTCTTGATATTTTATTGTCGGAAAAGGAACGGTTGTTTTGGATATGCATGAAATGTGTTATAAAATCTAATAGGTGCTAGAGCCTATTACTATAGCGCATTCCAAAGAAATTTAGGTACGTAAACTAAAACAGCTCAGTCATTGATAATCATTGGTTGTTTATCACTATTGTGTTTCTAAATAATTTGCAAAATCATCCACTCTAAATTGTCTAAGGGATGATGCAAATTTGAAAATTTGTTTGAAAATTTCGTCACGCAATGTTTTTAGCAATATTTTTATTTTCTTTTTGTTTGGCCAAAATCTAATCTTATCGCAATTGATTGACTGATAAAATATCAATTTCGTTGGTTCGGCCAATTTTGCTATCGTTGTTCTTAAAATATTTCACTACCCTGATTTTAAAAAAGTTTAATACGATAAGTATATAATAGTGTATCGTATAGCGGGTGATCCAAGTAGAGATACTTTTTTTAATAGCTTTGTTTTGAAATCGTTCAATCTTATTACGAAAACTCTCGTTCTGTAAGGAATGTGTTTCACGCGATTCCCTCAACTTATGGTCAACTTAATCGGTCTACTGAGCGTACTCTTCACAATATCATCACCCATCTTGAGACCTATCACTCTTTGTCCGATAATATTCGACTACGCCCAGCGCTCAGTGAAAAAATATAGCAAAGTGTACACGAAGAACGTGGAGAGTCGATTCGGCGTTGTTCGCAGCAACTCGGACTGATGTATGGAACGACGTAACCGTCAATGGCGACCGTTATCGCGCCATGATAACGTACTATTTGATGCCTGAAGTTAAAGTTTGTGATCTTGACAACATTTGGTTTCAACTTTGCGTCATTGGAGGGATTTATTGAGAAAACAGTTCGCTGAGCAGGTAATTGGAAGTTTTGGGCCGATCGATCCGTTGGACTTTTGCTTGTGGGGATACATAGTATAAAAAATCTAAAGTCCAAGCAGATAATCCCACATCGATTTAGGCCTTAGAGCAAAACATTACGCGCGCCATTTGGCAATTAATCGAAATGCTCGAACGAGTCATCAGAAATTGGGCTCAAAGGATGAACCATTTGATATTTGAGAGAGATCATCCTCAAAAAAAAAAAAATCCCAAAGAATGTTATTTCGAATGATAATAAACATTCCTCAATAAATTTGAAGTTTCTGTGTGTTTCTTTAAAGAAGTAGAAATTCACGAAACGGATCACCCTTTACCATATACTCAAATGTTAGTTATGAATCAAGAGTGTTTGGACGATATGACACGCGCCGGAATTATAAAATTATTCTTGTTTATTGCGTTTTATGTTTAAATTTTGTGTTTTTTGTTTATTTATTTTCAATTTTGTGTTTTGTTTAGTTTCTTTTTTCTCTGCTTCCTTTGATAACGAAAATATGTGATTATCTGGTTTGCGTACTTTATAAGAGTTGTACTAAATTTTCTATAATTGATAACTTTTGGTTTAACCACACGTTTGTAGGTGACGAAACAATCGGTAATTTGTGTTTACAAATAGCTTTGTTTTTATTTAATCTAAATTTTCATATCTTTATTGGTTGTCTTGAGGTTGCTGATGCAATAGTTCAGCATAGCTACGGTTACAAGGCAAAGTGATATAGAACTGCTTGAAAACCAAACTCCCACTAATTTCAGCTATAAACGAAATTTATAAATATTAAATTTAATTGGGAGAATAGCACACCGTAACTGGCAGGTCTCTGGCTAAAAACAAATAGCTTACCGGCTTTTCACAAAATTGTTCTTGCAGTTTTTGAGATCTTTTCATAGTGATAACTATTTCGCTGCTATGAATTGATGGATCATTGCCTAAAAATAATTACGTCGATGTTAAACAATTCTGAATAAAATTGTTAAATACTACACTGCGATTTCTGCTATTTCGAATATAAAAGGGTTAAGATACACTAAAATTTAATCAAATTTCTAAAACGTTCTTCAGTCACTCAGCCTTAAGTAAATCGGTTAGTCAAGTATGTAAATTTTTGTAACCAATCTTAATGACTGATTTGCAAGGTCAATGAATGTAATTTTTTATATCGACGCTCCACTGTCGAGCAGTTATTATGTGCCTTTGACCAAAAAATATCAGAAAACTTTAAAAAGGATGAGCGAACTGCCAAAAGTGCTAAAAGCGAGCTTTGAGAAGTCTATAAGCTCAACCAAATTGAATATGCAAGTCATTCCAGTAAATCTTAATGCATACATATGTACATAAACTAGTCGCTTATATCAATGAGTATCGAAATGTTAATAGCGGTCAATTTATCTCTTAAATAAATTTATTTAAAACAAAGCTCTTCAAAAATATCAAACTTTCTAAATGACATGCATAATTACGAAACATTATCACAAAATTTTCGTTATTAATGCTAAGGCAAAGCTCTTTTCGAATAGTTATGTCCCGTACAGCGATCGGTTAAGACGTGTTGCGCACACATTGTATTCTTTAAAGCTCTCTTAGTCAAATTAAGTGAAAATTGTTGAGTGAAAAAAAGCATAAATCTACAAAAGTAAGATGTCAGCGACAACGGAATTGACTACAAATGGTACTGCCGAAACTATTAAAAGCGCAACGGAAATTAATACTAACACTAATGGCGCTGTAGCAAATGGCGCACCGAATGCTAAGGGTCTACTCCCCGAATGGCTGAATGAGGATCTATTTGCAGATCTGCTGCAGAAAAACGTACCAAATTTTAAGAGCATTAAAACTTTCACTGCCAAAGTCTCGGAAGGCGCTGGCGAAAATTTCGCCACAGTCTTGGCATCGGTGAATTTAGACGCAGAGCTTGAAGGCAAGTAAAAATTAATTTATTGCACTACTTGTGGGAGCATATAAAATTGCAAAAGTTTATTTCTTCGTATTTTAGATGGAGAAACAAAGAATTTCTCATATATGATCAAACTGCCCATCGAAGCGGTGCAGGAATTAATGGCGAATAGTCATAATATATTTGATACAGAAAATGTCGTCTATAAAGATGTGATACCAGAAATGGAGCAAATGTATAGAGATGTGGGTGTTGACGTGACATTCGGAACAAAATGTTATAGTCTGAAAACGCCATCCAAATTCGGTGTTGTACTCATGGAGGATTTACGTCCCCATGGTTTCAAAAATGTCAACCGGCTGGAGGGTTTCGACATGGAACACACTAAGGCCACATTGAAAAAGTTGGCGCAATGGCACGCCGCTTCAGCGGTACGTATTGAACTCAAAGGACAATATCCGAAAATAGTTTCTGATGGACTACTTAATGAGGACTTCTTAAAAATGATGGAAGAGATGGGTGAATCCACGACGGCATTGTATATGGAATGTGTGCGCATGTATGAGGGCCATGAAGAGTACTACGATAGTTTGGTAAGTATCGAGGCCTTAAATTTATGGAAAATGCGTGTTTGAGTTTTCGCTTTTTTTTAATTTAGAAACGAAACCGTGAGAACTTTGCCGACGAATTCCGTCCGCTGTTGAAAATCGATCCAAATGAATTCAACGTTTTAAATCACGGTGACTTTTGGGCCAACAATGTTATGTTCCAGTATGATGACGCGGGTAAACTTAAGGAAACATATTTCGTTGACTTCCAGATGACGCGTTATGGTCCACCGATAAATGATCTTTATACTTTGCTGCTATCGTCAACGAGTCTGGATGTGAAACTAAAGCATTTCGATTATTTTATTAAATACTATCATGATAATTTGATTGAGTACTTGAAATTACTGAAATATCCCAAAAAATTACCCACCCTAAAAGAAATTCATATAGCTATGCTCAAATATGGTACTTTCGGTGAGTAGAAAGTGAAATACCAAATGAGCATTATTATCTCTATAACGTTCCTTGTGTTTCTTTGCAGCTGTGAACACAGTTGTTGGTCACCTGTCCATCGTGCTGCTGGAGCCAAATGAGACAGCTAATATAGCCAATATGATCGGCGATTCAGAAGATAGCATGGCTCTGAAAAAAGCGATGTATACAAATTCACGTTATCGGAAACACATTGAGGCCGTTCTTCCTTGGCTTTATCATCGTGGTGCTTTTTAGTGATTCTGATACATTAATTCGGTTCTAATAGAAATTTATGTAGTCTGTGTTCACTGACCTATAGCATATATTTCTTTTTAATTGAAATAAATGTATTTGTACATGAAGAAAAATTGTTCAGTCTAATTGATTTGAAGTTGGGAAATTGATTTTGGTCCAATGAACAGAGGTAATTGGAAGACATTTTATGTAAATATGAAAGATACAATACAAATAAAGAAATGATAATTGTGTTCGATATTATGATCACATAGCTGTAAAGTGTACAACAGTATTTCATACCTATTTTGTTTTTGTGTAATCAATATTTTAGTAGTAGTGTGGTCCATATTAATTTTAAAATAATGTTTGTGGAATTTTTACTAACGGTGTCGGGCTTGTTGGCTTTCTATATATCTTCAGACGACCTCTTGTTGACAAAAGCCAAGTTAAGGAGATCAAGAACATCTTGAAATCGTACATAAACGAAGATATTTATGTACCTAAACTAAAACAGCTGAGTCACTCCTATTTCCCACTTTCACAAACAAATAGTTTGCTTATCTAGCATGATTCCGTCACAATCCTTTACCACTATTTAAGAATACATTAAAATTTCATCTACTCATTGGCAAGGGGTCCGATAATCATTGATTGTTTATCTTTATGGTTTCTAAATAATTTGCAAAATCATCCATTCTAATTGTATAATGGAGGATATGAAATTAGATAAGCTTCTATGTACGTTTATTCATTTTATGCGGCAAGTTTTTACAACCAGCATAAAAGTTTGGGGCGCGTCACGCTGATGCTAACCAATTTAGTAGTATTTTTATTTTCTTTTTGTTTGACCAAAATCTAATCTTATTGCAGTTGATTGACTGATAGAACTTCAATTTCGCTAGTTGCGCCAATAGTTGATACCATTTTTCTAAAATATAGTATTTCGCTAATGTGATTTTGAAAATGTTTAGTGTGTACATATGTATGTATGTATATATGCACAAAAATAATATATCATATAAGTATATTTTAGTAGTCTAGTATAATTTAGTCCGAATTGCTGCTTTTGTCGGAAGCATTAAACGCGGATTTCTCGAAGTTGTGTGTTTTGAAGTCGTTTGGCAAGATTTCTCGGGAACTATTCAAGCGATCTTCATGAAATCTTACACAGGTCTTTGAGATACAATCCTCATTTTTTTTCAACTACAACTATTTGAAGAAAAATGTCGCACACTTTTCACTGAAATTTGAATTTTTTTTATTAAAAATGTCTGCCAAAAGTACAATTTTCAGTTTTTTTCATTCGTTCAAGTTCTAAATTGAGGTTTTAACTAAAACATGTATTTTTCACTTTAGATGATCGTGTAAGCCTGCATCCAGCATTTTTTTCTGAGGAGTCACCGGAAATGGCGTCGCAATGGCCGAGTTTAAAATATTCTTTTTTCCAAAAATTTCAGAATTCCTTTGTTAATAGTGTATGTTTGTAACTATTAACAATTCAAACAAAATATTAAATTTTTTATATCAGAATTGTATTGACTTTTAACGTAGAGATAGAAAATATCATAGGTCCGACTCCTGGTTCTAAGCTAGCACCCCCCCTATTTTTAGCCAAATCGGTTCAGTTGTTCTTGTGTTATAAATAGTTCAAGTAACACGACTTTCTTTTACAATATAGATTAAAGAATTTATGCATTTTTTTAGGGATGTGCTGGGGTAAAATAAGTTCTAGCAGCTAATAGTTTTTATAGCACATTTCATCCATATCCAACTTCTTTCTTTCCGACAATAAAATATCAAAAAACCTCGATACCGTTAGTAAAAAAAATTCACAAAAACTATTTATTTTATTTTAAACTTAATATCGTTATTACCGTTTTTATTTATTTTTATTGTGTCTTTTATATTTACATAAAGTGTTTTCAAAGTAGCTCTCTTCATTAGACCAAAAGCAATTTCCATTTTGGAAATCAATTAGACTCGAAAAATTTTCTTAATGTACAAATACATTTATTTCAATTAAATTAAATATATGCTATAGGTTTGTACACTGACTATAAAAATTCCTTTTAGGACCAAAAGTATTATACTTTAGTAACTAGAAAGCACCACGATGATAAAGCCAAGGAAGAAGGGCCTCAATGTGTTTCCGATAACGTGAATTTGTATGCATCAGCTTTTTAAGTGCTATGCTATCTTCTGATTCGCTGATCATATTGGCTATATTAGCTGTCTCATTTGGCTCCAGCAGCACGATGGACAGGTGACCAACAACTGTGTTCACAGCTACAAAGAAACACAAGGAATGTTGTAGAGATAATAAAGCTCATTTGGTATTTCACTTTCTACTCACCGAAAGTGCCATATTTGAGCATAGCTATATGAATTTCTTTTAGGGTGGGTAATTTTTTGGGATATTTCAGTAATTTCAAGTACTCAATCAAATTATCATGATAGTATTTAATAAAATAATCGAAATGCTTTAGTTTCACATCCAGGCTCGTTGACGATAGCAGCAAAGTATACAGATCATTTATCGGTGGACCATAACGCGTCATCTGAAAGTCAACGAAATATGTTTCCTTAAGTTTACTCGCGTCATCATATTGGAACATAACATTGTTGGCCCAAAAGTCACCATGATTTAAAACGTTGAATTCATTTGGATCGATTTTCAAAAGCGGACGGAATCCTTCAGCAAAGTTCTCACGGTTTCGTTTCTAAAATAAAAACAAAATATAATAACGAAAAAAATCACACACTTATTTTACTTAAAACTAAAGCCTCGCCACATACCAAACTATCGTAGTACTCTTCATGGCCCTCATACGTGCGAACACATTCCAAATACAATTCCGTAGTGGATTTACCCATCTCTTCCATCATTTTTAAGAAGTCCTCATTTAATAGTCCATCAGAAACCACTTTCGGATATTGTCCTTTGGTTTCAATACGTACCGCTGATGCGGCGTGCCATTGCGCCAACTTTTTCAATGCGGCCTTAGTGTGTTCCATGTCGAAACCCTCCAGCCGGTTGACATTTTTGAAACCATGGGGACGTAAATCTTCCATGAGTACAACACCGAATTTGGATGGTGTCTTTAGATCGTAGTATTTTGTTCCGAATTTCACGTCTACACCCGCATCTCTATACATTTTCTCCATTTCCGGTATGACATCTTTATAGACGACATTTTCTGTATCAAATATATTATGATCCTTCGCCAAAAATTCCTGCACCCCTTCGATGGGCAGTTTGATCATATATGAAAAATTTTGTGTTTCTCCATCTAAAATATGAAGAAATAGATTTTAGCAATTTTATATCGTCCTACAAGGAGTGCAATAAATTAATTTTTACTTGCCTTCAAGCTCTGCATCTAAATTCACCGTGGCCAAGAGTGTGGCGTAATTTTCCCCAGCGCCTTCCGAAACTTTGGCAATGAAATTTTTAATGCTCTTAAAATTTGGTACGTTTTTCTGCAGCAGATCTACAAATAGATCCTCGTTCAGCCATTCGGGGAGTAGACCCTTAGCATTCGGTGCGCCATTGGCTACAGCACCATTAGTGTTAGTATTAGTTTCCGTTGCGCTTTTAATGGTTTCGGCAGTACCATTTGTAGTCAATTCCGTTGTCGCTGACATCTTACTTTTGTAGATTTATGCTTTTTTTCACTCAACAATTTTCACTTAATTTGACTAAAGAGAGCTTTAAACACTACAATGTGCACCACGTCTAAACCGATCGCTGTACGGGACATAACTATTCGAAAAGAGCTTTGCCTTAGCATTAATAACGAAAATTGTGTGATGAAGTTTCGTAGTTAATTCAACCCTTTATACGAGTATGAGTGTATGTCATTCAGAAGGTTTGATATTCGCGAAAAGCTTTTTTTAAATTGATTTATTATAGAGATAAACTGACCGCTGTTAACATTTCGATACTCATTCATAAGAGCGTGCAGTGTATGTACGTATGTACTAAGATTAACTGGAATGACTTGCATTTTCAGTTCGTTGAGCTTATAGACTTCCTAAAGCGCGCTTTTGACCTAAGTTCAAATCTGGCTAATACTCTTAATAGGCATTTAAAGAATTTGCGCATCCTTTTTAGAAATAAAAAAAGTATATGTCTATATGTTTCTGATATTTTATAGACCCGTAAAATGCAAAAAAAAAGTAATTAAAGCTTTCCTACTATCTGAAGCAAATACCATCGAATTCGCAATTTAGTGGTCATTTGCGTGAGAATTCGTGCCGTAAGTGTGCCATGGAGTAATTGTGTTGTTGCTTGTCACCCGTCACACACACTATGTACGTCGTTTTCCGTTTCAATAATGGGTAAAGCTCGGTACAAGAGTTATAAAACGCTAGGTCATGTGGAACAGAGTAGAGTATGATGAAATTTCTTACTTGATATTCGAAACTTTGAAGTGTTTTACTTTACGAATATTACTTATATATGTACTTATGTATGTACAAAACGAGTACGGAAGGGCTAAATTTAGATGTCTCTGAACATTTTATTTACAGCTTGTAAAGATCAAAGACCGGGAAATACTTTATCAACCTGAGGATCGAAATCCAAGTAATTTTATATATGTGACCTGGTCTATGAAAAGGGAGCTAACGTGCGAAAACTAGTTTTCTGGGAAACAGCTGTTAAAAATAAACAAATATAAAATCAACTAAAAAGTGAAAATTGATTTTTTGACACCTAAGCCCCCTTTCCGTAGACCAGGTCACATATATATATAGTTACACCATCCACCTCACCACCCACCTCACCTCAGCACATTATTATACCTAGCCCTGCCAACGCAATTAATCCAGTACTATGAAACTATAAGTATATAAATAAATGAATACAAGAAGCAATACGAGCACCCCAACATAGGAACAACGAACACACAACTAAACATGTAGCAAACTTCGCACAAGCAACATAAGAACAGCGAACACACAATTAAACATAAAAGAACACTTAACATAACATTACTGGAGTAGCGAGCACTCAAGCACACATACGGGAGCAGCAATCACATAAGCATACTAATTGAAGTACGAGCAATATTTATTCAACATGATGCAGACAGTAAATAATTCGCACTGTTAATATTTTCGGTACGCATCATTTATCAAAATCGTAAAATGATCATTTTTACAATTAAAAGATATTAAAATGATCATATTTACGACCTGAAGAAATACGGCGCCAGACGAAATAAGATCTTTGACTTTAGATCACGCCACTGTTCAAATGCAGTATAAAAGGATTAGCACCACCAATGCATGAAGGCAGTTCAGCTCAGTAAATTCAATCAATCGGTTCAGTTTCACAATTGGAAGAAGACAACATCAAGAAGACCTGAAGGACTAGTTACACTATCGGTATATTTACATAACATTATTTACTAATATTTTATTTCTCTTCTTAATTACGGCACAATAAAGAATTGTAAAACACGAAACTGCAAGGTTTTTTTTTATTTAAAATATATATTAAGAGAGGAAGTTAATAACAACCTCCCTTAATATATAATTATATGTATATAGTATATAACCCATTCATTAGTATGTAGTATCGTCAAGATTTTATCTATTTTCCCAATACCACATATTATTAACATGTCACTTACTAAAAAACTAACCATATAGAGTAAAATCAACTGTTCTGTATTCGAAAATCCTAATATTAGTTATATAAGGGCTGGGTAAATTTTTCGCTATAATTTATCTATTTTCGGTAGAATGATACAATAATATAATCAACACATGATTTTTCATTTTCAATTAGATAACTTAGATATTGTACGATATATGTGGTACAAAATCCCCCAGAAATTTGAAAATCTTTCTCTGAGATAAATAGGGGCCCGATTTAACCAATTTTTGACACACACATGCCCTTATCAGGAAACAACACACCTCAATTTTAATTACATATCTGACACTTTGACCGATATTTTCGATCAAAAGTCAACTATAAATAATGGGGTCCATATATTTGGTACCTAGGGGCTTGAACAGTTTTTGTTGGATTTGAACGATTTTTGGTCATAAGATGGCATACACTAAATATAATTTGCTTCTTGATTTGAGTACTGGAAAGGTTAGGTTAGGAAAGGCTAGGTAACATCTCATACCAAATTTGGTTGAAATTAGTCGGGTAGTTCTTGAGATATATGTTTTCATTCAAAGGTGGGCGATGCTACATTCTTTGTTCAATTTTTCCGGCGTCTTCTCTCTTCTCCATCATCTTCGTTGTAAAGTTTAGTTCTTGTGGCGCGGTTATTCAGTGAGTTAACGCACTGTCAGTACTTTTCAACATAACCGGGGGAGCGGGCGTGCTTAATTTCTTAATTTTACACATTTTCTCAAAGTGTGAAGGGAAGGGAAAAAGTTTCTTTTTTTAGCTTTCTTTCTATTTCTTAAACTGTAGAGGTTGGGAAGATATGCACATTAAACCATTTTGATGGCAGGTGCCTTGTCGACATCTTAATTTAGTGGTTAGTTATGGTCCTTAAAACCAAGCTTAAACGGAGTTCTTCCGATAAAAATAAAATATATACCTATTCAAGTGAATCAGGGTATATACAGTCTGTCAAGTAAGAGCGTGGTCGCGTTAATTTATAAAAAAAAAATATTTTATGAAACTTTCGTATTTATATATACATTGTACACATTACAAACTAGTGGCAAGGATCTCCAGATTCGACTTCCGTAAGACAACTGCTTCAAAGTGTATGTGCGTCTTCCACGAAGCTTCTACTTAATATAAGCCCACACGATTTCAACAAGGTTTGTCTCTATCAATATTCTCATGCGCATAAGCGAGTCGCTTTGTCACAAGTCTTTCAGTCAACAGAGCTTCTTCATTATGTTGCGCCATTTCTGATCATGAGTATGAAGAAGGGTTCGGATAGTTTCTTAGGATATATCTAAACCTTTTGCCATTAATTTTGCTTGTCCTTGCCGCAGTGTTAAAGCAGGATTCCGCGAAAACAGATTCACTATTCTTTTTTATCTTTTTTGTTCACTTTTATACCGAACAACGTTCTGGTAAATCATCGACATTTTTAGCCACTATATATCGCTGTATCCACTTCTGTACAAATGCCTCCGACTTTCTTATATATTAAGCAGCCGCTGATTGCGATATTTTGGGACCTTTCGGGTGGATGCAAAGGAACACAACCTCATGGCGTTTAACGTGATTCTCTTTCAAAATGTCAACGACAACTGAACCTTTGTTGACAATGCATCAAGGACAAAGCTTCCCTCTATCGGCTCGCGAAGGAATTAGAGCGAAATCTTTCATTAACTGTCGGTAAAGTCAACCACGCTCTTACTTGACAGATTGTATATGGCAAGTTTCATCATGATATCTCAACTGGGAACAGATTCGTTCAGACGAGTTTGTCCGCGATGGACTCCCAAACTACTAAACCGATTTTAGCGAAACTTAGCACACTGTGTTCAGCTTGAACCAGCTTAAAAGATAGGATAGTAAAAACAATTCATAAATAAAAAATACAGCGAAAGGTCTATTGAATGGGTGCTCTATTAAGCAGACATCTCTATTAGCCGGTGCCACAGTTTGTTGATGTTTATTTAGTGCAATCTATTAACTGGACAAAAAGGCTGGTAACCAGACATTGAGGAAGAAGCCTTAAATTCGTTATTTTTTCCAATGAAAATTACTTGTACGAATATATTCAAAATTAAACCTCAAGTACAATCCCTTGGAATCTTATACCGACAAACCCATTTTTGCCTTTATTCGTAATCATTTTTGCTGCTAATTATCGAGAAATTCTCTGTTGGTGCCTACTGCATTACCATGAGCGATGCGAGTCTGACAGCTCGAGACGAACGATCTTCTACAATCCCTTTGATATCACATTTTCAAATTCTTATAGGCAAAAATATTTTTTATTAGCTAATTTGTATACTTAAGCACTATTGTCCACAATATTTCGTTTATATTTGCATATTAAATGAAAAAAAAAAATAAAAAAAGTATTAAGTTTTCAACATATTTTAAAAACTCTTTTGAAGCCGAGCAACTATGAAAATAATTTGGAAAAACGAATACCCAACCGCGTAGTGGCGAACTATTACGAACAAGAACACACAGCACGGTCCCTTCGGCTTTTCGTCGCACCCTCGCCTTAAAAAAAAACAAAAAAATGGTTTGGGCGACATAAGTCTTATTGTGTGAACGCGCTCCAAGTAAATCAGTAAATAGTTGTTGCATTCGAGAGAAGTTCTCTGCAACGGCACATCAGTTCATAAAGCTTTACCAAAATTTCAAACATTCTATTTTATGTATATCTATGCACACACTATATATAGATAAGTATAAACAATTGATGCAGCGGCCGTATATAAATGCAAGCGCAAAGCTTTTTTAGAATAGTTCTAAAGAGAGTGCCGATCGCGGTAAACTATACGCTGCTAACAGTTCAAATTTGTTAGTAGTTTTTGTTTGGTTTGTGAAAAGAGCATAGAAAGATAACGTAAAAAGATGTCTACGACAGCTGTGATGAATGGTAAACAACAAACAAATGAGCTTAAAAGCGCGCCGGACGCGAGTAAGACAGAGGCCAATGAGGCGTCAAATCACGCGCGTCAAATCCCCGAGTGGCTGAAAGAGGACCTATTTGTAGATCTGTTGCAGAAAAATATACCGAATTTTAAGTGCGTTAAAAATTTCACAGTGCGACCGGCACAAGCTGCTGGCGAAAATTATGCCACACTCATGGGTTTAGTGAATATTGACGTAGAGCTGGAGAGTAAGTGAATAAAATATTAATCTTTGTTAAAAAAATAAAAAAAAAAAAAAATATTTTTGGGTTTTCTAGCTGGTACTTCAAAGCAGGTGTCGTACATGATCAAGCTGCCCATCGAATCCATACAAAAACTCTTTGCCGGTCATAATATATTTGATACGGAACGCACCATGTACAGTGATGTGATACCGGAGTTGGAGCAAATGTATGGCGAAGTGGGGGTTGAAGTGAAGTTCTCACCACAGTATTATGATATAGAGACGCCATCCGAATTCGGTGTTATACTCATGGAGGATTTACGTCCGCGTGGTTTCAAAAATGCCAACCGCTTTCAGGGTTTCGACATGGAACACACTAAAGCCGCACTAAAAAAGTTGGCACAATGGCATGCCGCCACAGCAGTGCGTGTTGAGACCAAAGGCAAATATCCAGAAATTGTGACTGTGGGCATTTACACCGAAGGGCTCATTGACGCGATGGAAAATATGGATAAAACTACACCAAATGCATTCTATGACAGTGTGTCCTTGTATGCAGGCAGTGAGTTGTATATGGAGAGTTTGGTAAATACCACAATTTATGAAACAACTGTATATAGCTATATATTATTATTATTTTGTTTTTAGGTAAAAAACCGTAGCAACTTTTACAATGACTTCCGCGCAATAATGAAAGCTGATCCGAATGAATTTAATGTTTTAAATCATGGTGATTTCTGGGCCAACAACATTATGTTTCAATATGATGCTTTTGGTAAAATTAAGGAAACATATTTCGTCGATTTTCAGTGCGAGCGTTATGGTTCACCGGTGAATGATTTGTACTGTTTCCTCATATCTTCCATTAGTCTTGATGTGAAGTTGAAACACTTCGATTACTTTATTAAGTACTATCATGACAATTTGATTGAGTGCTTGAAATTGCTAAAATATCCAAAGCAATTGCCAACCTTGAAGGATATCCATATAGCGCTGTATAAATATGGCACGTGGGGTGAGTGAGCAGTTGAGATTTAAGTCAGTTTCACATAAAGTAATACCAAATTTAAACCGTTTTTGCTTTTCAGGTCTATATGAGCTTATGAGCCATATGTCCATTGTGCTTGTCGATCCGTCGGAAGCTGCTGATGTCAATAATTTAATGGGTAATACGCCTGAGGGCGAAGAGTTTAAAAAGTCCATGTACAGAAATGAACGATTTCGTAAACACGCCGAAGCCATATTGCCGTGGCTTTATAATCGTGGTGTGTTTTAGTGTTAAATCGTCGGCCAGTTGCTGTTTATAATACATTTACATAAATGCGATAATGTTACTTTTTAAAAAAATATTTAGTGGAAATAAATATTATATAATGATACATTTGTGATTTTTGCTTAGACTTTCAGTTTACAAAAGCTAATCTAAAGATGATAAAAAATGTGTGTACAAAATCGTATCACATATTTACAGCGCTCAGTATAACTATTCGATAATTTAATGTAATATTTCTGAAGTTTGTGAAATGTAAATACTTAAGAAAACACTAAGATCTAGACTAATATTGGAACTTTGTTCTGTTTGAAGATTTTGAGTACAATATTTTCGTTAAAAATTTTAAGTTTTTATGTTCCTGTTTTGACACAAAAGGTTAAAAAAGACACTTGCTAATGTCTTTTTAATCTTTAAAAGCTCTTTGAGATTGCGGAGTCTCTTTGATATCAACAATTCAACATCTTTAAAAGCATGTTCAGAATAAATTACAAAACCTAACGCTATTCTTGTTTTACTTACTTCGAGGAAACTGTAACTGATTTCGATATCTCTGTGATCAACGCAACGCTTTTTGAAATCTGTTCCCATTGTGAACAGAACCAGTTATTCTATAAACAATAGTTCTCATTTGTTCAAGTGAGAGATAGAGTTACGTAGTTCGCGGTTGTTGTGAAAAATTGTCGCTAGGTAAAATTAAAGAAAAATTTAAAAGTATAGGATTTAAGCAATAATTATATTTTGTTTACGAAATTTTAAATCTTAATCTACAAAAAATATTTATATGCATTTTCCAAAACAAAGAATTCATATCTTATCGATAATATATTGCAGTGTTTGTTTCAATGCCAAATTGCGTGTTGTTATCAATTGATAATCTAAATCATAATGAATTTCTTATGCACCACTTACAACAGGTGATCCAAGTAGAGGTACTCTTTTCAATAGGCTTGATACTAATTCAATAATTTTCGACCGAAGAGACCACGTCCAGCAAGCATTGAAGAAAATATAGTACGGCTGCTGAGAATAAAAGTGTACATGAACACCGTGGAGTCGATTTGTCGCCGTTCGCAGCAACACGGACTGACGTATGGAACGATTTAGCGCTTTTTACGTCGAGATCTTAAATTGAAAGCCTACAAAATACAGCAAGTGCAAGTACCAAAGCCGCTCAACCTTCCTAAGCAACATAGCTTCGCTCTATGGGTTCTTGAAAAGTTCCTAGAAGATCCGACGTTTACGAGCCAAATTTTGTTCAGCGATGAGGCCCATTTCTGGCTCAACGGGTATGTAAACAAGCAAAATTGCCGCATTTGGGACGAAGAACAAGCTGAAGAAACTCCATAGCTGCCATTTCATACAGAAAAAAAAAAAACAACGGTTTGGTGTGGTTTGTGGGCTGGTAGAAATGATAACTCTGAGAATGTAACCGTCAATGGCGACTGTTATCGTGTCGTGATAACCTACTATTTGATGGCTGATATTTAAGCTCGCGATCTCGGCGACATTTGATTTCAACAAGACGGTGCCACTTCCCACATATCACATCAATCAATATATTTATTGAGAGAACACTTCGGTGATCAGATAATTTCACGTTTTGGGCCGGTCGATTGGCCACCAAGATAGTGCGATACTACACCGTTAGATTTCTTCCTATGAAGATATGTAAAGTGGTAGTTGAATGATAATAAGCATTCCTCATTAAATTTGAAGTTTCTGTGTTTTTTCTTTAAAAAAGTAGGGCACCTCGAAATGGATCACCCTTTAACATATAATCAAAAGTGAGTTATTTCTCAAGAATGTTTAGACTATATGACACGCGCGTAAGAAAACTCTCCGAAATTATAAAAATACACTTGTTTACTGCGGTATAATTTTATATTTTATGTTTTTGGTTTATTTATTTCTAATTTTGTGTTTTGTTTTGCTTCTGTTTTCGTTGCTTCCTGTGATAACGAAAATATTATCTTATCTGGATTGATTACTTGATAAAAGTTGGAAAGCAAAGTGATGTAGAACTGCTGATAGCCAAATCACCTGCTGACTTCAGCCATAAACTAAGTTTATAAATATTAAACGTAGTTAAGGAACTTGTTACGGTGTGACACGCGGACCTCTGACTAAAGATAAGTATCGCACCAGCTTTAAAAAAAAAAAATAAAATTTTTGGAGAATTTTTTTATGCCGATGCAATATTAATAACAACAAATCTTTTTTTTATTGATAACTGTTTCGTTGTTCTCAAGTTATTGAGCAATCAGTACAAATGCGACTAATACGAAATATGGATTGATTACAATATCACAAGGCGTTTTGCGGTCAGGTGTTTTACCTCTCTCTCAGCACACTACCAAGAATAGGCTTTCATTTTCTAAGAATAATGACGTCGTTGTTAACTAATTATGAATAATAATAAAAATACTATATTATTATTTCAGTTTTTTCGAATATAAAATAGTTAAGAAATACTAAAATAGAATCAAATTTCTAAATAATTTTTCATTCATCCCTTGCTCAAGCACATGCTTTTATTCTCAAGCCAACATTTTCATCAAGCAATTTAGCAACGCTGCACTTAAAGACAGCTATAATTTCTTTACACCCTTAAATAAATCGGTTAGTCCAGTATGTAAATTTTTGGTTTCCTTTATTCTACTCTCCTATTTGTACAATAACTTGTTTCCTGTAACAAATCTTAATGACTGGACGCTGAGACTTTCATATAAATGTTGCTTAAGCCACTCTGTTGGTTTGCTAAATAAAATTCAACCCTTTTTACTTTCAGTGAAGCCACGTCTACAGCTGGTTTGCAGTTGTTGAAAGGATAATAAAAAGAAAGTTGACACTCCACTTTCGAACAATTATTATTTGCTTTTCTCATAAGAAAGTAAAAGTAAAGAAGGAAGCACAGTTCACAAAGTGAATTCGTTCTGCAACCAATTAAGTTTTTAGATAATCTCTTTTGAGAATTTAATTTTTATTATGTCCTGTTTTTCAGGTATTTTTGTGGCTGTACTAATTGTGGGGTCAGGCAATTTCACGGTTCATAATAATTAATGTAAGAAATATTAAAAAAAATTTAAAAATTTTTGCTAGAGAAAAAATGCATATATGCATGTATGTATGTATATTTCTTAGTGTGTTTGATTTTTATATTTAGCTACTACCATATCTATGTCACATTTCTGAAGAAATTCTGAATAAGTGTACATAATTTTAATGGTGAATTCTGTTTCTCGATAGAAAAATATTTGTTTTTTAATTCTCTATTATTAACTTGAATGTACAGTATATTAGACGTCGTAAACTCATTTAACGGGTGATTTTTTTGAGGTTAGGATTTTCATGCAGTAGTATTTGACAGATCACGTGGGATGTCAGACATGGTGTCAAAGAGAAAGATGCTCAGTATGCTTTGACATTTCATCATGAATAGACTTACTAACGAGCAACGCTTGCAAATCATTGAATTTTATTACCAAAATCAGTGTTCGGTTCGAAATGTGTTTCGCGTCCGTGTCCGATGAGCGATGAGGCTCATTTCTGGTTGAATGGCTACGTAAATAAGCAAAATTGCCGCATTTGGGGTGAAGAGCAACCAGAAGCCGTTCAAGAACTGCCCATGCATCCCGAAAAATGCACTGTTTGGTGTGGTTTGTACGCTGGTGGAATCATTGGACCGTATTTTTTCAAAGATGCTGTTGGACGCAACGTTACGGTGAATGGCGATCGCTATCGTTCGATGCTAACAAACTTTTTGTTGCCAAAAATGGAAGAACTGAACTTGGTTGACATGTGGTTTCAACAAGATGGCGCTACATGCCACACAGCTCGCGATTCTATGGCCATTTTGAGGGAAAACTTCGGACAACAATTCATCTCAAGAAATGGACCCGTAAGTTGGCCACCAAGATCATGCGATTTAACGCCTTTAGACTATTTTTTGTGGGGCTACGTCAAGTCTAAAGTCTACAGAAATAAGCCAGCAACTATTCCAGCTTTGGAAGACAACATTTCCGAAGAAATTCGGGCTATTCCGGCCGAAATGCTCGAAAAAGTTGCCCAAAATTGGACTTTCCGAATGGACCACCTAAGACGCAGCCGCGGTCAACATTTAAATGAAATTATCTTCACAAAGTAAATGTCATGAACCAATCTAACGTTTCAAATAAAGAACCGATGAGATTTTGCAAATTTTATGCGTTTTTTTTTTTAAAAAAGTTATCAAGCTCTTAAAAAATCACCCTTTAGTTTCATTCGTATCCAAAATATGTTAATTAAAATCAAGCTTTTTAACTTAATTGACATATATGTGATATGAATTCAACTAAAGTAGTTTCATATAAGTCAACCAAAAAATCTGACCGAGCTACTTTTTGACTATCTTTAAGATACCACAGAGATTGAACGATATTTTCGGTAAATAGTCAGTCATAGGCATTGAGGTCCACATATTCGTTATCTGGGAACTTGGAGTGTTATAATCCGATTCCGCAAATTTTTAGAAGTAAGATTGCATACCTTAAATGTGCTTTGCGTGCTTATGTCGTTAACAATATTGACTCTCGATTTATATACTGCAAAGTGAAATAATCATTTGGAATATAAATTTGACCCTTTTGGTCGATTTCTTCCATTTTGCTGATTCTTTCCATGCTGCAAGATACCAATGTCATGTTGCGTGCCGAATTGGGTTGAAATTGATTAAGAACTTGCTGAGATATAGGATTTCATTTGATTATGGTCGATGTCATGTCAGCTTTCCAATTTTTATAACGGCTCCTATGAAATCCTTCTCTATCATCTTCTTTGAGAAAGTTTTGCTTTTGATGGACTACTTAATTAACATAACCATTATATAGGGAGTAAGCGTGGTTATAATACGATTTCACCCATTTTCACACTGTTAATGTAGCTGCCAAATAGATTTGTACCCATTAAGGGGTTAAGTGGGTTTTGAAATTTCAATTTTAATTTTTTTTTTTAAATACTATGATATGTATGTATGTATATCTAGAATATTTTCTCGAAATTTCAAGGCAATCGCAATAAAAGTGTAGGAAATAGAACGTTTGAAAAGCAGGCCGCAAGGCTAGGCCACTTCACTCTTTGGTGGTGTTTTTCTTGAAACGTCGTTTTCCTAAGTAGTCGGTGGCCACGTTTTCTTGGAAACCAGTAAAGCGATCTTATTGTAATTTTTCACAGTTTTATTAAATAGAAAGACCTTGTGATTGATGGAATGAGTTTTTTTCAATTACAAATAATTTTTTAAGGCAATTTGTGGTATACTTAGAACTAAACTCATACTGTTCTGTTTGCAACTTTGGCAAAAATTCATTTTTTTTCAAATCCTGCGATTAGTCACGTTTTATACTAATCTATTAATAGATGAAATTTGATTTTTGAATTTAAAGATGAATTCTTCGTCTGACCACCGCGTGGAGACGTGTTTGAACAGTGCCTCCGGAAACCAGCTGTCAATGGCTGAATAGCCAAAAATTATTTATGAAAAGTTTACAAAATACTATTAAAAGGATGCTCTTTGATATGTTCAAAAGTTGTAAGAAATTAATTTATTTGTTAATTATTTGTCCTTTCGTTATATGAATAAAAAAAATATGGCGAAAATAGTCATTTTTAGGTTGCAAAAAACCCACGTTACGTCTTACTGTATTCCAAAGTAAATATTCTATAGCCAAAATAGTACTTTTTTCGAGAAATTATTTAATGTGTTGAAAGCGGCAGATTGACAATTTTTGCGGTCGGAGGTTAAAGGTTAAAAAATAATAATTTTTTTTCCAAAAAGTCACACAATTTTCTAAGAAAACCGTTTTGTCATTATAACTAATATATTTAATTTGTCAATTATTGTAAATATATACCTCAATAACGGTAATCATCGTCTCTACTATACCTTAATTTTTGTATAGTATACATTTAGGCGTTCAACTTTGTTATCAAAAAAGATCAAAATGCTTAATCATAAAGGCCAGCTAACCGTAAAGTTAAGCACTTAGTAAAATTGAAGTTCAAACTTCGTGTGGTTTATAAAAATCACCATTACATATTACGTCGAATTTAGCTGCCAAGTTCAAGTGAGGGCAAGCACGTACAGACAACGACGCACTCAAACTGTTGTAAAGAAGTGAAATTAATTTTCCAACTTCCCTCAAAAAAAAAAAAAAAAACACACGTAATCTTACACACTTTGTTCACATAGCACATGTTATTGTCAACAAATTACATACAATAACAAAAATATTTTTATTAATTAAAGAGTTGCAATTATTTGTGAAAAATGTTACATATGCGCTGTTTGTACCGTTAGATAATAGTTATGCGAGCAAAATTTCGCACATTTTTTTAACAACAATAAAAAGCGCGTTGCAGATGAAAATAAATAAGAAAAGCGCGACATTATTATTAAATGAGTTTAACCTCCACACGCACAACTTTCGGTACGGTGAAGCGAACGCAACATAAAACACAATAAAACATGCGAAGTAGCGGCAATGATTTATTAATGGCATTCTTACATACAGCAATAATGAAAATAATTATAATAGATATGCGTGTATTTATTTAATTTAGGGAATTATTTTGTTGTATTTTTCATTTGGCAACCACGTGTAAATAATGTGAGCGCAAGCGGTAGCGCCGCACTTCGATGAATTCGTATAATTGGTGGACTTTAAATGTGAATGTTTGGGCATGCGAAGTTTAGTTGTGCCACAGTGGGCTTGATTGGTAGAATTATTGGTAATAATTTGTAAAACTTTTTAAATACTATGCTTTGAAATACTATAAATGCGGAGAGTTTAACAGAAAATTAAAATTTTCGGCATTACCTAAAAAAACTGGGGAAGTAAACAGTACTTAAAAAAAATCAGAACTAATGGTTTTTCGTCAAAATCAATTTATTTTATTCAAAATAGTCTCCTTTTGCTCCAATACAGCTTTTTGCAAGGTCTAAAAGCATGTCGAACGAGTATGCTAGTGCAAGCCTTTGTATGACCTCTACGTCTGCATAACGCTTTCATTTCATGGGTGAATACGGGGAGGGGTTAAAATGTGATTTTTGGTCAATTTGGTCAAGCGTCGATCTATCTGAGCAATTTTTGGTCGTCAGTCAATTTGTGCGGAACAAACCGTGTACACACCTGTCGTAAGCCCAAATGTTCGGTCAAAATGCGAAAAATCGATGGTTTGGAGATGATCAATTCCACTTCCATGAATTTCAATGAAGATTTCGACTAATTTTTGATGAATTCACGCACAGTTTCGATGGAATTTCCGATGATCGCGGATTTTGATTGACCCACATGTTGGTCGTCATTTATGTCCTCACGACCACTTTGAAAACCTTGAAACCACTCGTGCACTCTGCTACAGATAAGCAATCATCCCCATAAACTTGTTTCGTCAATTGAAACGTTTCGGTAATACTTTTACCAATTTTAAAACAAAATTTAATGTTGGTTTTTTGTTCGTAGCTTATTTTCGCACCGATAACATAAACATACTGTCACTTAAAACGCAATAACTTCACTTCCAATAAATAAAATGTCATGAAATTCTGACTGGACAATCGATAAAGATGGCAGATTCTATCGCACCAGTCGACATATAGATTCAAAAAGTCCTGTTTACTTTGGAACGCATCTTGTAGTTTTGCCGGAAATGAGGTAAAACCGTGAAAATACCTCAATAAAAATTCAACCACGCCTCTCACCTTCTTCTTCGCGACCTCAATCGCTCGTAAATTATTTTTCCTTTCATTTTTGGTATTTTATCTTTAGTTTATTTACCCTGGTCCTTAGTGTAATCGGTTCCTAAAGCTTTAGAGACTGTTTATCGCAACGAGGTTTTCAGGGTTAGTGAAAAAAATTTTTCCGACTTGAAAATTTCACACGACCTTCTTAAATTTAATTGTTAGGAAAATAAAAAATAATTCGTCATATAATGAAGTAGACATGACGTAATCATTATAATCAAATTTTAACGTAAAAAATTGAATTTAATACAGTTCAATATTTTTTAATAAAATATTTATATTTGCGCTCTTAAAATAATTAAAAATATGCTATATATGTGTATTAATTATTTTTTGAGCATTCATTTTATCACTACCATCCCACTGTGCGCTATTGCATGTCATTTAGGGAAAGTGTTTGTTGTTCACATACATAAATACGCCTTTCATTGACGATTGATTGATACATACAATTACAGTTATTTGAAAAAATATTTGTTAAAAATATGTGCAGTTATTTTCGGTTCAGAAAATCTCAAATAATTTGCTGTGTGAGTTTCGGCTTTAATATGGGAGCGGGAGATAACGAAATTACTGCAGTTCAACATGCCAACGCCCAAAAACTGTTGCTTCGCTGTAAATTAAATGTAATAAAATTATTCTCGTTTCATCACTTCAATTACTTACTCAAATTTGTTTTTATTAGTTATAAAAAAACGGGCGAATTTCATTTGTTCACTGGAGCATTTCAAGGTTGCATGTTGCTGTTGCATGCGTGAAAACCGCACATAAATTAGTTGCTAATTAAATTTCAATGTGAAAATGTGAATTGAAAGCGAAATCAATAACAAATTTCATAAATCATAAAACTTTCTTTGCCAACCCAGCTGATTATATAAGCAATAACAATGCGGCTATTGAGTAAATAGTTGATATATGGTTGTAAATAAATGATTTTTAAGCCGATTTTCAATGGCACACTAAACGATTTATAAGTATACACATATTTATAATGAAGAAACGAAAAAATGTTAAAGTAATTAACGGCCTAGCTATCAGACCAAAGCGCAGAGGAAGAAAAAAGTTACTCATATTTATTCGACTTTCAAGAGCTTTTCGCTGGTTTTTGTATAAGAGCTCGAATTTTCTTTGTTAAACGGAAATACATATACATATATTTGCTTTTGATTATTAAGTTATATTAATTAATTAGTTATTACAAAAACAATTTATAAAAAAAGCCTTCATAGACCAGAAATGAAAATTAACCTTTGAAAATACTAAAAATTTAAAGAAACCAAATAATGTTGAAACCCATTGCAGTCGAAAGATAAAATATCAAAAATGTAAGGAATAATAATTTATGCGCAATCTGAGCTCGGAAAGCGGCAGTTGAGGTGCGTGGTTGCATTTTTAAAACATAGAAAGGGTTTAACTCGATTTCCGGTAAATTTTCAAGTTCTTTACAAAAAAATTTTTACCCCAAAGTTCTCAGTAATGGCAAGTGTTCAACTTTTTTTCAACACCCTTTTCGCCTAACCTCAAAATTTATGCGAAAAAATCGAACATCCCAGTTTTTGCGCTTTTTAGTTTTAGCTTGTACAAACGAAAATTTTCTTTCACGAAATTTGGCTTCACTTAGAACTTATGTCACAAACACACTGTATTCTTTACCAGATAAAGTATTATGAAGGAAATCTTATTTCAACTTAAAATCGAAAAAGATCCAACTTTTCAACTAAATATTCTTACAACAATTTGTCAAATATTTCAATGTACTTTGTGTGGTTGTCAAAAAAGTCTTGCGGTATTTTTATTGAATCAATTCGTGTGGCACCTATACATCGAGCTTCTTAGTGACTCCAAACTTCTTCAACTGCACAAATTTTATTGGCGGCTTGAGATGCATTTTTGCCTTTATCGTTTCCTTCCTAAAATGTGGGGAAGCCAATGGGATAGTTAGAAATACAAATAAAATTTGAAAACATGCAGCTGTAAAAAACAAATGTCATAAAATGGACGCTTAAAGCGCTCAGATAAATCATTTCTTGAAGGATTCTGGGTATTTTTCATTATTTTAGACTATTCGATTTTAAGGTAATACAAATTCTAACTGAGTTTGGCTATTAGGGAGGAACAATTTAAAAAATTATTAAAAAAATTGTTAAAATCAAAAATTTTTTAATAAATATTTTGAATAATTTAAAGAATTCGAATTCAAAAATTTATAAATAAATTTAAATAAATTTTTCGAATAATGTGGAGAATTCGAATTCGAAAATTTATAAATAAATTTTTCGAATAATTTAAAGAATTCGAATTCGAAATTTTATTAATAAATTTTTCGAATAATTTAGAGAATTCGAGTTCGAAATTTTTAAAATAAATTTTTCGAATAATGAGGAGATTTCAAATTCAAAAATTTATAAATAATTTTTCGAATAATTTAAAGAATTCGAATTCGAATTCGAAAATTTTTAAATAAATTTTTCGAATATTGTAGAGAATTCAAGTTCGAAAATTTATAAATAAATTTTTCGAATAATTTAGAGAATTTGAATTCGAAAATTTTTAAATAAATTTATTAATAAAATTTTAAAATAATTTGAAGAGGTCAGCATGAATTAGATTGTTCCCACCTGTTAGCCAAACATGTGTGGTTATAAGTTTTAGGCCCTTGAAAATGCACCAGTGGAGTGAAAATATATTCTTCATATTAAGGACTATATCTATACATATATTAAAGACTATATGAAAGATATATTTTCACTTCAGTAATGCATTTGGAGGCATTTTGGGATAAACATCAAAGATAGAAATTGAAGAAGAACTTGTTATTTCTTTTAAATTTCATTTTTGTTTTTAAAATTATATATTTTTCGCTTGGATCTCTAAAGAAACAGGTTCTTAGACAACTCTACGAACATGATAATTAAGATCTCACAATTGGAGAGCTCCTCTTAGCGGTGTCTAAGAACCTATTTTAGCGAAAAAAATTTTAACCTCCCTAAGATATATATTGACGTTATAAAGTGTATTAAATCACAATATGGAGAAAAAATGTCTTAAAACACTTTTAAGCCAAATTCCGAGTAATATAAAATTTGATGTATATTATTAGAATCGGCCAAAACTCTAACACACTAAAAAATAGTTTCTTAGACACCTGTGCGAAAATCTCGGTATCGGAGGTTCTCCCCATACAATTAAGAGCTCATAATTGGAGAGATCCTTTAAGAAGTGTCTAAGAACATATTTTAACGGAAAAAATATTCGTTTTTTACCCACCTTAATATATATGCACATTGACGTTATAAATTGCTTTAAATCACAATAAAATCAAAATGTCTTAAAAATAGTTTTGAAACCGAAAACTGAATTATATGTATAATATTTGCCTTTCTCATTTCATTTACAGTTAATTTACTCACCATTGAAGCGGATTTTTGTTTCGCAAATGCGCGATGATGCGCCGAAATCGGTTCGCTAACCACGCTGCCAGCGTCCATATTTATGATCGAGTACAGTCGTTAATGTTCACAAGTTTTGTATTCAAACATAACTGCAAATAAGAAAAAGCAAACAAATTAGAAAAATTGGTGAGTACAATTTTGAAATGAAATATTCAGAAAACAAAAAAAAAAAAAAAAAAAATAACTAAAAATTAAAAAACATAAAAATAATAATAATAAATGTGTAGAAACCACACAGAGAAACCTTATAATTAAATCAAATGAATTTATTATTATTATTTGTTTTTTTAATAAACACTTTTCCGAAATAGCAAAAAAATTATTATAAATATATGCATAAGTAGTGAAGAAGCAGTGAACAGGATGCAACCGCATAACATTTCTATTTGCATTAATTTCGATTCAGTTCCCTCCGAATATGCAAATGCGCTTGCACCTCCCCAAAATGCATTGCCACCCCTTGTAACTGTAATACTTTTGCCGCCGCATGAAATTTGAACGCATCGCATCGCTGAGTAGCCGCAAGACAGCTACAGACGCTCGCATTGCCTTTGCATTAGATTTGCAATTACAGCTGTATGTAATGGTATGTATGTAATAGTATGTATGTATGTATACATACTTTCCAGGCTACGCACAGTGGGGTGCGTTTTGTGCCGCCATTTAATATGCATCTCTTTTGTTACACGCTACCAAATCTAACCGATAATTTGCATAAAATATATATTTATATTTTTTCGTACAAAGTGCTATTGCAAATGCAATAATTTCCGCTTCACCGTTATTATCAGCATTACTTGTTGTAGAGTGTTAATTACAGCTTGGAGTGTGGGTAATGGTCCGTTAAAGATTTTCAATGATATGTTGAGTTGTATATTTAAGTATTGCTATAAGTTTGATTGTCTGAGTGACGCGGTGAATTAGATGCGTTAAAATATTAATTTTTTTCGAAATAATATAAGTGTTTCAAGTTGGTTGGGTGGGTTAAATTTATTTAATGTAGGGGATCAGAAGTATGGAGACTGTTGTTTAAAAATAGTGCCATAAGATAATCAAAGTTTGCATATTTTTAGCATTAATCTAAGTCTATAGGAACTCCAAAAAATTTTATACAAATTATAGTATATTTATTTTTTTATTAAATATTTTGGAAAGATTGCGATTCAATGGCAGATCAATATATGTTAAGTTTAGAGGTTTTTACCCATGATATCTTCGCAACGTATGAAGGACCTAAGTGGCGAAATACCACTGGCACTTCTCCAAAGAAATAGCATTACCAAAAGAGTTAACTCCATTAAGAAGTTTAAAGTTACCCTCAGCAGTAAGGCCAAATGGAACGATTCCGCTCTCGAGCCACGCACAAGACTTTTCACACTAATGGCTTCTTTTCCGAGCATATTCCAAGCAGAGTTCTTTGCTATAAGTTGGTGTGTAGAGTTAAACCTCCAGCGCAATAACCGTATAACTTTACTAAACGATAGTTAAGCGGCACTCAAAGCGATCTCTGCGTATGAGATCAATTCGTTGGTGCTGAAGTATATAGAATGACAGAATAGTCTCTCAGATCGTAACCAACTTCACCTTATTTACGTGTGACCGGGCACAGAGGTATAGCCGAGCAATGAAGTGGCTGATGAGCTAACCCGCTCCGCAGTATCCACCTACATGGTAGGACCGGAACCTTTCAGTGGGTAGAGAGAAGCATTAGCAACAACTTCTAGGCATTCGGTGGTTACAACCTTAAAAGGTTCAAATATGTAATCAACCTTCGAAGAGAAAAACTTAGGCTACTTATTGCCTTCTAAACTGGCCATTGTGAGCTCTAGAACCACTTAAATGTATAACATGAGCCTAGCTTCCTATGCGAGTTGCCGGTTCTGTGACTTGAAGTCTGAAACTTCAGAACACCTGTTAATTGACTGCACAGCAGTCAGTAGGAGCAGGATAAAGGCCCTTACATGTTTCCAAATAGAAATTTATCAATTTTCTGGGGCTAATTGAGACATTGTGACTTAAAAAGAGCAAAATAGGCCTTAGGTCGCGGTGCAATTCTCATTTACTTATCGAATCTACCCTTGAACACGTCAACGAATATTTGGGTATGAGAAAGCTCTCTTTTGATCAAATCCAAGTTTGCTCATTTCATTTACACTTGATGATTGGAAGCACTGTTCGAAAAACGGATGCATTTGAAGAAAAAAGTGCTGTTTCGGCAAGACAATGCGCCATGTCACAAGACGGTGAAAACAATAGCAAAAATCCATGAATTTTGCTTCGCATCTCTCCAGATTTGGCCCCAGCGACTAATTGCTGTTCTCAGATATCGAAAGAATACTCGCTGGGAAGAAATTTTCGTCGAATGAAGAGGTGATCCTCGAAACTGAGGCCTATTTCGAAGCACGAGAAAAATCGTACTACAAAAATTGTATTGAAAAGTTTGAAGATCGCTATAATCAGTGTATCACTCTTGAAGGGAACTATGTTGAATAAGAAATGAGAATTTTGCTAAAATATAAGTATTTTAACATGAGAATTTTTAGATTTAAAGCAGAGTCAATGTGGGAGTTCCATTGTCTTTGTTTTATATTGACATAATATCTATTGGTAATATTATATTGGTTGATGGAACATAGTATATTTTAGAAAACTATCCAATAAATTCAACGTTAGTACTTGAGGCGATGAATTATTAAATATCGTCGAAACATTTGTAAGCAAAAGGTAAATGGAATTTTAAAAACAGAGACGTTATAAAGCACACACTCACGAAATCATTCTCGGTAATTATTCGAATTTTTACTTAACCTAACCTTCACTTAAAATACACTCACTTCACTTTTATCCTAGGGATATAATGATTTTACCTTGAGGCTCAGTTGTTTGATGCATTTTCATTTAAAGTGCTTTGTACCTTTTCTTATGATTGGCTCGATCTGGTCTGAGAAATTTATCTTTGCTTACGCCATCGCCTTGTTGTGCTCATTTAGAAGTCTTTTCAGTTGGGAGCAGCGAGATCGGCTGCGCATATTTTTGACTTTGATTCGTATTAGATTTGAATCCATGATTCATCGACTATTAGTTATGTTGTTGGTTATTGAGTTTTTGCTTAAAAAAAAAGTATTCATTTAAAATCGTTATCAGAAGTTTGGTTCCTACAATAAAACTAACCTGCTCATAAATTTTTGTTTCAAATTGGGATTATAATAAATATAAATCAGTGGTGAAAACAGTATTCTACGAAGTTGTGAATGCTTATTATGATGATGGAGTCAAGTTGCTGCTTGAACGGTTTAAACTTTATCAGTCCCGGTGGTAACACAACGTCGGTGCGTCTTAAGACAACAACTCTACCTAACCTAACCTGAAGACTGTAAGCATACATTTTTGCATACAAGTAATTAAAACATGCAATTAACAATTAAAATTGCATAATTTATTACAACGTCAATTAAATAAAACGACAAAGGCTAAATGCACATATTCAAGCTTATCTTCAGGGTTGCCGTTTTATGGCCATAACGGTTTCTGCAAACATTTACCACACACCGGCGTGACATTGGTGACATGTCACAAGGCAAAAGCAAGCAAATTAGTTCGTAGTTGCACTGTGAAGAAACTGTGGCAATGAATGAACTGCTTTGTTGTGGTGACAGCTACATTGGCCGACATGTTATGCGATAAAACTTAAATGCGCCACAAAAAAAAAATTATTAGTTGATGCAAGAAACAAAAAATAAAAATTAAATGAAAAAAGGTAAGTTTGTACATGAACACGGTGAAGTCAACAGAAAAGAGATAACTTTAAAGTGGGCACCGCTTGCCGCCGCGAAGGTATGCCGCGCGGTAGGGTGTGGGTAAAAACATGCATTAGGTAATGCAACACCGGCTCATTAAAAGTGAGCAAACAGCGCATGCAGGCGCTCGCTGTGGCATTTTGCGGCAACACACAAAGCCACGAAACAATCGCACGGATTATCTTTCACCTGTTGTTTACGCGCTGCGCCCAGCCAACTGCTTGACGAAGATGCTACGCGTCGCAGTTACTCGCTTAACGCGGGCGTCGGTGTGGGCTTTGGTTTCGGTTGCCGTAAGCTGTGTGTATTTTTAGCCGGCATGGGTGGCGCTGCACACAGAAGCGTTAACGCAGCACCCGAGCTGGCAAGTTCAAAAGCGGTGTAATGCTGTGGCGCAAATAAATTTCATTTCGGTAAATAATGCGCGCTGATTTCGTGTTTATCTCTTCATTTTTGTTTTTGTTTGTTTGATTTTTGTGAGATTAATTTTTAAAGTGACAAATTAGTTGCTGTGCTACTTCAAATTTATAGCCGCTTAAATGCATCTAATAGTTGACTTTTATGAACTTTACTGTAAAGCTAATGAAAACGAGATAAAAAGTGTATATAGTTGATATCTTAAGCATTCAAAATAAGTAAGGCTTAGTTTATTGGCTTCAAGTACACCCTAAGATCTTCAAAACATTATTAAGTCAAAACAATTCTATTCGTGGGAATGTCAAAGCGTTCGGGTTAGTGGTCAAGCAATTAGAACATTAAGTAGTTACATGAGCTTAAAGGTTTAAAAAAATATTTTTTTTTATAGTCTTATTAAATTCTAAATCCAGTATATTGTCCTAAATTTTCAAGTGCATCCGAGTAATAGTTTCGGAGATACAACCTTGAGAACTTGTGCGCTCTAGGCTAGCTAGTCTAAGTGCGCTATCTTTAAAACGCGGTTTTCTCGAAACTGTGTTTTTGAGGTCGGTTAGTCACTTTACTACATAAATGGTGGAAAATTTAAAGCTTGTGTTCAGTTTAGGACACCTTTTATATAGCCTTTTATGCTAGTATATCTTTAGGTATCTGCGAAAGGTTCTTTGCGGACAAAATTCACGATTTTTCTTGCTTTTGGATCCTTTTAAAAAATTGATTCCAAAGTTTGCTTTTTTAAAATACATCAAAGTTAGATTTTTTAGGGCTCTAGGAAGGTCGAACACATGAGACGCTCTGAATCTTTGTAAGCGGTTAGTTTTTAAGCTTCCCATTCAGAAATAATATATTACCTTTCTGAAGAATCATTTATATAGATTTACATAAATAATCTTTTATTGATTTAGTGTTCAATTGAAAGAGTTTTAGTATGAATTATTTTTCTGGATCAGTCATTACAAAATATTAAATTTTTGCTGAACAGACCTCCATCGTTGAAGTGAAGACATGATCAATTTCAATCAAAGTGAAATAAAAATTGATGAAATAAAAATTCTGCTTTCAAGTTTTGAGATTCATCTAATAAATCGGGTTTAAAACTTTTCAATGCCGAATATGAAATCTCAGTGCTTAAAGCTGACTTTATACCAACAATATCGGCGAAAGTATGAAATGTCCTATTGAAATCAAGTGAACATACTTTCGAGAAAGTAATATGAGCTAGTGCCAAAAATGCGTAAAATTCCCTTAGATACTTACATTGTGACAAAAGGGTACCCGGAAATATAATTTAAATATTTATCAATTTTATTTCGTCGTCTTCAAAGTAATCCGCACCAGATGTAATATACCTATGCCAAGGATTTTGCCAGTCCTCGAAACACTTTTAATTCATAAGCACATTTTGGAATAGCTTTCAGCTTTTTCAGCGAATTTTGTTTTATCTCTTCGATCGACTGAAAACAAATTCCACGGAGCGGTAATTTCAGTTGGAGAAACAAGAAAAAATCATACGGAGCCAAATCTAGAGAATACGGTGGTTGACTGATAATATTCATTGAGTTTTTGCCTTTAAATTCGGTCACAATCGTACTCTTTTTTTTTTAAAAATCAGCTTTAACGGGACGAGTCAAGCAAGAACGCGTTTTGTTCCCAAAATTATTAGAACGGACCCGCCAGAGATGTCGAGCTGTGTTACCTTCTATTTAACACTTGCCTGACGATTTTCAGACATCATATCCTGCCCTTTTTTAATACTTTCATCAGTTGAAGAGGTATAAGGTCGTCCAGAATGAGGCAAGTCTTCAACGATCTCGCGACCGTCTTTAAAGGCTTTGCACCACTCGTAGGCTTCTATTTTTGATGAAAATGAATCACAGTAAGCCTTGTTCAACATTCGAAACGATTCCGCACACGGTTTTTTTTAAAAATCGAATTTTAAAACAATGTCTTTGTTCGATATGTCTATCCATAAACTGTACTCGTATGTATCGGCTAATATGTGGATTATCTAAATGAAATTCAAAGAGCGTCTTTTATGTTTATATACTAAAACTGGCAACAATGGCAAAAAATTGGTCAATACTTCTCGTAGTTCCCACACACTTAATATAACAATTTTCGAACTTCCAGTTGATTTTATACATTCATATATAGAGTATGCACATATATCGGCAAATATGTGAGATTTTATTGAAATTTAGTGGACAATATGATTTAGTGCGAAATATCTATACAATTTGTCCAGATCCTGATTTTACCAAAGTATACCTAGTTTAAGGACTACCGCTCCTTGGTATAACCTTATCCGAAAAAGGCGCTTAATAGGTGAGATATTTTTGTGGCAACTCATACAAGCTGTGGTTCATTGCTGCAATTTATTTTCAAGATCATCAATCCTTGAAGCTTAGATTGTGAGCGTAGAAAATTTTCAGGTGAGCCCTTTCTGCGTTTTAAAACAAATTTAGTTTTTGAAAGTTTATCCTAAAATTGTTTTCAGAATATTTTAAAACTTCAGGAAGATGCGAAATAAAGAGTATAAGCAAAATTTTTGTTTTATCAATTCAACCGGCAACGCAAATTACAAACAAAACTCGTTCAATTGCCGGAACTTCCACACATTACTCAAGTGTTGCCGCGATCTTTCCCAACAGATACTTTTAATGGTGTGGATAGAAAAAAACAAAGAAATAAAATAAATTTCGCGCATCAGCGACAGCTTGCAACAAGCGAATGCAGCAACAAGAATGCGTAGTTCACACAAAACACAACTGTTGCGAACATGTCAGTGCCTGCAACTGGGTACGCTTGCCGGCTGCGCATGCCTACTGCACCCACAGCACTTCCTGCGGCAATTTGCCTACAGCGCGACTGTCAGTGGCTGCAACAAATGGCGTTGAATAATGCAACCAGCGAATGCATCAACGCCGTCGATTCACACAAAATTCGCGCTAGCTAGTGGTTGTTGTTGTTATTATTACTGTTGTTGTGTGACTTTAATTTCGAGTTTAATTATTTCCCATACACAAATATCTAGCAACTCTTATTGCAGCCGACAGTTGACTTCCTTCAGTTAACCAAACTGGGCGTACTCGTACTCGTGTGTCTGTCTGCTATTAACTAGCTAACAACAACAACCAGCATTTAAATGAAATTCCTTTCCTGAACGTCAACTTATAGTTAGCAGACACGACATTCTTCCAGAAGCCCACCAGCGCTTAAGAAGACACATAAAATATTTAATATTACCTTTGGTGGTGATGATTCTTGCCACAATTGGCACATACATACATACATATGTACATGCAACTTATATGGTTGTACACGAAACGGACGTGGGTCTCATTTTCTTCTTCACGGTCTGTTGAATGAGAACAATTACGCTTGGTATTCAACTATTTATTCTGTGCATATCAGTCGCCCCTCAATTTGCACTGTGCAATTTCCACACACACACACACCTACACATGTGCGTTTTTATATTTTGTCCCATACGCCTGCGCTTTTCACAAGCCTACCTCTGAGCCGTCAGCGCCGCTTCACTGCCGCTTGCTTAATTATGTATAAATGTTCTTACTCACACACATACATATGTACATGCAGTAATTTTATGCTCGTAGGTGTTCTTATTCTTATTACGTTCTTATGTTTTCTTTGAACAATTCTTCAATCCCATGTTTAGTGGGGGAGTTATCTTCGGCATACAGGCATTTTGTTTATTAAAATGACAGCTCAAATGAAGAAGAATGCTTGCATGTATGACTGATGACATGTTTGGGAGTGTCTTCGTCATAATGGAAACTTATATCCAACTTATGAGTATCCTTATGTGTTTCTATATATTTAAGTAAATTACTTCAAGTAATTGCGTAGTTGAGTATATAACAAGTTTAATTACTAATTTTAGAATACTACTTAATAATCGGTTTCTGATTGAAGTTATACCTTCTACATCTTATAATAGCCAATTTGTCTTATAACTTGTTCTAAGGCCTAAAAATAAAATTAAGAAACTGTTTGCTGAACATATTTTCTCCAAAAAATTTAAGAATTTCTCTTGCTTCTAAAAAAAAAAAAAGAATTTTTTCTTCACTTAGTCGAGTAGCTGAGGCATGTAATGAGTTTCAGTGTATCTTTAGACCCATATCCAAGTACCTATTTACCACTTTTGGTTATTTGGCGAAACCTCTCACTAATAGTCAGCTGCTTATTCTCGCTCCTGTTAGGGCTCTATATTCTTCATCGTATTTTCTTCATCGTATTTTCTTTATTGGTAAGTTCGCTTATGATTTTTATGAACCACCAAACATGAAGGGGGTATTCTAGTCTAGAAGCATGAATTTCAGGTAATTTTTAAAGTGTCGTAAAAGCAATTAATATTTTTACTATCCATGTTTTTATTACTTATTTGTTAATTTTAGAAGAGTAGAGAAAAAAATTAAAAACTGAAAAAAGTAAAAAATTTCAAAAATTATGAGCTGACGAAGTGGGGGGTCTCTAAAAATTTCCACGTGACCATGCCCTTGATTTCAACCCTCCTCTGAAACCAAAAAGAAAAAAGAATTATTAATCTAGAATAATGTCGCAATGGCCGAAACTACGGAAAATTGGGGAAAAAAATTCGAATTTTTTAAAACTAATAAAAATAAAAATTTTGGGATGGGGCTAGTTCCAACCATAGACAAGCCTATAAAGAAGACTCTATAATTTCAAGTAAATCGGTCCAGTAGAACCTGAGAAATCGTGGGTATCGTTCCGAAAGTCAGTTTTGAGAAAAACGCTTTTAAAGTTTCGCGTTCCGGCCGAACCAGTTTGCATGCCCGGTCAGAAAAATGCCTATATCTCCGAAAATAATTGGAATTTTAAAAAATCCTCTAGTACACATATTCTTGAATAGTTAAAATTTTAAAATATAATGAAAACTTAATTTTTTTTTAACTTCTAGACTAAAATACCCCCTTAAAGCTATTACGATCTTTGTGAAAGCCAAGCATACGACTTATATATTGAAAGCTCACTGTATTTACCGAAATATTATTTTTGTACTATCTCTACTTTTTTTTTAAATTTCCCCATCTTATCAAGCAACTTGAATGCAAAAGCAAATCAATTTAACAATTGCATACTGGATAGTTTTTATATAACTCGATTATTTAAGCGAGTTGCTCGTTCTATTCGCCACTCTGTGAAATTGAAGGCAACAAAGCATAACTTTTTTACTGAGCTAGATAGAAGAGCGCTATTTGAATAGTTTTAATGTGCTCATCCTCATATTAAAAAATTACTGAAGCAAAATTCTGAATTTGGTTTGTAAGATCCTGTCGTTACAAAGGTATCCTGTGCTTGTTTTCATTCGAAGGAAGACGAAGATGTACCTTTGATTTTGCGCTTTTATATTTTTGTGTTCTACTCTTCACTGCTCTCTTGGCGGACATCTCATCCATTTCTTCTTCTTGGCTTTTGGGTCCAGTGTTGCTGCGGCCCTTGACTTAAGTTTATTTCGTTTACGCCTAGCACCACTTTGAAAAGTAGTACCATCTTCTGTTGTCATGCCTCAGATCGTCAATGGCTTTTATTCCCATATTGTCATTTGGCTCTTCATCAGCGAAATCAGCGACCAATTTTGCATCTATTCTCTCCCGGAGAATATAACGCCACTTAAAGTCTTCCCTATCTGTAACTGGTGCAAACGATCGTTTCAAATCTTTATGCAAAAGTCCATCTGCTTCCACAATGTATTTACTTTCGTTAATTACTGAGATGCTTGCGTTAACCTCCTCTTTTGTTGAATCCTTTATTCTAATAATTTACGCGTTTTTCTATCTCTTTAATATTCTTTCAGTTCTTCTGCTTTCTTTTTTTCTTTTTCATTTCTCACTCCTTCTGTCTTTACTTCTGAAAGCCTGCCTGGTTTTTGGTCGCATTTAGTAGTCGAATTGCCATTAGTTACAACTGGATCGTGGTCTTCTATTGTGACGTCATCTATAATATCTCTCTTTGCACCCTCTTTTTTCGCATTTCTTTCATCCTCCTCAATTACCAGGCATTTCGGTGATAACACAATTATCATTATTAAATGTGTATTGCTTCTCATAAGTGATGTCTTCTACGCGTAGTTCGCCTTCCCTTTGTCGTTGTAATACAACCTCAATGTTCGATATTTCGAATTTTTTCTTTATTTTATTTTTTAATAATTTTTAAATTGCCGAAATAAAGTATAGGTCCTTTTCTTGCCTGTATTTTTAATAACAACAGGACTGAGCTGCTGCTTTGGACTAAATCCTCCCCATATATAGTGGTGGAGGTCTATTTTAGCCCCGCTGTCAACAGGAAATGGTAAGAACAGAAACAGAGTTTGATTGAAGAGAGTCTACGGATGACACTCTCTCCTAGATACGATTCAAAGTCGATATTGCCAAGAGAATTTACTTTGAAACGAAAATTAAAGTCTCATTGGGCACCAAAAGTCAATAGGAAGGTTCCATCCTCGCTGGTTCGAAACCGGTAGATGGAATTAGGGTTGGTATAGTTGAACCACGCAACAACCTCTCCATGCACATTGGCATTTTTCAAGCTGAGGTCTATGCCATTAGCAATCTAGTCCGTTGAAATTAAATCCACATGGGTACCGTAGTGCATAAAAATTCTTAACAGAGGCTCCACTGAAAACAAATGCTACTGGCAAAAGTAAAAATCAAACATAAAAATTAGTGATATCTTGATATCTATGGGAATCCTATTGCGTTATAATGATTCTTCAAAATATATTCGTTATAGTAGTGTAAATACAAGTATAAATGTGCATTTTGTACAGGGCTCCTCTCGCAGTCATTATTCCTAGAGCTTCTAGTTTGCGTTAGATAATAAAAAATTTAATTCTTAATTGAATTCATATCACCATCAATGGTTTTAGAAAATATCTTTATTTATCCTCTGCTCGGACTGTCAAATTTACGTTTTCTTTTTGAAGCATTTTGACAGGTTCGTTTTTTTCTCACGGAATTTCGGTTTTTAGCCAGAAACAAGCACACATTTTCTTTCCTGCTCAAGACATAGGAGTGAGTGTTGGCTGTTCATTTATCATTTTTGTTAGTTACTTTATGTTTAATCAAGTTTTTCTATCAACTATAATGAATCGGACAATTTTGTTGAGCTCATTAAATTTTTTGTTCTTCTATTATTTAAAAATATTAATATTTTTACAAGGTGTAAGAGAGCATTTATATAATGTTGCCACCTAATGAGACAATATTTTCAGCGAGAAAAGCAAATGGTATAAGATAAGGGTGTTTAGTTGACAATTCAAGAAAGTAGGGGCATATAAAATATCTGTGTTTAGTAAAAATATTTTATATCAATATTTTATATTATATACACTCCTACTCCTCCTACTTTTGAATTTTCAACTAAGTGTTACTATTTAATGAAAAACTTTTCGAAAAGTATTTCTAAAAAAAAAAAAAAAAAAAAAAATATACATTGAAAAAGTTGTGATTGTCAAAAGTCATCGCTTTAACAATATTCTCACTTCGCTTTGCTTAGAGGAAATAATTCTCCGCGCAAGTTTGTCGCTTAAGTCTTTAGTTATTTCCGCTCAACTCACAGTTGTTTGTACTCAAATAATTGCTGTGTGTATAATTTGCTATTTGGTATAAGAAACTTCAGTTGAACAAATAATGAAAATTACACATTTCCACAACAATTTAAATATGATTTTGCTTAGAATGTCTTGAGACATTTACAGGTGCAAATTTCCATCGCAACACATACATACTTGTAAATGTATAAATATGAAACTATATGTGTATGAGAGTGTACGTATAACTAATTTCATCATTGGTTTCTATTAAAAATAAATGAATCTCCCTCAACTGTTTGCCTGCTAATGTGTGTTACAAAAGTAGCACGACAATTAACAGGTCAACTGGTCAAGATCATTTGCTGTGTTCGTCATTAGAGAGATATAATTGCCAGTGACTTTCAAAGCGTTGGGACTTTGTTCTGAGAGCTGAAATTATGAAAATTATATATAGATAATAAGTATATATGAATAACAATATATATATATGTATATAAAAGTATATATATGATATATGATATATTTATATTTTTTTTTTTTTTGTTTGTTATAATGAATATTTATACAGCTATGTAAAAAGATTGTCGGTATGCGCAGCCATTAATCTAATTCTACGATATTTTAAAGACTCATTAAGTAGCGGCTAACAAAGCGAAATATGATGAGCTTAATAATAACTTGAAGCAGCAAAATATTTATAAACATATATGCATATATACAGACACATATCCATTCGTAAAAAAATATATATATATTTTGCCACTTTGGTCAAGTTTGCAGGTTCACTTTAAAATTTAGTTCAACTTCGTAGGAATTAACTTGAACTTTTACATCTGAGTTGCTGACAGCTGTGACTCAAACCATGCGTGCCAGAGAAATCCAAGCCAGAAATATGAATAAGCGCATACAAACATACCACACACTCATTAGTGACTTACTTAGTTAGATAGAGGTTTATGCTTGCTTTTAGCTAGAAAAGCGCTAAGTTACAGTTTCTTTTTTTGAGTTTTCGAAAAGTTGCCTTCATTAGTGCGGTCGCGCGACTCAAGTGTCTGCAGGCCAAATGCGCAGCGGCGTTGGACCATAAAGATCATTGATCTATTTTGCACGCACTGTTGACTCGGAAATATAAAACATAAATCTTAAAGCAGATACTTTAATGCACTGACATACGGTAATTGTATATACATGTATATTGCTATATGCATGTAAGTGAAACCGAAATTGTAACTGTAGCCATGCGTAGTGCGCCGCTTCTCGATCGTGTGATAAATAATTTAATACAGCGGTCAGTTTCATATTTTATTTGAACCATAAATCATATTTATGCTTCAATGCATTCGAAAGTAAAAGCGTATATTTTAATTTATTTATTATATATCTATTCAGTTGTTAAGAATGGTTTAATTATTGGCTGATTAGGTCTTGACAGTCATAAATCTCGATTAATATTGGTTTTAGTAGAAATAAGCAAGCTTCTGAAATACTTACTATTTCTTATGAAGACCGGATTTGTTTTAAATTATTTATATATTTATTTTTATATTTTGTTTGGCGGTTTTGGTATTTTCAAAGCAAAACGGCACAATAATCCAATCTTTTGTTATATCATTAATTAAATTACAGAAAGTTATTCATTATTTATAGCATATTACTTAATCCAAGAGGTGCTAGAGCCTCGCACTAGGTAATCCGGTATCTCAAACTTCCCTGTCAATTTATGACTTTATCTGAAGAATTCTGAAGTTCTTCTTGACCTTGATATGTTACAGTGACTCGATATGAACAATTTCATCTTAGATTGTATCGTTGTCTTGGAAAATGGTTCATGAAAAATTTCGTTAAGATATATCGTAAAATTAAGAAGCTTTCCATGGATAATGGTTCGAAATTAGCTGTTCCGGCAATTGAGCAGCTTCCTGGTGAGAAAAGATAGGGTGTAGAATATAAAATCGACAGATGAATAAACTGCTGGTGATTATTTATATAAATAGTTTATAGTCTTAGACCTTTCTTTCTGGGTGTTACAAACTTTATGGGAAACTTGATATACCCTGTTCAGGGTGGAAATATAAAAAATTGCTTTCTTCAGATTTCCGATATTTTCAATATGGCCGATCTTATTTTATCTTGGAACATATATTGATCAGACTGTAATGTAATACGTTTAGGTAGAGTTTTTTTTCGGTCCACACAGTACTATTAAAAATGACAAGTGAACGGATGTTTTTCTTTAGAGGATTTATGGTCGGTTCTCTTCGCTGAAAACTACGCACCAAAATCGACGGGACGACTACTGGCTGCTAGAGAATTTACATGTAGAACCTTCGGGCAAAGCTCGGTGGATAATGGCGGTTGGGCAAATACCGACTACATGAGCCCACTTTTCAGCTGGGAAAGAAAGTTCAAAGTAAACATAGATAAATATGGCTGGCGTAAAGGTATGTTAGTTACGCACAATACTCTAAATATCTACTAAACGGATGGCTCTAAAATTGACGATGGAATTGGTGCATCAGAAGCAAGCGCCTTCACTTCTACTTTGTGCCGGCCCACAAAGGCATTGAAGGCAATGAAATAGTGGACGATATTGCCAGGAATGGTGTACGGCTAACATGCGAATACGTAATCAATATTAAAAACCTCTGCATTGTCTATCGACGATCTCAAAAAAAGTATGGTAAAGAAAATCACAACCCGATTCAACGAGCTACCTGGGGGCAAAACTGCAAAAGTTATGTGCAAAACCTGTAGATCAAAAGTACACAAAATTTCTATTGGCACTCGATAGTAGAGACTGTAGGAATATGATGGAAATACTAACTAGTCACTGTCTGGTGGCGACACATGCCCGTATGTCTTGCGCAGGGCACCAGGGAAACAATGAAACATCTTTTGTGCACTATGCTATAGAGTCTAAGCTCTTCGATTCACAGTGTCAGCCTGCTACGATTAATGGTAAATTATGTTTTTTTAACAAAAATTGTAACGTAAAATGTTCGACATACATACATTGTATGATTCAAAGGCTCGATCCATAATATTTACAAACTGCCTGGTAAATTTTAAACTCATGGCAGAAACGTTCAACTTCAATCAGGTGGGTTTAATTTCTCCGAAACTTTTATTTGTAGTCCACTGCCTACCTTGATATGTGTGTATGCCTACCTTGATATGTATGTATCCCGCTGTGTCCCCGCAAAGTGACTTTAACGCGGTCAAGTTTAGCGTACTCCTTCATACTAGTGTCAGTAAATATTGCGTGAATCTAATTACAAACATACTCGTATATCATAAATGTACGTAGCAAGGTTTGTTGGCTGATTGTTCTGAGCCACTGAACCGCAACCACCAAAGTGTTGATAATTTTAGCCGCAACAACAATTTTCGCTAGGGTGCTACGCTTGCCGGCACAGGTACAAAATAGGGAGAAAAAATTAAAGTGTTCATATGTGTGTTTGTAAGCATGAAAAATTGTACCTGCACTTAATTACGAAAACATAAAATCATATGTGTAGATTACTTGAATACCTGAATTTCCGGCGTGTCTAAATGGAAATTTCAACACAATAATCAACAAACTTCAGGTATTTCGAGAATGAAGTAAGTGAAGTTAAAAATTCAAGAATAAGACTCGAAAGCAAAAATGAAAAGTAGGCGTGTCGTTTGATTAGGCTACAACATGAGTGATCGCTCAAATAAATTGAGGTGTGCGCCATTTATTTTCTTATATTTTGTTGAACGATCTTGTAGAACTCTCTCCCTGAAAGCGAATTAAATGAATTTCTAAAGTGAAATTGCGTCTGTTTACGAGTAAAGTAATAATCTAATAATAACCTACTGCAATGTTTATAACTCGCTACATTATAAACACAACTATGTACGCAGAAAAAAATCCCACACAAACCGGATATGTTAATAGCGCGCTCCACCAAACAGTTGTCTCGCCAAATTACACTGCACCCGTGTGCCAGAATGCTGAATACCGCCACCGACAACTGGGAGTAGCAAGAAAAGTGCGTAAATTGCCAAATAAATAACATAAAAGCAAAACAACTCGCTGATTTGCAACAATAATGCGCGTCGAACTCGTTTGTAGTATTACCGGTTGCTTGACCCATCTGCATTTGCAGTCGCGCTTTTATTTTTGTTTACTGCTTTGTTGACATTGTTATTATTGACATTATAGTTGTTTAAGCACTTACTCACTTTTATTTCATTCATTCATACAATATTGTATGCGCGGCGTTTACTGTTAGCAAATCGAGAACAGTTATAACAAAGGACGACATGAATGTCAAGCAATTTTATTCGGCGCTTTTTTCTCGTTTTGTTCACCTTAGAAGTCAAGCATATTTCTTCATTCTTCAATTAAATTATTTGTTATTGTTGCTGCCAACACTTGGTGACCGCATTATGACAGCTGTCTTAATGTCAATGCTTAATGACCATTGTTGCTTTTGTTGGTTGTTGTTGGTAATGAGTTGCGCACCGGTTTGTCTGCGCGTATTCTATGCGCTCTATGTGTGTCAGTCAGTCAGGCAGCAGTCGAGTGCTGCTGTGGTAATTATGTATGTTAGTGGACCATATTCCACAATTTGTAGTGACAATATTATATGAAAGAAATGCGGCTTTATGTTTACGCATGGACATACAAAAGTACATACTTACATATGTCTATATTTAATGTTGAGTGCGAAACAGTTATTGAAGTGTTGCTTACCTACAACAAAAGCTCGTATGTGTATACAGGGTGACAATGCTAAGTTAAATCACCTTTTTCGCGTTATCTTTACCTTAAGGAGTAAAAGTAAAACTTAAATAAACCATTTTTAGAAGTATTCTTCTTCTTAGCAGAGTTTTCAATACGAGTATTCAGCACACATTCTACCGAAACTGGTTCTAGGGTGCTTTTTTTTGCTAACTCATCAGCCTTACAATTCACTGCGATTCCGCTGAGGCCTTTCACCCATAACAGTCTTATCACAAAGGCCCTCGATGTATTGATAGCGAGGTTAGGCACTATTTTACCAGCCATGAACGCACTGTTAATGAGTTCAAGACTAGTATCGCTGCTCTGCTATCTGAGTGAATGGTCACTTCTCTGAAGAAAGCTGCCCTCCTGCTTCCTTAATATTTGCCACCTCGGCTCGAAAGACACTGCAATAGTCAGGAAGCCTGAAATTGGTGTTTAAAGAGAGCTCCTGACAGGGAACCCTTCCACCAACCTTCCCCAGAGTTCGGTTTGCCGGATTATATGATTCAAGTAATCCGATATGAAGTCAAAGTGAGTGAGGATTTTCGAGTGTTCAGGCACGTGTTCTTATAGAAACCCAGACTCTCTGAGCCTGATAAAAACTTTTACAGGCGTACACCACTGGCGAAGTCCACGGAATAGATAATGTCTCTAGAACTGTTTTTCGCTCGATACCACGAACTCAAGTCCGGTCTTTCACTTCAAATGCAACAAATTAAAAATAAACTTAATAAAAGATAAAGGTTTTACAACCTACCTAAAATTTGTATGCGTCATATTTTTGTTGTGGACAATCTCAATTACCCACTCTGTATTACCTTGATTTCGACGCTTCATAATTTCGATACTTGTCAGTGTTTGTAGGTTTATTTCCTTGTATAGTAGCCTTTTTAATGTTACTTAAATTCACGTTGTCAATCTAGGCACCGTTACTTGCCTTTATGAGCATAGGCTTCATATTGTTAACTTACTTTAGTAAACACCATTCTAAAGCTTAATAGACAATAAAGGTTTATGGTTGTAAATTACAAGTCAAATACAATTATTTACAAATATACTCGATCTCTTATGGAAAATAGCAACTGCTTATGTGGGTACAAAGTTAAGAATATTCCAAGTAATATTGTCATATAAATTTCAACCGAATAATTTTCATGAAACAATGGAAATATACACATTTTTTAGGTAAAAATATCTGAATCTTTGCTATATATGAAACGAAAGTGATGCTTATGGAATCTTCTGTAATTTGTCGAAAAAACCTCATACCTTCAGGTTTTTTTTTTATAGAAATCATCATGTATAATTCAGCGTGGATATTAATTAATAAATACCGCTATGAGCAAAAAATAGTAAGACTTTGTTCATAATTTTAAAACTCTTTATTTAATTTATGCTTCAAAATCTATGTCAAACCTCTGAAAGTAGTGCCCCTTGGTTGCTAAACACCTATACCAACAAGTTCTCCAATCCTCAATCAAACAGTTGTTAAAGTCCATTCCTGGAATAGCCTTCAATTACTCAAAATAGTTTCCCTGGAGCGGCCGTTTGAATTTCCTCAATAGCCAGAAGTCAGACGAAACTAAATGAGGCGAATACGGCGGTTGTAGCACGATATTGGTTGAAGATTTGGCGAAAAATTCACGAAAAATCAATGCAGTATGCGATGGTACATTATCGTAGTACAAAAACCTAAAATTGTTGGCCTATGTTTACGAACAGCTTCGCGCAAAGGACACATAACACTGGAATATTATTTGTTGTTGCCCGTTTAGCCGGTCGGAAGGACTATGGAGTGCGCCACACATCGATAATCGAAGAGAACTGTCAACATAACATTGATTGACATGGTTTTTTCGGCTTCGGCTCACCTCTGCCACTATATTCGGTCAGTTGATCGTCTGTTTCCGCGTCGTAAGCATAAATCCAAGATTAATTTCCAGTAATAACTAATCGTGTTTTCACTTTTCTTAGGACCAAATGAACTTTTAAATTGGTTTTCACTAATACTTCCGGTATTCCAATGATGTGAGTAAGATCTTTATTGACATGTTCATCAGTAGTTGGTTTTGAAGCCCATCCAGGACGTGATCGTCGTCAACGTGTCCTCGACCCTCTTTGAACAATTTGTAACAATACAGCAATTCTCACTAGTGATGTTTTTAGTCCTTTTTGTTTGGATTGCTTTTAGCTTCGGTTCAGTGCAAATACTATATTTTTTATTTTTCGTTCACTTGACGCAGCTTGTTCTAATTTTTTAAAGCAACCTCGCTGAGTTCGGCAAAATAGTATTTTCATGTAGGCACGTATGTATCTATATATATTTTTATTTTAGTAAGTATTGTTTTCTCACTGGCTTGCACTTGAATAATCTATTTTTCATATACCTTTTAGAATATTACGGATTGATTTCAAGAAAATATATTTACAGCAATTTTATGCAGAAAGACTAAGGTTCCAGTAAACTTTCAGTAAAATAGTTTCGGCTTTAAAAAAATGCATAAATATAAAGCTAAAATAGAAATTCAATGGAATTCCCAACAGCGACAAACACTTTCTGCTCCAATTGCCTGCAGGTAGACGGTAAAAGAAAATCTTCACTCAAGCGCGGCCAAAAGACTTGCGTAGACTTTGTAGAAAAAACGAGTGGGCGCTGAAAGCAAGAAATTGAAGAAAACCGTTGCAGGGAATGGTGATAATAAAGCATAAAATATAAGCAAATAAGAGACATAACAACAACGTTACACATGCACAGTTATTAGAGAATGCTTTATGTTTATTGTATTTTCGTTTTGTGTGTGTTTTGAATGCCGAAAGCCGCCTCTTCCACCGCCAACGACAAGCCATAATTTTCCAACTGATTTCGTTGTGGTCAGTCAACACTTGGCAACGTCACTGCACTTGAGTCAAATGCATTTTGAATGGTCTACGTCATATCGCACAACAAAAACAACAGCAGCAACAAACACCATAACAGGTGTTGGTCAGCTGGCAATGACATTTACACAACACTACAATTTTAATAGCACGAAAATGACAGCGCTGAGAACAACCCACGCGCTTGTCATCCAATTCCGGTGAAGTGAATTTGAGTGCATCGAATTTGTTGTTGTGAGTTGTTGGAATGAAAATGCATTATTTGTTTATATAAGCAATAATTTGTTGACACGTTGTGCATAGTTGTGGTTTGGTGGAGCTTTGATAATTATTTTTTTTTTTTTATTTTTTTTATTTTTTTCAAAAAATTTTTGATTTGTTGCAAATAGTTGTTGACATGCAATGATTTTTATTTTTTTGCTATTAATTTTTCATTAGTTTTTTTTATTAATTATTTACATTTTTTATTTGCTTACGTTTACTGTCTGTGATTTGCGTTGAATATGATTTGAATGACTATATTGTTTTCATCGCAAGTTTTAATAAGTTTTATCTTCCTAAGCTACTCATATTTCTTGACTCAAGAAATATTTAATTAAAAAAAATGGCAATCAATTTCAAACATTTTTTTCTAGTTTTAACTTCAGTTCCATTAACTTGGGCAGATAATTTTTGAAACACATACGAGTCGCTCTTTCTAATATGGCATCTCTCCATGTTTCTTATCAATTGGTTGATACAAAAAAAAATTATCAGCGCGTCTTCATGTTCTTCTTTAATTGCAACAGTTTCTTCTTTGTTAAGATGTTCTTTTGGCTTTTTTTATTTGACAAAATATCTTCATGATTTTCCGGCATACATACATACACGAATTGTGTTTCAGTTGCCTCTTTAGATCAGTGGCAGAGCACTGGTCTTGTAAACCAGGGGTCGTGAGTTCAATCCTCACAGGAGGCATCAAGTTGGCCGCACGTGCTTTTTTGGTTCAATTATTTATTACTCACCAAGTCTCATTTCCGCATTAGTACTTTAGTTCGACTTGAAAAAATAATGTTTTAGGTTCTTATTGAACTTCAAACCTCAATATCATTGCAATTTTTACATGGTTCCTATCTAAAAAACAATACTTTATTTATTGATCTTGCTTTACTAGCAAATCTTATATAGATTATTTTAGATTAGATAAGTAAATGAGGATTGCACCGCGACCTAAGGTTTATTTTGCCCTTTCCTAAGTCACAATGTCTCAATTAGCCCCAGCAAATTGATAAACTCCAATATACTATTAGGTGCTATTGAGGCGTTGTGATCCCTATTTGGAAACATGGATCCAAGGGCCTTTATCCTGCGCCTACTGACTGCTGTACAGTCGATTAGCACGTGTTCAGGTGTTTCAGACTCCAAGTGGCAGAACTGCCAATTCCTACAAGAAGCTAGGTCCATGTTAAATAAACGCTTCTTGAGCTTACAATGACTAGTATAGAAGGTGACAAGTAGCCTAATTGATTACATATTTAAACCTTTTAAGGTTGTAACCACCATTAGCAACTTGGCATGGCACATGCCTGAAAGTTGTTGCCAATGCTTCTCCCTAACCACTGCTTTATCATTGCGAAGCAACTCTTTTATGGTATGCGGGGCCAACCGCTATAAAAGGTGCCAGTCAGAGCTGGCAAGCTCATCGGCCATCGGTTTATTCCCTTGATAGTTGCGTTGGAGGTTTAACTCTACACGTCGACTTACAGCAAAGACCTCTGTTTGGAAAATGTTCGGAAAACTACCTTTAGGTATGGAGAGTTTTATGCGTGGCCCTGACACCCCTGCGCCAATTCCCTCCGACTTTATTGAGCCGTCGGTGTACTACTTGATTGTACCTAAGCAGTAGCTCGAGAGCGGAATCGTTCCATTCGGCCTTAAACTTTTGGAGCAGAGTATGTTTGCCGACCTAACCGATGTGTCGCCGTCGGACACGTCGGACACGTGCGCATGGCACCCGACACGCAGACGCAGGCGAGTCGTTGCGGCTTCGATAGAAGTCCTACCGAAATCTGCGATGCTTTCAGAGCCCAAGCCACTCCTCCAAATGTGATAATCGGTCACACGTTCATGGTGTATAACCACCTGATAATTCTTGGCTTGAAACCCCAGTATCTAATAGCAAGCCGCTTGCACACCATGACTGCCTTCGCAACTTTGACAAGTCTTATGTGCACTGAGATTATTATTTTTTATACACTGAGTCGATTAAGCCATGTCTGTCTATATACTATACATACATTAATGCGAACCTTCCCCAGTTCTTCAGATATCGACGTAAAATTTTGCACATATGCTTTTCTTATCTAGAAATTGCATTTGTCGGAACCGCTGATAGACATACCAACTAGCCAATCCAACTCAAGTTCTTGTATGGAAAACAAAAGTTAAGGTTATTTCTGGTTTTTTTATGTTTCTAGGATCGCCGTTGCCTGTAAAGATCCTCTTGAAAAAAAAGATTTTGTACCAAAGATGTAAAGGTAAAAAATTGTATTCATATATAATATATTTAAATAAGTCTGAAAGAAGGGAATAAATTGCCAAGTTGGAAATGTATTTAGAGTTGTCTATAGTGCTAAAATTAAAAGAATTCCCAAATTTTATTATAAGTATGATAGTTCAGAGATCCCAGACTTAAAAAGTACGGTGGATGTTTTTGCTTTTTCCAGGAGCAACAGAAATATAGAGCTTCGTTTTCAGAGTTAGCTTGTTTATTTAGAAATATGAATATCATGTTTCATCATTATATTTCTTTATAAATGATGTATTGAAATCCATTAATCCTTGGTCTTAACGTTGATAAGATGAATTTGCATATATTTTAGAGTTGAAAAAATAGTTAGCATAAAAACTCATTAACATATCCGACCCTCTCAAGTTACATACCTTTCGTGTACTAACACATCATAAATACATATATATAAAGATATGTAAATTATTGCATTTTAATGCACTACCACACTTCATTATTCCACGCTCAATACAATGTCAGCGGCTTGAACAGCTATAGACTTGCAACTCGATCACTTTATTGATAATTAATTTTAATTATCAACTATTTGTTCCCATTGGCAAACGCAAATCATTTCAATGACAAAGGCGAGGCGCGAATAAAGGCGATAAAGAGCAGGGAAAATGGAAAAGTGAAGACATGCGTTGGTCCTTTTTTGTACATTTGAATACTTGTATATACATATTAGGTATTTGTATACTATATATTCACATACAAACTTTCGAAGGCATATGCATATGTATGTATAAATGTATAATATATACATATGTAGACCAGTCGTGCTGTTGTGTAGAGTTTTTCCAAATCGGGGTTCGCGCTGGAAATTAATTAAAATTCTCGACATGCACCCTACAAAAGCGGCAAGCACATACACACACATATCAGATGGCTTATAAAGCCATTGACGTACTTATAAATGAATATATCGAGCTTATCTACCACATACACATGCGAATATATACATACATAGACTTGGTTTGATATAACAACAAAGCTTATTGTTTGTGCTTCTATACACCGCTTCAATTTATAAATATGTATGTGCATCTATTACACAGCTAATCTCATTGTGCTTCAGTCACTCAGTCAGTAGGATTAATGTTCTTTTATTTCGAGTGTGAAGTGCCGACTTTGCCACTGTCGCCTCTTGTATCTCAAACGCGCCGCGTATATAGGCGGCTGTCTTGTAACCAGGAGGGCTTACTCTATTGGAAGGGCTTATTTATGTATGTACATATGTTTGCAGGTATGTGCCAGTGGCGATAAAAGCCCAAGATTAACTGCTGTTGCTGTTGCCGCTAATGCTGTCAGCTGGAGTTGGATTGACAAACATATAAAATCTTCTGCAATCTGCTACTGAGTGCCAAGAAGCGGTGGATTTGTGTGATCACTAAAAAACTGTCGGTGCCCAGTTAGAGATATGTGCTGAAATAGGCAATAAGTTTTGGTTTTAGTTGTAATATTTGCTCTCTAGAATATGCGCCTGAGGATTATGCAATTAAAATATTTAGAGCGCTTAAAAAAGGGTTTAACTTGACTATATGTTTTATGGATAAGAAAAGAGGGATCGAAATTCTTTATTTGGGCTTTATTAAAAATGTTTGTATATCAGCATCTATAAATAATAATTAGATTGATATTTTGACACAGAATGATGATTCAGAGTCATTAGCTCGGAATAAGCTTTTTCAAAATGGCTTTCGAGTGCAACTCAACACTAAACGGATCTTCTATTAAACTATTCTAATATACTATTTTCTATAATTAAAAAAAAATATTTTTAGGGCTCTAAGTGTAAGAGCTCAAAGTCCCCGGCCTCCTATACCAAAACAATTTTTTTTTGGCAACACTCTTTTTTTTTTTGTTTATACTACGTAGGTCCCTTCAATGACGATACACTGCTTAAAGCGATCCTCCAACTTTTCGATACCATTTTTTTAGTACGGTTTGTTCTTTGCTTTAAAATAAGCCTCAATTGTGGCAATAACCTCTTCATCCGTCGAGATCCTCATTATTTGAGATCTGAGGACATGAAATAGTCGCTGGGGGCCAGATTTGGAGGTGAGGTGTATTAAATTTGCCCCAAATAAACAAAAATATTCACAAATTATCAGCATGACAAGTTAAGTCAATTTAGATATAGACGGCTGTCCGTCTGTCTGTATATACACGAAGTAGTCCGTTATTTTCTGAGATATCTATCTAAAATTTGCATACATCCTTTTTTCCCAAAAAAGTTGCCGATATAAGATATAAGGTTGTCAAATCTTCCTTCCGCTTTTTTGCTCTCTATTCAATGCTTTATAAAAAGTGTTACAGTGATCGGATTTAGTTCAAATATGCGCCGTTTCGTTTGATAATCTGTTTCCATCTAGACGGCAACTTCATGATACCCCCCTCGTAGAAGCCCCCCTCCTTATTTGCAAAAAACTCGAACAGCCACTTTTCACAAGTCTCTTTTGAGTTCAACTTTACACCAACAAGGGTGTTCTCCATTAACAGGAACAGGTAGTAATCACTTGACGCTATGTCCAGGCTATATGGTGGATGCGATAAAATCTACCATCCAAGCTCCCGTAGCTTCTGACGAGTCATCAACGAAGTGTGTGGTCTGACATTGTCCTGGTGGAACACTACGCCCTACCTGTGGGCCAATTCTGGATGCTTCTGGTAGATCGCCTGCTTTGAGCGGTCCAATTGTTCGCAGTAGATGGTAGAATTAAGCATCTGGCCATATAGGAGCGGCTCATAGTGGATGTTTCCCTTCCAATCCCAATAAACACACTGCAAAACCTTCTTAGTCGTCCATCTCGGCTTGGCCACTGTTTGAGACGATTCACCGGTCTTCGACCACGACCGTTTTCGCTTGATATTGTCATATGTGATCCATTTTTCGTCGCCAGTCGCCATGCGCTTTAAAAATGGGTCGAGTTCGTTCCGTTTCAGCAGCATATCGCAGGCGTTGATTCGGTCCAGAAGTTTTTTTTTGCTATAAACTAGTATGCCTGCTTATAAACAAAAATAGTATTGTTGTTGCTATTTTATTGAAATAGCGTTGCATTAATTTTTCAATGCGTCAAACTTTCAATTTTGTTTTCTACTTCTCCATACATTTTTCAATTTTCTCCAGCCATTTTACTTTCTTCTCTTTTTCATGTGCAAACTAAGCGATTGTTAGGCCGTCTAGCTGACATAAAAATTGAGAGTAAAAGTGTCCACTGTTTGATGAAGCGCGTATCAAAAGCTTGTTTACTATGCTCAAGCGAAATTCTGAAAGCTTAAAACGCCACAATAAAACAAACGAGCAATGGCTGATAATAGTACGACTGTGAAATTGAATATTAAATGTCGTTGGTTAAATTGATTACCAATTTCATTGTAATAAATTCGATAAATAATTCGAAAGAAGTTCAATTTATGCTAAGCTGTGGTTTTCTCTCAGCTTGCTTTCAAATCAATTATGCTCTAGCATTTTCTAAAACAGTTTCTAGCTGCGCATATTTAAGCGATTGCTGTCATTATAATATGTGTGCTTATGTATATATATACATACATACATATATATGTATATGGTAAATAAATGAGCGCATCATACATATTTACGAAATAATGGTTTCCAGTTGCTTAACCAATAATTAAATAATTTAAAAGTAATTTGCTGATATGTGCGCATGCTACTCTCCGTAAATGTGTGTAATTAATGAGAAATTCTATTGTGATTTGTTAAATTAAAGCATCAGCATGCCATTGTGACCGCGTGCACTGGTTTCGCTGTGATAGTTAATGGTGGGACTTTTGTTCTACTTGCTTGTCATTATGTGTTTAGCAGTACAGTTGTAACTCGCTCATTTGAACTACTCACTTAAGTGCATTGTTTAGCAGAAATTTTATGTAATTTTTGTTCAATATTGAACGCTCAAAATTCTAAAACTCTTTTTTCGAATATTGACGTAGTTTATGAAATAAATTACTACATCTTCACGTAAAATGCAAAGCAATGTATCATCAGAAAAATCGAAATTAAGTTTGTTATTCCTTACGATTTTCCACATCCTGTTACATATACATGTAAAATAAAATTTTCAGCTTCCGCTGTCAGATATAAACAATATATAACCAATATGTAACCAATATATAACCATTTTATAACCAAAATATAACTATTTTATAAAAAAACTCAAATTTAGTTTTTTATCATTTTTATAGTATTTCTGAAAATTGTTATTGTTTTGAGATCATTGGTTACCTTCAGAATGGTTCGATGGTTTTAAATGTTTGCTACTCTGCTGGATTTTATGGGTTAGGTTAGGTTAGGTCAAACACATAGCGTCAATCCAAAATCGATGGATCTCACTTGAACATATATTCATCCCTTGTGTTGCACAAGAACTCCTAAAAAGGAATCACCAAATCCTCATAGGTGGATGAAACTTTTTGAGCCTACCACATATGTATTAATATCAATCCCAGCCACAGCACCAGGTTCGCCAAAGGTTTGTCTACCAAAATTTTGCAATCTCAGTCTGGCAAAAGCCAGCCGGAAGGCAAAGTGACAACATTATTCCACATCGCCTTCTTCCATAAATCTTTTGCAAAGAGCTTACGACAAAATATATAATATAGTCACTCCTATTTGTGTTGGCCTATTGGACAGTGATTACCTACAATTGTGGAGAGATTGTCTTTGGTAAGAGCAAGTAGTTGGGAGGACCTCTTGCAGTTCACACTGAGCCAAAAGGATCTCGCAATTGCACAAGTTCTGGTTGTGGACCGAGTTCACTGAAGGTCCATAGGTGCAGTGTTGGAGTGAATGAACACATCGGAAAACCGGCTCGCTTATCGGCTTTGTGATTTCCGGCAAATTCTCTTCAATCGGGTACCCATACGACGTCTAATATGGAATCAGCTTGATGCTATAGCTTATGAGGTTATGCACTCTTTGACCGTTTTTGAGTGTACGGTCGCCGAGCTTAATGCTAACACAGCTTCTCGGCTATCGGAGCGAACACATACCTCTCTGAAGAAGGATTCACTTCTGAGCTGTGCATTTTCTGCTACCTTAATGGCAGCCACTTAGAGTTAATGGCGTGCTCCCTACAGAAGACTTCCTCTCCTACACTAAAAAAAATTTATTTAAATTACTAAATGTTGTAAAACTTCAATATATACTCAGTATTATCGAGTCCCCACTGTAGCAACGGTTCATTGCTAACATAAATTGTGTCGCTAATACAAAGCACAACTATAATTAGTGCAGCGGAAAATAATGACTGAGGATTAGGAAAACAAAACATAAAAAGAACTTATGATACAATAAACTTTAAAGTACTAAAGTGCAGCAACAACAAAATGTTGCATACATACAAATACGAGCGCTCAAAGCTGAAGTTAGCTAAAAGCAATTGAGCTCAGACTAAGCGCGCAGACAATCCCAGGCAGAGTGATATCTAGAAGTCATTCATTTAGCTCAGACATGCAGTTACTTTACATATACGTAAAGACATATCTCGTTAATGGAGTCGAATCGTCGGTAGTCGACTAGCGGTTATTTAGTAGCTCTGTTAGTTGAGCAGCTAAAAAGTAGGCAGTCGGTCGTTAAGGCGTTCGAAGCGCAAATGCTGCTCCAAACTTCACTTATGCTTTGTCTATAGGCACAGCGTATATATGTATATTTATATATTAGTATGTTTGTAGCTAGATATGTGTGTGTGTCTATATTTATGAATGTATCTGCTTTTGGGCGCATTTGACAACATAAGTGGCGCTCTAATTGCTATTGGTTTTAAAAGCCCATGAGAAATGTCTGTCGGCATTTAATATAATGCCTGTGTTTTGTTATAGTTTATGTGTACATATAACATATATACGCAAGTTTGTACATATGTATTAATATTAACTTAGCTGCTGTCCATAAATACAAATATACAAGTACAAATTGCCGCTCGTACATTTGTACTTGATTTATCGTAATTGTACCTATAGTCCATGTGATAGCCATAAAAAATGTTGACAACAATAAAAACAAGTACACAGGTATTAGTAATAAATTGTGACACAATAAACTTTCGACTGTTGAAATTTTTTCAATAAATTTATTATAGCTTATAATTATGGCTAATTTATTTATTTTTTACTAAGCTCTATGTTAAGTCGTTGTTTTTGCGAACATAAACTGTTGTAAACTTTGTAATATGTTTAGTTAATATTTTTGTTGCTTACTTTACTATTTTAGCTATGTAATTAATTACTTTTGGTTCATAACATTCTGATGGGCAGACTAATAATATACATATGTACATACATGTATGTATGTAGTTTTTTCAGAAATAATATGCGCACTGACCAAAAATCCATTAAGCAAAATAAATATATGTATATGTATATGTCTTCTTATTAATGTAAGCTAGGTAGGTTGATTCATTTTCGAAAATTTTACTTGCTTTAAAAGCACTGAACGAAGACGCTGAGTACACAATCAGCACAGATAATTTATAAAAAAAACAAGAAATCACGTTAACTTCGGTTGCACCCGACTAAAAACCAAATTTCCACACAAAAACTTGATTTTGATCGTTCATTTTATATGACAACTATATATTGTACTGATCCAATCCAATTTTTAAGAAGATTGCAGAATTGCCTTAAAAAATTACGCTTACAAAATTTCGTGAAGATATCTTCTCAATTAAAAAAGTTATCCAGACAAGCACTTGACACCGATCGTTCAGCTTGAATCGAAGCTATATGCTATAGTGGTTCGATATCAGCGGTTCCAACTAACAAGCAACTTCTTGGGAAGAAAAGGACGTGTACAAAATTTGAGATCGATATCTCAAAAACTGAGCGACTAGTTCGGATACATACCGGCAGCGAAACAGTTGAACATGGCTAAATCGACCCAGCTCGTCAAGCTGATCATTTATATGCAGTTTGTAGGGTGATATAGCTTAATATATCATGGCATAAAATATCATTGATTGAAGCTGGCTAAAACGAATGATAAGCACAGCCCAGATAACTCTATGAAAAAAACATTAGGTAGATGAAAACAAGGTTATTTTTGTCTTGATTGATACCAGTTGGAGTAACCTGAAGGAAGAAGGGATCAGAGGATGGAACCATATATGAAAGTTCACTCAAGTGAGGACAGGTCTCTGAGCGACATTCACTTAGGAGTGGCCAGAAACGACTCTTTTACTTATGGCTCAAGCAGCTCACGATTTCCGGGCTTAGACCAAGTATCCGCTTAGACGAACGTCCGTTTGAAGGCAAACGCTAGGGTTGTGCCTTGGGTTTCGGATCCGTCACGTAAAATACACCCCAGTGAAAAGAAGAAAAAAGACTAATCCGTGGCTGTCGTGTCCTTTTTGCTATAACCGGTGTCTACGCCAATAAAGCAGAAGAATCGTAATCTGAACATAAAACCGTAAACACTTTAATAAAAGACAGTGATTTAGGGCAGACTGATTATGTACAGGGTGACATTTTTGAAGGTAAAGTACCTTTGACAGCTGTCAAAGTAACAAATATTTTTTTTTTGTTTTTGTTTTTTTTATGTTTTTTGCATGAAAAATCGGATGAGCTTTATAAAACGAAATCGTTGTGACCTTATGATCATAACTTTATTTAAACAAAAAGTCCTAATGTCAAAATATTAGCTTCTTTATTGGTTCTTGGCGTAAGCTGTCAAAGAAATCGCATGCCCTTGAAATTTATAAGCATTTATAAGACGAAGCCGCCATATGTTCGTAATTTTACCCTGTCACGATTTTTGTAACACCCAGAAGGAAGCGTCGGAGACCCTATAAAGTATATATATAAATGATCAGTATGTTGAGCTGAGTCGATTTAGCCATGTCCGTCTGTCTGTCCGTCTGTCTATATATATACGAACTAGTCCCTCAGTTTTTAAGATATCCTTTTGAAATTTTGCAAACGTCATTTTCTCTTCAAGAAGCTGCTCATTTGTCGGAACGGCCGATATCGCACCACTATAACATATAGCTGCCATATAAACTGAACGATCGGAATCAAGTTCTCATATGGAAAACTTTCGCATTTGACAAGATATATTCACGAAATTTGGTATAGATTATTTTTTAAGGTAACAATCTCTAAAAAACTTGTTCAGAACGGGTTACTATAGCATATAGCTTCCATACAAACTGGACACATAGTTAGTAACAGAAATGCACCTGTGAAGGGTATTTAGCTTCGGTGCAACCGAAGTTAACGTTTTTTCTTGTTTTATTTAAATAATAATAAATCTTACTAATCTTAAGCCAGATTATTAGCAAATTAAATTTCCACAACTCTAAAAAACCACCCTGTACTACAATCTCCTATTTATGTATTTTATTGCAGCGTATAATGTATAAAGTGCTTTGAAAAGATATTCTTCATAAACACATGCACTTTACTACATACATACATACTTGACAGCACAAGTGCTTAACTTAACATTTGATACTTTGAAGGCTCAAGTTTAGGTCCTCAGGGGGTCATTTAATTTATAAAAAAAATACTGTAAATTATTATTTTTTTTCATAGCTTTTACAAAAATTTGACTTTGTGCTTTATAGTCTGCAATGCTAAGTTAGAAATGCCTGCAGTGTAAAATAAGGTTTTTTAAGTTACGCTTCGTAACCTTGAGCCGTGCTTGAACTTGTAAAGCACATATGTAATTATTGTTATTATTGTAATTCTAATATATTATTGGCAGCAAAAAGTCACTTAATCATGCCAGCGATCACTATGGCGGCTGGCAGAACTAATTGCTTGGCGTAAATAAATTAATAAATATATACATATGTACATATACATATGAGTATGTAAGTGTGTGTGTATAAACTATATTGAACTTGGGGTGAATATTAATTTTTTAAATAGGTTAAATTATACATTTATAATAATTTATATATTTATTTAATTCAGTGAGTGAAGGAATTTATATGAAGTATTGCAAATAAATTTTTTTATTAAACAAAGTCACTTAAAAAGTGATTCACAAGAGCTTAAAGAAATATAATATATTTTATACTAACCATTATGGTTTCAGTAGCATACAATGCCATTCAATCTATAGTCAATAAATAAAAGCCTTATATTTATTTAAATTTATACAAATTGTTACTTTTCTGCAGTTATCTCACATTTAAAATAATTTTCATTGCTTTTGTTTACTTCTATGCACATATGGTCTGTTATTTTTTTCACTTTCTTTCAATTTTAATATTTTGTCATTTCCATTATTGTGTGTCGGTTGAAATTTCATTTCTTTTCAAAGTCATATGCTTTGATACTTTCGTGCGCATGCGTGCGTATTTACGCTTTGTTGCGCGCTTTTTACGTTTTTTTTTTTTGTTCGTGTATAGCGGTAAATCGCTTTCCAAACGTTTGTAATGAAGCTGTGAAAGTTCAATCAAAAGTTTAAGTTTGTAGACATTTTTTGTATAAATTGACAATTTTTGATATAAAACTGACTGAAAAGCAATTTATTTTAATCTTTTTATACAAAAACAATTACTAGAAAGAGAAAAAATATTAAAATGCATATAGTATAGTTTAAAATAATATTAAAAAATTTTAAATTTAATTTTTATGCATAATTTTACAAAGCTTTGTGTGCTTATGAAGAGAAAAAATCATTGAAAATCCATAAAATCGTATGAAAAATGTGTCAGCATAATAAAGAAAATGTGTTAGTGTATATAAATAATAAAAAATATTTGCATATTCCAAGCACATACAGCATTTCATATCGATATGTCAATTAGCCACATCTCTGCTGATTCAATCACATCTCGTCAGGTGTTCGCAACCTTTCCAATCATGCGGCCATATGTCTCTTGTTGATATTTGCAAATTATCATATAAATTATCTCATCCGCTCAAATTCTCTTCACAAGCAATCCATAAAGAACAGCATTTGCATACAAACTGATTTTATAAATATTTGAATGACTACTTATACAGTGGCGGGCGAACAAATTAGGATACAGTAACTGGAATGTGACAATGATAACATAATATATGCTGCAATGAAATTATTTGTTGCTACGTTAATTACACATTATTAATATATACATATATATGTGTATACTATATACTAAAGTTTCTGAGGAGAATCAGTTTGCTTGCAAATTTCAATCGCGATTTCACGAATCGAAGAATGATTTTGATCAGACTACTACAAATAAAGCCGAAGACGATCATATGTATGTACTATTTTAAAAGTATAAAGTTTCTTTGTGGTAAATTTATCAAACCAGCTGTCAGAGAAAACATATCTTTTGACATTGATTGTAAAAAAAATTCATACTTTCAAATTTTTGATATTTTTCTAAATCTGTCAAACCAGCAATCAAAGTAAAACTACATTGACATTTATGAAAATTATATTGGATCAACTTTATAAGACGAAATCTTAGTGACCTTATGCCCGCAGTTTTATTTAAATAATAAATCCTATCTGTGTGATTGATTCATAAAGCCAAAATATTAGCCTTTTTATTGGTTCTTGGAGCAAGGCTGTCAACTGTCAGAGATAACACATATGTTTGACATTTATCTAAACATGTCAAACCAACTGTCACAGTAAAAACATGTGTTTAACTATTATAAGAATCATCCAATAGTTTTTTAAATGGTTCTTGGAGTAAAGCTGTCAAACCAGCTATCAAAGAAAGCACATGTATTTGACATTTATGAGCAGTATATTTGACAGGCTTCATGAGACGCAAATAAAATCGAAAAGTTCTAACATCTTAGTCAATAGTTTACTGCTAGAGTTTTTATCAAATTCAGTGTTCTTTAGATAAAGTAAATATTGTAAATGAGGAAAATCGAGCAATTTCTTTACTGAATAAAATATTCTTACTGAATTTCAGCCAAAACTACAAAAACATTGATTGTGTATATGGCTAAAATACATATGTACTATACCAATATTTTCGGAACAAAAAATTATTAATAAAAAAAATTTCAGCTGTCAAATATCAATTGTTTAAGCCGAATTATATATTTCTAGATCAGGAGAAGACCAGCTAACTTAACCATTTCATTATAAGTATGAACAATATTCTGATAAGTATTAACCAGTCCTTTAGAATTGTAAAAAAAATAATTTCGATAAGCTGTAACAGTGTAAATGCCCACCACTGTATGCTTACATATGAGGGTTCGAAAAGAACGATTCTTATCCAAGCATACCCTATTGTTTTATTCCTCACGATTGAAGTGATAAATTAAATTTGCGAGAGCATATTGAGCTCCAGCTATGCGACCTTCCTTGCTGCTGACGTAAAATAATATAAACTTGATCATAAACAATCGCAAATATGTACACATATTAAGACATATAGACAACTTGTTTAGGCAACAGCTACTTGTCATACTTAGCTGTCACATTTACGTAAATAAACGTGATCATCTCTTAAAATCCATATAAAAGTGGAATGTCATAACTCTACCTAGTTCGCCAAACATGTCACGTCGGCCGTTGAGAAACAGGAAGCCACGGGAGGGCATATGGAGCGCACGCTCAAACTTATGTGTAGAATTCTAAATACGTACCCTTACATATATATGTATATATTTATAGAGTTTCACAAAACTGCGATTCTTTTCGAATACTTGACACTTCAACAGCCGAACTATAACAATTTGCTGCGGCGCTCCACATTCAGTCGCACAAATGTATACCTTTTCTCTCTTTCTCTCGTCCCTTTCGCACGATTAAAGTGTCTTTCACCTTTCTAAAGAAATGTCGAAATTCTAATATTCTTTTATTTGTTATAAATTTAGTAATTAAGACCCCAAAAAACAAACACAAATACAAATACACAAGCAATTGTCCATTGTCATGTTAATGTGCCGTCGAGAAATGCTAATGAAGACGACATTATCTTATGATAAGTTATAAGAATCTTTGATACTACATATGCCGGTACTCGTAAGCGTTTGATTCGTTACGAAATCCCATTAGTTATATGGGTATGGCATAACAATTGTTTCGAAATTCAAAGGAAACACAGCAGAGCGAACATTGTTAGAATTAATGAATGATTCGAATGTATTGATAAGCTATTTGAAAATGGCTTCGAAGCGGTAAAAATTGTTCCATAGTGCTTCGGCTGCGCTACCAAGCAATGCATTGAGATGTCGATATCCGTGATAAGTACAGATTCGATTTGCATGAGTAAAGAGGAAGTGGGCTAATTGGAAAAGAATTGCTGAAAAGGATTATGAGGAAAACTGGGCGTGTACTATTGAGCTCTGTATCTTTTCTTTTCATAAAAGCATATGTAAATATGGAAATACTTTTTATTGTTAACTTAGATTTGAATTTGATGTGAGAGAGAGTATAAATATTTTGTTATGTGAATATTTTTCAATAGAGTCCGCTTTCCTTGGCTCATATTTTAATTTCAATTGTTGTATAGTAGAATTACTCCTGTGTGATTATTTCTTAAAAAGAAAAATCAATTTTCGAGTGGGCGCTAAATTCATACTAAACTTTTTTTCTTTATCGTTCCAAAGTCGGGAGCAACATTAAGGAAAATATCTGCAGTTAAAGTAAATTTAACGCCATAAAAAATACTGTAGTAGCTTCTTCTGCTCAGATTGTCTATGTAGATATAAAAATATGGTAAAAAGAGTAGGGAGTTAGATTAGAAGTGTTTCATTTGTTTTCAGCGACTTCTGAGTAGATATTTTTAGAGTTTCAAAAACAGTTTGAGTAAGATTGGAAGAGAAATTTTGGGTTTGAATTAGAACCTTTCTGCCTTTGCCATATAATTTTTAGACTTCAACGCATTTTCAGAGATGTCATGAAATATTTCTCTACCTTTCTGGGTGAATCTTAATCGTGACGAACTGAGCCGATTTCATTATGCCCGTCTGTAAAGACATGTATAGTTTTCGAGATATTGATCAGAAATTTTGCAAGTGTCTGTTTCTCTCCAAGAAGCTGGTCATTAGTAGAAACCGCCGATATCGGAGCACTATAGCATATAGCTGACATGTAAAGTTATCGATCGACTAAAGTGCTTGTATGAAAAAGTTTTTCATTTGATAAATTATCTTCAATAAAATTATCTAAGGCGATGGCACAATCTCAGATGAAATAGTTCAGATCGGAACACTACAGCATTTAGCTTTTATGGAAACCTTTTTAATTTGACGAGATAATTTCATGGGAAAAAAAATCGAGTCTGTACCAGTTTCGTAAACCCGACTGTCGTATGAACGGTTTGGGTTGGGCTTGCTAGGGTTTTTGTCTAAGGTAATGGTGCAGTTCTCGAATAAATTGTTGAGATCGAGTCATAGCATAACATATAATAACAATCTGACCGATCGAGACAAAGTTATTTTTTGTAATATTGTGTACTATATATATATCACCAGTTTCGGTGCAATTGACCTACCCTAACTAACCTCAAATACTTACTGTAACTTACTTAAGAAATAATGTTTTAATTACAGGTATTTCATGGTTATATATTGCCTCTTGAATATATTTTTTTCAATATTTACTAATCATATTTAAAAAAAAAATTTAAAAAGACATAATAAAATAATAAAAATAGAAAAAAAAAAAATAAAAAAAAATTAAAAAAAAAATGTTTAAATTAAAAAATATTAAATTTAAAAATAAAAAATGTTCAAAAAAATTTATTGAAAACTTACCAAAAACAAACAAACTTAATAAACCAATTTCTCTGCTTTCGAAATATCCAACATAAATCAAATTATTATTTCCACCAATAAAAAATATATTTTGATTTCACACTCAAACTATGTAATAGTATTGCCACACTTTCTAAATTGCAAAATTTAGCAATCGGTTGTATTGACATCAAACACAAAACTTCGATAAATCACTTTCAATTGTCAACGCCAGCAAATCAAATCACTTGTCGCCAGAAAGGCACAAAATCACCGGCAGTGCAAAGACGCCGGTCACCGGTCACTTGACAATTCCAGCACCGTAAGAGAAGAAAAAAACTGATTTCGAAATAGTATTTGGCAAAAACCGTAAATTTAACGCTTTAAGCTAAGCGTTGAAATAGCGAAATGTCAACACAACTTTAGTTAGACGCTCGGAGATTGTGCATAATAGCCTTTACTGTTGTTTACCGTTAACGCGACGATTATTTCGAGTGTACGTTGTCAATATTTAGTTTCGATTTTTTTGCTTTCTTAGCCTTTCATTTATTTTCAATTTTTTCAGCTATATATATATATTTTTTTAAAGCATTTTTCATTGGGGTTTTTTTACATTTCACCAGACACACTTGCGTCCCAATTATCAACACACAAATTGCTTTAAACTTCTTCTGTCGTTTTTTATTTATTTTTCGACTTCAATGCCGGCTTTGACTTTCAACTGTTGGAATTTTTCAAATCTATTATTCCTTATGTACCAATTCACTTCCGAAACGACACTACAACAAACAGGAAATCCAACTACACTTGAGTAACTAAAAAATGTAAACAAACCTCGAGTCAATTTATAATTTAGACTTGTGCTCTGAGAGTAAAAATCTGAAGGAAATAAATTCTTTATTTTTTTTTTGTTTTTGTTTAGATTTTTAATGCTTTATATGCTGCTATTTGTGTTTCACTTCGTTTATTTTGTTTGTCGTTTGTGTTTTAGAATTCGAAAATCTCCCCTGCTTCGTTTGTCATCTTCCCTTCTCTTCACAAACACTGCACTTCAATTGAAAATCAGCGTCCTCCACAATTTTACGACCTAAAAGAGGGTTTCGTGTTGTGCCACAGTTCGATGCGAGGATGACGTTTGTACAACTCGTAATTTCTAATTTCACAGGTACACACAGCGTTACGTCGCTTCGAACGTTTCTCTTCGTTTGGCGGCTTAAATCGTACTGAATGCCAGCAATTGAAATTGAGCTGCTCTTGGTTGCTTCGCGGCACTTGTGTTGTGTGGTTCGTCACCACCGTTTAACGCTTGTGGAGTTAGTTGGTTGGTCGATCGTTGGACGGTGCTTTGGTGGTAGAAGTGGCGGTGGTGGTGGTGGCTCGGAAATGAAGATGTGTTGACCTAGCACCGTAGCTGGTTTTGTGTTTACAACATGCAATGCGCTGATGGGAACGTGTTGTTGAGCTATAATCGGTAGCTGTGGGTTTTGGATTTTTTTGAATACTCTTTGTAATATGAATTGAAAGTTGTGGGTCTAAATTTTGTTCGTGGCTATGTGAAAAGAGCTAATATATTAAACGAAAGGAGATTTTTGTGCTTAAAAAAATATTTTAGAACTTAAGGTGCTTTTTGGTTTGCAATTTTTTTGAATTTTAAACGTTTTATATCAATGTAGCTAAACTTAACTGAATATTACCTGAATTTATTCCTAGTCGAAAAACGCCAAAGATAAAATTCCAAAAAGGAAAACAAATTAAAAATGTATTTTCTTGTAATAATAAATATGAAAGAGAATTTCTATATTTCTATAATATATCCTATATAAATAATTTTTTTTTGCCTCAAAACTTATCAAACAAGATTATGATCTATTATAAGTGCAGACGTTTTAGGAAACACAACGGATAGGCGTCCTAAGTTGTCCATATGATATGATACCTCTGTCATGATCGATCTCTTAACCTAACCAATCAAGCAAGGTTAGATCCGCAAAATAACAGCTCTTGGTCTTATTCGAGTCCTGGTCAACTTCAAAATTGTGGAACTCTTTGCCTTGGAAATATATCCGATTATAGGTTAACTTATAATTTGTCAAACGATATACAGCTTTTCAAACTCTAAATATGGTATATTAATTCTCTCAGAAACTCTACAATATTGGTGATCTCGGACCATCAGATGTTATAGTTATCATACAATTTGATCGAAATGAAATCATCATATGGAAAACTTTTCACTTGACAAGATACCTTAACAAAACTCGACACAGATTACTGTGCAAGTAAACGCTTCAATATCCGATGAAATTGTTCAGATCGGACAACTATATCATAAAGCTCTCATACAAACTTACCGATCAAAATCGAGTTAAAGATATTTTTTACTCTGAAATGCTATAAGAAATACATCCCTGAAGAGTATTATGGCTTATTTGCAGCCGAAGTTAACGTTTTTTCGCTCTTTTGCATTGTTATTAATGGATCGGTGGCCGGTATCATAACGAACCTTCGTGGTAGATTACTAATTTAAATTCACCTCATAATCAGTTTTAATTGTCCTATTTAAGAGTTGTTTCTAAAGTTTTAATCTTTCTATTAGGCAAATACGGGTAAAATATTGATTTTCCTAGATTAATTTTTGCCGAAACGAGTCTTAGCGGTATTTTTATAATTTTTTTACTATTCGGGTCCGGTAAGAAGTCAACAAATCATAAAACTTGAAAATTCAGTTTCAGTTATTCCCGAGCTCTAATTGTTGTGATTGACACAACCTTCTTTCATATAAATTTATGTTAAAAAAAATTTTTCATCCAGGCGATTTATAAATTTTCTATATATATTTTTGTCATTTATTATCTCGCGTACCGAGTTAACCACGAACTCAGTGTAGCGCAACAAAACAAAGCAAGTTTGAAGCTATTTCAACGCAACCAATGTGCTTACAACCATTTGTTCGAACATGTACTGGCGTTGCCAACTACTTGAGCGCATTTGTGGACAAATTTGTTTAGGTGTGTAAATAGAAACATAAAATATAAATAACGCTCATTAGCTGATTAGTAAAACACCAATGTGACATATGCGTACATACATATGTATGTATGTACATATTTATATATACGTAGATATTAAATATTCATAAATTGCTTATATGTAATAAAATGTTCAGGCAGACGCCCACTAATTTTTGTCAATGAATTAACTTTAAATATTCGATTCCAACATTTTCGGCAATATTAAGTCACAAATTAGTAAAGACTAAAGTTTTGATATGTTTTTGTTATTGTTAGACAGACACTAATCGGCTACTTGTGTTTTGTATTAAAGCAAAAATAGTGTGTAAATCATTAATTAATATTAAAAATATATATCTGTGCTAAATAAAAAAAGTTTGGAAATAGAAAAAAGTAAGGGAATAAATATATTTTAATAGAAAATAATTTAATAAAAAATTGAAAAATGTTACTTAAAAACAATTCAAAAAAAAATTTTTTAAAAAAAATAAAATAAGAAAAAATTAAAAATTTTAATTAAAAAAATTTTGAAATTTAAAATTTTAATTTTTTGAATAAAAAAAAATTTTGAGAAAACAAAAGCATAGAACAAAAAAATACTAAAATAGAAAAATGACGATAGAAACAGTATTCGACAAAATTTTAATAAAAAATGGTTAATTAATATACATATACATATAATATAACTTTACTAAAAAAAAAGTAACCAAAAAATCGGGTTACAATTAAATTTCTTGTGAAACAATGTATATATACATACATATTAAAAAAAAATTTAAAAAAATTTGTTTTTTGAGAAACTTTTCTGTTTTGAAAATATTTATTTTTCTTGGGGAAAAAATACAACAAAAAAATTTTTGAGAAATTTTACTTAAAACAAAAACTCAAAAAATTTTGGAAAAAAATTTAAAAACAATCCAGCGAAAAAATGAGAAATTTTAATTTTTTGATAATAAAAAATAACTGACTTCTGAAAACAAAATTTAAAAACATTAATATAAAACAAAAATATATTAAGATAACAAATGATTTCGAAAAAATGTTTGACAGAATTTTATTTATTTATTAAAATAAATAACATTAAGAAAAAAACATTTTGAAAAATTTTACTTAAAAAAATTTAAAAAAAAATATTAATAAAAACATCATTCCAGCAAATAAATTTTGAGAAAAAAGAAAAATTTTAGTTTTATTCAAAAAAAATTAATTGATTTTTGACAAATAAAAAATTTGAGAAAACAATAATATAAAAATAGAAAATAAGTTTGAGAAATAAGTGTTCACAAAATTTTACTAATAAAAAATTCTCAAATAATGTATCAATATTAAAGTAACTATAACTGTACTAAAAAAAAGTAACCAAAAATTAGTTGTGGAAATATAAATAAAAATTTTCGAAAACAAGAACATATTGGGAAAAAATGTTTGAAGACTTGTTTTTATTTTTAGAAATTTTACTTTTCTGAAAAAAGAGTTTTTCTTAAAAAAAAGACAACTAAAATTTTTTTAGAAATTCGAGTATTTTGAAAACAAAAATTTTATATTTTTGAAATAAAAAATGTTTGAGAAAACAAAAAAAACTGTTTCTCTTCACTAATTCCCTTTCCTCTTTTATTAATGCATTGACATTTCTTCTTTATCATAATTTTCCATACACTTTAGCGTACAACAATTAGTGTGACACCCACTTCCAGCGTCGCACTGTTTAAACATTATTTGCTTCTAAGGTTTCCCCTTAACGGCCTACGTACAAGTCAAGTGCTGCAATTATTACCGCTTGGCCGACATTTCCACAGAAATACGCACTGACGCATTAAAAAATGGTTTTGTAACTAAATATTTATACAAAAAAGGTAAATGTAAGAAATATCTTTCGTTCTTTGTGTCCAAGCATGCTCTACATATACATGCGTATGTGCATATGTACTACGGAAGGTGTGGGCCTCCGCGGGTAGTTTCAAGTGCGCATGCGTCGCTGCACTTGTCAACAACTGAAGTGCATTTGCCTCGTTGCAAATCGATTTCATGCGTGTTCGCATTTGCTCTGTACTCGCAAATGGAGACTCCGTTGCATGAAGAAGCAAATGCACTCAGCGGGTACTAAACGTATGTATGTATGGATATATCCATGAGAGCATATAGCATGGTTTTTATCCGTTTTGCTACCTTATTTCCATTTTGTTGTTATGTCGCATGTTTTAGTATGAAATTTGATATGTTTTGAATTGCTTTAGAGTGACAATCTAAACAATAGCCGTTGAGCAAGGTAATCTGACAGTTTTATAGGCTGTCACATACTAATCGGGCACACTTTTAATTGAATACGATTGCGGTGTATGGATCCTCAACTCCGTTTCTATTTCTAATTCGTTTATGTAATATATATTTGCCATTTGTACTTTGATTTTACATATATTGGTATAAAATTATACTTTGTGCGCCTGATTACCCAATGTATTTTGGGTTTTTTCACAACCAGAAGCAAAAAAAAAATTATATTATATAAACACAACTGACAGATATTTTTTCGAAGGCTTGGATGGTTAAGGAAACATAATTCAAGTATAATATACAGAGATATGTAAAATAATTACTAGGAAATTTTTGAAAGAAGCCAAAAACCTTCAGCATAGTAACAACTACAATTAATACAGAGATACTTCTTGACTTTAACATAGGTGTTAAATACCTTCAGAGACATTTTAGGCACTCATCTAATAATAAAAGTAGAACGAGTTTTTCGAGAAGCTTTTTTTTTTGAAAATTTTGAGGATATACAAATAATATACACTTACAGAAATTTATGCACTTTATAGTATAAGCAGTAGGGTGTGTCATTCTAAGACAACCTTTTTTTTAATATTAATTTTGAGTGACTTTTTTCACATTTTCGAAAGTTTTTATCCTGTTTTTCAGTTGAAAAAAAAGGTTGCCTCAGAATGACACACCCTAATAAGCAGGTTACTCAGTTGGAAAATTTTTGGATTCCTTTGGTTCCGTAGCCAATCTCCGGGAAGATCTCTGAAAAAATTCTGGCAGTAAGGAAGATGTTTTTGCTTAAAATTATTTCTAATCCACAAACTAAAAACACTTATTATTACCATGGACGGCTTCCTAAAAAAGTGAAAAATTAAAAAAAAAACTTCTTAATTCACCAAGAGTGCATAGATGAACTTAATGGAGATCCACTAAGGGCGAATTTTTGTCGAGGATATAGTGAATCCAATCGAGGTCGTAGCTCAATCCAAGGCGAATTTCATGGAAGCCATCCAAAATCAGTTCTGGTTCCGGAAACTATTAATGCTATGTGCCAACTGACTAGTGGGCTAGTGCGTAAACAACCATTTATTTGTTATTGGACTGTTAAGAAATCAGAAAAACCAACCGTCGAAGATCACTCTTCGCCGCGACAATGCTAACTTTCACACATCGACTGAAACAACTCCATTTTTGAGCACCCAAAACAGCGATTTGATGAGTCATTCTACATGCAGTCCTGAATTGGCACCAAATAATTTCTTTTTTACAACTGAAGGGGTAGTTGATGCGTTCAGAAGACATATTTTGGTGGTACCTCAATCAGAGTGGCAAAAGTGCTTTGAGAATTGGTTCAAATACGTGAAAAAGTGTATAGATCTCAATGGATAAAATTTTTAAAAACTCAAAAAGTATTTTCGATGATTAAAATATGTTTCTTTTTCTCGAATCTCGAAATATAAAAGCAACCTTCTTCGTTTAACCGCTTTCTCAATAACATGTAGAATGTTTTCTTGCTCTACGCACCATTATACTCGTAATTTTAAATCTCTCACTCATTTGCTTATAGATTTGTGATAGTAAAAAAAAAACAAAAGACTCGAAATAAATAATGTATTGAAGAAAAGATGTTGCCAACTAATTGAATTTTTTGTAAACTCTGTGTAAAGTGACATTTGATCATCAGAACAGAAAATCAGTATTGGTTCTTAGGAGAGTTAATTTTAATATGGAACTTCTAACAGTTTTTAACTCATTTCGACTATAATGAAGAAATATCAATTTTCCGTGTGAGCTATATCTGTAAATATTATATTTGTTAGTTGTAATTGGATCTAATGTTGTACTACGATTTTGAGAACATTGGAGTTTTTATTGATAAATTCTATCTTCTCGTGTTTAAAGAAGCTGAAAAGAGATTTTAGAAACTAACACGAAGATGTGTAGAGTCGCTACGAAATTTTGGGACTCACGAAAGTATTCCATTTCGGTGTTGCATTCGTTCTTATTCCGCTAGTGAGAAATGGTATAATAAAGTACTATATTCTTTTGAAGTTTAAGTCTATATTTACTCTTGTTTCTATAGAAAGAATTGTGACCAAAATCTCTGCAAACTCACTGTTTTTGACTGCTAATTTACATTGGTTTATAGTCGTGTAAGGTGGACTTCATCAGGCAACATGTAACTGTACGAATGCATAGTGTGAAGACTAATTTCCTCTGATTGGCGTTCAGTTCAGTTGTAAACTCAGACCTTAAAAAAAATGGACCACGCAATATACTTCTTTGAAAGTTTGAGGCATAAATATTTATAATACATACCAATAACACTAAAATTTGGGTGTATGATTTCACAAAAGCCCTCAAGTGATTCGGTCATTAAGGGGTTACATGGGTTTACGGGATTCAAAAAAAAATCGATTTTTTTATTGTCTTTTTAAATTCTACAACACGTCTAGAATATTGACCTCGATTTTCAAATTGATTTGAGTAATAGTTTCGGAGATACAGCCTTGAGACCTTGTGTGCTGATTTCAAATGCGTTTTTCTCGAATTTGTTTTTTGAAGTCGGTTGGCACGGTTTCTCGAGAACTACTCAACCGATCTTCATGAAATTTTACACAGGTCTTTGAGATACATTCTTAAACAACAACTATTTGAAAAAAATGTCACAAAATTTTCACTGAAATTTTAATTTTTTTGTAAAAATGTCTGCCAAAAATCCAACTTTCACTTTTTTTTCCTTTGTCCAAGTTCTAAATTAAGGTTTTAACTAAAACACGTATTTTTTACTTTAGATGATCCTATAAGGAGTTATCATGCCAAAGCGGGCGCATTTTTTTCCGAGAGATCATCGGAAATGGCATTGCAATGGCCGAGTTTAAATATTTTTTCCAAAAATTTCAAAATTTCTTTGTTAATAGTGTACATATGTTTGTAACAATAAAAAATTCTATATTAAATATTTATATTAGAAAAAAATTGTTAAAAAAGGTTGTTTTTACCCGAGAAACCTCCTTAAACAAAATCAGTACCCACAGTTGCTTTTGGTATTGACGATGCTGAACCAAATTAAAATTTTTTTGAGATTTTCTGTAGGATATTCAACAGGCGATGTCGTCTCACTCTAACTGCCCAATTCCAATCTAGAAGTCCAGACGACCAATCATCTGCAGCTCTGAAACCTGGAATAATTTATTGCTTTAAATCACTGCTGAGTAGTTTTTATTTTGTATACTAACGGGTGATTTTTTTGAGGTTAGGATTTTCATGCAGTAGTATTTGACAGATCACGTGGGATGTCAGACATGGTGTCAAAGAGAAAGATGCTCAGTATGCTTTGACATTTCATCATGAATAGACTTACTAACGAGCAACGCTTGCAAATCATTGAATTTTATTACCAAAATCAGTGTTCGGTTCGAAATGTGTTTCGCGTCCGTGTCCGATGAGCGATGAGGCTCATTTCTGGTTGAATGGCTACGTAAATAAGCAAAATTGCCGCATTTGGGGTGAAGAGCAACCAGAAGCCGTTCAAGAACTGCCCATGCATCCCGAAAAATGCACTGTTTGGTGTGGTTTGTACGCTGGTGGAATCATTTTCAAAGATGCTGTTGGACGCAACGTTACGGTGAATGGCGATCGCTATCGTTCGATGCTAACAAACTTTTTGTTGCCAAAAATGGAAGAACTGAACTTGGTTGACATGTGGTTTCAACAAGATGGCGCTACATGCCACACAGCTCGCGATTCTATGGCCATTTTGAGGGAAAACTTCGGACAACAATTCATCTCAAGAAATGGACCCGTAAGTTGGCCACCAAGATCATGCGATTTAACGCCTTTAGACTATTTTTTGTGGGGCTACGTCAAGTCTAAAGTCTACAGAAATAAGCCAGCAACTATTCCAGCTTTGGAAGACAACATTTCCGAAGAAATTCGGGCTATTCCGGCCGAAATGCTCGAAAAAGTTGCCCAAAATTGGACTTTCCGAATGGACCACCTAAGACGCAGCCGCGGTCAACATTTAAATGAAATTATCTTCAAAAAGTAAATGTCATGAACCAATCTAACGTTTCAAATAAAGAACCGATGAGATTTTGCAAATTTTATGCGTTTTTTTTTTTTAAAAAGTTATCAAGCTCTTAAAAAATCACCCTTTACATAGGTTGCTATATATATTTCTGGACTAGGCAATACTAAGTGTTGCCAGGTGCAATCTGACATTTCCATTGGAAAGTTTGACATTTTTTAGCATAACATCACTCAGAACGTTTTGTCATTTAATCGTGAATTGTTTTATTTATAGGGAATTAAAAGATTCATCTCGGCCAAAAAATGGTGAACATTTTCGTGCGATCATTTTTCACAATTTCGACGTGGATTATCACGACAAGAGTGCATCGATGAACTAAAATCTTTGTATGGCTATGAAGCACCATTCTATAGCACTGTGAAAAACTGTTACAACGAATTCAATCGTGGCCGACGCTCGCTCAAAGACGAATTCCGTGAAGGTCGTCCAAAAACAGCCGTTGTGCCAGAAAACATCGATGCCGTACGTGAACTGATAATGCAAGACCGTCATGTAACATACCTTCAGATAGAGGCATGCCTATGCATTTCTCCCACCAGCGTACATTCGATATTGCATGAACACCTGGCCGTAAAAAAGGTTTGTTCTCGTTGGATCCCGCACAATTTGACAATCGCTCAAAAAAAAGGCTCGTGTGGATTGGTGCAAAGAAATGCTGAAAAAATACGATCGCGGTGCTTCAAAAGACGTTTATAAGATCGTCACATGTGACGAATCATGGATCTATGCGTATGAGCCCGAAACAAAACAGCAATCGATCGTGTGGGTCTTCCAAGACGAGCCAAATCCAACGAAAAAAAAAACATTTTCGTTGATAAATATGCCTATTTTCATTATTAGGCCAGAAATATATATAACAGCCCTCGTATATTAGAATTTTGCACTCCATCGAAGCGAGTACCACCTATTGTTTAATAACTTCACCACGCCTTCTAAAACATCTTGCTGGTATTTTCTTGCTCCAGTTTTAAACTCTTTTTCACAGAACTGGAGACGGGTAACGCCTTTAAGGAAACTCTCCACCAAACCATTACAACAACAGGATGGGGACCACGTTGAGTCTTTGGATAAACATTTTTTGTGTCTTTAAAACTTCTTCCACAGTGGGCGAAGGAGTTCGATCCACGTGAGGACGATCACTTCTCTTCCTGACATTAACTGTAAACATTGGTGAAAAATGATAAATAGTGCGGTAAATAAACATTCAGGAAATATTCAACTCTTTAAGAAGCTCGTAAATTTCACTTGTGCTTTTTCCAAACTTATTTAAAGCTATCAGCGCAATCCAATTTTCTTTAGCTTCCTAAACTTTTATACTTTATTTTGCAAATTTGTGCTCCCTGTGTGCGTTGCAAACTTTGTAACTGAATTTATGTAAAGCCTAAGTACATATCTAGATATGTTTTAAATAATGGAAACGCGAATTTAATTAGAAAACTGTTTTTTATATTTATTTTTATTTTTTCAGATTCTTCATTTGTACGATCTATATACAGGAGCTCGGTAAGTAAAATAAAAGTATTTTTTCGCTACTCATTAAGAACCTCTTCCAATTATAACATTTAATGATTTTGCAACTGCTTTTATGGAAAAGAAGAAATTTCATTAGGAATTTCATTTCAAATACAAATGATGACGACTTTCCTCCCTACACAAAGAGTACTGTTTACCGTTCGACACGAACAAATATAGACGAACAATACACTTGAACAATGCCATATTTGCATAACATCTGCTTCGTTGTTGTTGTTGCGACGACGGTATTCAAAGTGTTAGAAAAGAACATGAAAACGAGTTTCTAAAATTAACCAACACTTTTTTATAATTTCTTTTTATATGTTTTTGTCCAAAATTGAAATTTATTACACAACACAAGTGATTCAACCAAAAATCAACAAAATGAATCACAACCAAATTTTATTTTATTTTTTTTTTTTTGGTGATTTTTACAAGCTTTTTCACTTTGAATACTAATTAAAAGGAGAACAAAAGAGGGGCCAAAATTAACGCTCTTGCATTTCCTGCGTTAGATGGTTCTAATTTCGAAAAATACCGTTTATGGCACGCATCACACATTGTCGCCACCACCACCACACCAACCAAATGCAATAACAACACAACACCGGTGGCAGTGCATCATTCGCAGCACTTCGCGACGCAATCTGTCGATTGTTGAGTGCTCACTACCCTACCGCCATTAACGACACCATCAGGCGAGCGACCGATCGAACGCACATGTGCTACACTGCAACCCTAATTTCTAATTTTAATGATTGCACTCTTCCGCTTCCTTCATTGTTGTTGTGTGTGTAATTTCAGTTTTGTATGCATTTATCCTTTTTCTCATTATTCCTCGATTTTGATTTATGGATTTTTTGTCTATTCATTTCAATGCCGCCTGTTTTACGTCCGCTTTGTTTTGGTTTTTTGTGTTGCTGCTCTAATTCCTTCGAGTGCTAGAATCCATGTAAAGCAACCCTTTTCAAATTTCCTTTTTTGAAAAAAAAAATTGTATTTTTTGTTAAAGTGCCTATCTCGAGCACTGCTGTCACTGATGGTGTTTTCGATTGTGGTACTTCAGTCGTTCAGTTGATGATTTTATTATTTGTGTGTGTTTGTGTATTATTTTTAGTTGCACTGCTGACTGGCTGGCGCCTCCGTTAGGTCAATTAATGGTTGATTTTTGTTTTGTGATTATTTTGTTGAAGAGGGTTCATACAAGTAAGCATGTGTTTGTTTGTGTGAATACGTGCTTTTATCTGGTCAATTGAAGTCATTTTGTAATATTCATAATCTCTACACGTCATTGGATTTTAGTCAAAAGTCAATTGCTCGGGTTTAGTTGAGGTATAATACGTATGTGTATAATATAGCTACGGAAGTCTGAAAATATTTGTATAAGTTTTGAAAAAGTTATAGATTTGAGTTAATATTTATTTATAGACATATGTATGTCGTGCTATGATTAGTGATGTTACAATGGATAGGCAACATATGTATATCAAAGTCGATGGGTTTTATGTGGGCATTTTTAACACTCTCACTTTGTTACCGAGTTATTTCGATACCGCCATCAATGCTATCTATCTCTACGACGCCAAAGTCAAACTTGTTCTGTTCTATGGGGTTTTTGTGTGGTCATGGGCTCTGAAGAAAAGTTAATACTTGCAAAGAAGCTGAAGAGTGTCCAACGAGCAGCGCTCATCAGCATGTGTGGTGCTCTAAGGTCCTCTACAATCATGATATATAATGCGATTTTACATATATTGCCCATAGATATCGTCGGAAGGTGTACGGTTACGAAAGACTCAGACTCACAGAATTTGGGTTTCTTAATAAAGACATATCTGAACATTCGCAAATCCTTACATTCTTTGACTTTACTATATACCGCATCTTCTGGATCATAAAGTCGCTATAGTAAACTCGGCGGCTTTTTCTATGTCGAAATACTTAATAGGGGGTTATGAGGGTAAAAGTGGGGGAAAGGTTGGTGGAGGGGTATATTGTCAGAAACTTTGTTTTGTAAAAAACTGCGGCCCTAGTTTGTTGGGTTCTAATAGACCATTAGTCTCTCGGCGTTCAACGACATGAACTGCCGCCATCTGCAGAAGCCGTATGAAAAAAGATGAAGTGGAAATATTTCAGCACTTATTTTCTTACAGCCCTGCTTTTGCAGGATTAAGGCTCAAAACTTGGGAGCTCAAACTTTTAAATATCCAAATGGACTGTTGGGAATAGTAATTAAACGCCTGAATAATTTCTTATTGGTCACAAAGTGTTTTGCTGACTTATAAATTCGAATCACACGACTTATATTTTTATGACATCACGAAGGACTATATTTACTAATTCAAGTGCGATTTCAGCCATCAAACCTAACTTCACTTAAGTGATCGCTGCAGCTGGCTCCGAGAGGTTAAATTTTCGACATTTTTTGTTACAATTGGGACCGTACGTCAACAATAATGCGCTCAATAGTCTCTTTTAAGAGGTCAATCATCTTAGGCAGGCAATTTTACATTACCCCCGCCGATCTTAGAGGCCACGCCACAGCCCACGACTAAAGATAAACTTCGATTTCAATTCTTGTACGAGTTCCATAAAGTGAACGGACACAGGCTCTATTGTTACACGCGATGGCGCAGAGGCTCACTGAAGACTTCTTCAATAATCTGCTCCACAGCAGCAATAGCGCGTCCGGTTCTAAAGTACTTCGTCTCTGAGGATGCTTATTATCCGCTAGAGTAAACGTGGTCCAAAACCACGGCATCCGTCTGCCGAACCGAACCATTATTGTGATAATAAATTTGCAAGATTTGCAGACGGTGTTCCAGAGGAAGTCTGTTATTGTGAAATGGCAAATCCAACTGAGTATAAACCAAGTATGTAACAATTGTCAAAGAGAGGAACTCCGAAAAGAGTATTATTTCATTGAAAATCACACGTTTAAAAAAACATTCGTTAGAACAAGTTTATAATAATAACAAGTAATTGATGTTAAGACCCTTATATGGTATAATAGTTCCTAATATGGAATATATCACTTCAGAGATTATATTTAGTATATTAGAACAATAATAACATGCCCGATTTTATACTTGCTTGCCGATATCCGAACGATGCTAGAAAGTACAAGCAGCTTATGTTAGAAAGCTTAAGAAACATGCCTATGATAGGTAACGGAGATGATATTGCTTATTCTTTAGAGTATATATGGGGTACTCCATACCAAATAGACCACTTTTGAACCCGACCCCTTTAGATTTTGCTCAAACTTATCCATCCTTTTCTACCCTTTGAAAAACATTTTTGAGAGTTTTTTCAAAATTTTTTGTCCAACTTCAAAAAAGTTTAATTTTTTCAAAAAAAATGCTTTTTTATTTTCAAATAGCCATAACTTTTGTAGAAATTGACTTTTTGGACCTTTTTTTTAAATATTTGTTTTTGAATGAACTTTTCGAAAAAATACACGAAAAAATTTAACACGATCAATTATATAAAATAATCGGTTTTTTTAAGTAAAATCGTCATTTTTTGGAAATTCGCCATTTTTTGGAAGTTCACCATTTTTTTTTTTTTTTGTTTTTTTTTCTCAATAAAAACTTCAATTAATTTGACAACTATCCCTGCTAATCCCGGAGTGGGCCGATTTTTCTTTATATTTTTTTATTTATTTAAAAAAAATGCCAAATTTTCAAAAATGAAAATAATTTTTTTTTCCGTAAACTTTATTTCTATCATGTAAAAAATATAATTTAACGATTTTATGATATAATATTCTCAATTTATAGACTTAATTTACGAACGGCTTGACAAAATAACTTGAAATTTGGAGAGTACACTCATCACATTTATATCATCTATTAATAATCAAAAATTCTCAAAAATTTTTTTATAGCAAAAAGAAAAAGACAACACGCAAAATGCGCAATTCTTTTCAAATGTCTACCAGAAGTCCGATTTTTTGGTATATTCATTTGGTTAGATCATTTGTGCATTTAGGCTTACATCTTAAAACGTCGCTAATTTTTTTGTTTCAAAGAAGCCAAACAGCCGGAATCGCGAGCCCATTTTTGCGAGGTGAGGGTGCTCAGAACGTTGCTACTCATGTTCTTCACAATATTTTTAGCTTAAAATTGATATTTATACTGTCGAAATTCACATATGTTAATAAATGAAATAAAAATCAGCTCTATGTCTTTACTGCTCGTAGGAAAAATCCTTTACGGGGTCAGTAGGGTAATCTTTTTGCAAACAACAAATTTTTTTGTTTTTGCATTTTCTGTTCCCTTATACCCTTAGAATTAATGTAGAAACCCACTTTACCATTGGAAGGTTTCGAAAAAGGCCCAAAAATAATAATACCGCTCGATGTTCGGAGCGCTCGGAGTGCACACCTCGAACTTTAAACGCGTTTTTATCAAAACACACATTTTCAAACTGGCGGACATGATTCCGATCGAACTGCTCAACCGATTTCCTAAATTAATTAATTAAATTAATGTTCACAAAACGCCTGGCTATCGTCCTTAATAGATTAATAATTTTTTATAATTTATTGACAGTCTTATGATAAAAATTATGTAAAAAAACATGGGGAAAAATTAAAAAAAAAACGTTAGTTACTGTTTTATTTATAAAAATTTTTTCATGATTCTAGTAGGGACGATAACCATTCACGTACTGTTTAAGAATAAATTGAGGTTTTTTGTTTCAGATGATCCAAACATGAGAAATCGTGTCCGGCAGTGAAAAAACGCATCTGATTCACCCAGCCATTTCTATTATACACTCTACGATATACCTCATGATATGTGAAAAAGGTTCTATTGTGGAATAAAAATTTCTATGAAAAAAGAACTTCAAAAAAACAGGCCAGATTACCCTACTGACCCCTTAAAAAACAGGCCGTCACTTGCGATGACGCCCTTAAAAGTGCAGCTCGTTCAAACAAGTAAAAGCAATTATACATCTTTCAGAGGAGAAAATATATTTCATTCGCGGTATACGAGTATTTCACAATATTGATAAATATTGTATATACTACTTCTTTGAAAAACATATTTGTATACTTGCCGAAGCCTCCGATGCTAGCGCTGCGTTATCTTTAGTTTATATAATAATTTTATTATTATGTAAACTTTTATAAAAAAAATAAAATATATGAAGTACATTTTCCCATGATCTCTAAAGTTTTTCACACACAAATTAAAATCATTTTAAATGCCTTTTATTGTTTAACAAATCATTAGTCGAGTAATTGGAGTCAAATGCATTGACCAACTATTCAATTTCATTTTCAACGCAGTTAAATTGTTTATGCTACAGTTGCAAGCTTGAATGCAATTCAGTTTTAAATATCTGATGTGCATTATGTACATGGATTTCAAGCATTTTCAGACATTGAAAATTAGCGCTGCATGCATTTGTTGAGGTAATCAGTGTGAGAAGCTTGAAACTTATCATTTTACGAATTTATAAGCGCTCGTTTATATATATTTGTATATAATTTATACATATGTATGTATGTATACGTAGGCACATACGCAAAAATCGAACCCCGCAGTTTGGCAATTGAGCACGGTTAGTTGAAAATTGACCGGAAATAATTAAAGTGGGCAAAAGGCTGCACTGCGAATTTGCATTTTACTTCACCCTTCCGAACGGAAGTTAATTCAACGGAAATTGCGAAAGTGCATAATAAAGCATTGTATGCAAGAGTGTGTGCACTCATATACTTATGCATATATGTATGTATGTATGTTTGTGTGTAATGTGCATTTAAAACGCTAAATGCATTGACGTGTGTTTGCGCCTGCTTGCTCCCTCAAATGCGTGGCGGCTCACTGAAGCGTAAAAATGTGCGCCGATCAGACGATTATCAGTGCGATTACCGGCCATCAAGAAGCTATAAAAAAAAGCTGGCGCACTAAACGATGCATGCTTTGAGGGTTAAAGAAGAAACTGTTGCGCATGCGTGCTGAGCGCGCATTAAATGCATTTCGGTTTTAATGTTAAGGTTTACTAAATGCGAAAGTGTGTACTCGGCAATGATTTTTTTTTTTTTGCATTAAACTTTTTTTGCGTAAAATATTGCATTCAGCCGTTTATTTGCTTATCTCATCTATTTGTTTTTGATATAACAATTTTTAGTTTTATTTTAGTTTCTGAAACACAATACATTTTCCATTTGTTGCATTTTAATTCACATTGCGGTTCTTCATACTCAGCGCTAACAGCTGTTGACTCGACCAGCTTTGTGCAAGCCACCCGCTCAATTACGTAGCGCCGCGATAGCCTGCTGCGCTATTGTTAGCCTCTGCTCTATTTGTTTGATGAGACAGTGGCGCATTTGGGGAATGGTTTTGATCAAATATTTATTAGAAATATAATAAAAATAAAATTTTTTCTCTGTAACAGAGAAAGATGAAATATATTTTTTTGAATTCGAAACTATGTATTTTTAACTTTTTCTATGAGAGTTTCTCCCATGGAGCTGATGCATGAAACTTTAATTACCTTAGGACTATGTTTCAATTAAACTCATAAATTAGCCAGCCAGGAGTGAATGAATGACAATTATTCCATTATAGCATTGAAAGACGGCAGCGTTAATCCGGATCAGTGCAGTTGCTCCCATTTAATCCTGAAAATTTTAGAGAGTTAGCTTCATTTTCGTTGGTAACATTGTTAAAAGTTACCAATTTTAATCTATTGTGAATGAAAAACAAGCCACACTGATAGCTGTTTTTCAAATTTTCAATAATAAAACAAGAAGTTTTATATTATGATGTTATGTTATAATGCAGTTTTAAAAATAATGTGTTGATATGTATTTGAAATAAAAAATGGTTCTGTAAAAATCAACCGCAATTTTTATCTTCTATCCATTTTCATTGAAAATATTATAAAAATGACAATCAGCTGTTTACGAGAGTTTCAAACTCACATAGCTGCCGTCTGTCACCTACAAATGTGGATCTGATTAAGTGCGCAGTTAATCCGGATTAACGTTGCCGTCTGTTGACGCTATTAGTTTCCCTTGAGCCACCACGAACCAGAGGACACCAACAAAAGACAATTTGTTTGCCATGATCATTTTACGTATAATTTCCTTCAAAAAATTTTTTGAAATCTTGTCCGTTTGAACTACATATTATGTACCAAAGTAGTGTCCTTATCCAGTCATTGCAACAACGTACTCATGTTCGGTTGTAGGAATTGCTTTTGTATGCAAATAGTAATGAAAATGTATAAAAAATATGTCCAGTTAAGGCAGCTGCACGGCTATGAGGACTGTCCATAATGTGGAATTTCACTGTATGTGATTTATTGGGATATTTTTGCTTCTATAGTTTGACAGAAAGTTAAACAAAACTATCAAATCCGTCTAAGAGAACCTACTGGTGCATAACTTAATTCAATAAAAATCTTTTTAGACCTCCTGCAGCTCACCATTATCTAACTTTAACTGGGTTCGCAATGCTTTTCAAGCGCCCCAAAGATGAAAAAATATATTAGAATGTAAAATATATAGTCTTGGGTTCGCCATTTTCATATTCCAGAATTGTCTGCTTGTAAAATAAAATTACACATCAATTTACCAATAAAATTATCCAGTTTCGTAGGTAGTATGTGGATGCCAGCTATTTTAAAGGGTTCCATTTCGAGGCTCACTACTTTTTTAAAGAAAAAACACAAAAACCTCAAATTTAATGTGGAATCTTTATTATCATTCGAAAGAACATTTTTTGAGATTTATTTTTCGAAGATTATTTCTTTCAAATATTGGCTACGCGGCTACATCACAGATGGTCCATGCGTTAAGTCCAATTTTCGATTATTCGTTCGAGTAACTGGCGAATGAATTGAAGCGGAGTCATCCACATAGACTTCAGACTTTACATATCACGACAGGAAAAAGTCTAATTGTCTGATATCACACGATCTTGGGCGCCAATCGACCGGCCCAAAGCATGAAATTATCTCCTCACCGAAGTGTTCTCTCAATAAATCCATACCAATTATTTTTTTTTTCTGGATGAAATGTAGCTCTTGAATCTTTTCAGGTTCCTTTCGTGCCAAATACGAGGATTTAGCTTTAACCAGAAAAGGGCCTCATCGCTGAACAAAATTTGGCTTGAAAACGTCGGATCTTCTAGCAACTTTTCAAGAACCCTTAGAGCGAAGCAATGTTGCTCAGGAAAGTCAAGCGGCTTCGGTACTTGCACAAGCTGTATATTGTGCGCTATCAATTTAAGATCTCGTCGTAAAATGCGCCAAGCCATTCATACGTCATTCCAAGTTGCTTCGGACGGCGCCAAATCGACTCTCCACGGTCTTCGTGTTTACTCTCAGCTACGGCTGCTATATTTTCTTCACTGCGTGCTGGTCCTGGTCTATTTGGTTGAATATTATCCAATAATGAACACTGGGTCTCAAGACGGGTGATGGTGTTACTCGTATGTGGACCAAACAATACTGAACAAAAATAACATGACAGCTTGACATGACTCACAAGTGATCTGTCTGCTGATTATGGGTGTCTGTTAGATTTAAATTTATTGTTTGTTCGATTCGATGCTCTTCATATTTTGGTGAACTAAGTCGAGATTTCTTAAAATTAATTATAAGTTCTTTCAATTTTAATGTTATTAAAGTATATTAAATTCTGAAAATTAATTTATATACATGAATTGAGTTTGAATTTATTTATTGAACAACAATATACAAAATTAATTTAAAAAAATCTGGCTTGTTGATATAAACCCTTAAGGAGAGCGAATTGTATAAAAACCAAAAATATTTATCAGACAAGGTACAAGCACATAGACAACAAATCGGGATTAATACTAAATCTACCTTACTTTACATTTATAAAAAACTTCACAAATATATTTGATAAACCTCCAAACACTGTGCGGCGTGGAAATTTTGGAAAGACGCTGCGTTGTTTGCAATTAAATGCGTTCTTCCGTGTGAAAACTGCTCATTGTTTTCATTTCGCTGCAATTACTGTTACAACAAATACAATACAATTTTTTCCGTTATCTATTGTTGTTGCGATTTTCATGCTTTTCACTTAGTTTTTGCTTTCTTGCCGCCGGCTTAACTCTTTGCAAGTGCAGCCCGCTGAGGCGCGTGCGCACACGTAAAATTTTTCCTCGTTTTAATTAATATTTTTGCCGGCTTTTTCATTTCGTTTTTCCCTTTATGTGCTTGATTGATGGCTGTCAGCAATTATTACGCATCAACTGACGCAACGTTTTTGTTTTTGTACAACAAGCTAGCAACAAACTGTGTTTTTTGCCACTCTTCTCAATGCTGCAATGAATGAATGCTTTTCATTTTTTGTTTTTTTTTTTTTTGTGCTGATCACTTTTCCTTTTTTGGCATGCCTCGCGATGTGAGAGTAATGCCAGCGGCTGGATACTTTTTCCTTATGACATTGTTGCCGCGCCGCACACATGTCAACGGCACAATTGTCGCTTTGACGAATTGTCAAGCGTTTGATGTGTTAAGCAGTGCGGATTGTGTAAGGGCACATACATACAAACATAGATACATATGTATATGATTGTATGTTGCATGCAACATGCATTACCTATTTTCATACACTCGTCTTTGTTTGTGTGTGTTGTCGCACTACTTTTCCGCTAATTCCATTTCACACTAAATAAAGCAAAGTAGTTGGTCCAATGCGATTTTTAAGGGCATTAAATTGCATTGCTGCGTTTTTGTTGTTGTTTTTTTGCGATTTCGACATTTGAGCTCCGAATAAGTGCATTTAGCAAATTAAATCGCCAATAATTGCATTTCAATGATTTGTTACGTTCAACGCTCGCTGCGTTTTCCGCTAATCGCATTTGGTGATTTATCAAAATGCTGCCTTTTATAGAATTTATCCTTCTTTATACCTCACATAGATATAAGTACATACATATGTATACATACATATGTATATACGTATAACCTTTGATAATTTTTCCTCCAGTTCTCATTTTGTCTTTTATTACTCCTTTTGTTCAGCTTAGCAGGACCCTTTGTTGAAACCATGTGTTTGATTTCTTTTATGTTGCCCTCGTTTTTCTATTCCAATCATCATCTCATCAAACCCTAGATTATCCCTTTCTTATGTGCACATTAACACATTAGCCACATGAGGTCCTTTCTCGAACTGCAACTGTTAAACTTCTTTTTGTTGTTGATTTCTTTCTTCTTTCTACACAACAAACACAAAGAACTCCAGTGGTGTCTTTCATTACTTACAAAACGCCATTACCCACGATAAAAGTCATTAGACTGCTGTTATGCCATATGTTCCGATTTTTTCTCATAATTAATTCAAATACATTTAATATTTTATAATTTAATATGTGAAAATAAAGTTTGAAAATTAAATTATTATTTTTGTGCTATAATTATATATAAAGTTGCAACGAAGTTTAAAATACGGAGAAGGAGCCCTAATAAATTAAGTGTACATTTTTTGGACAAATGGTTTTCAAGATGAAATAAAACGCATATAATTTCACGGTATAGCCAAGAGTTTCGCTTTATCATAAAGGTAAGAGTTTGCCATGATTTTTTAAAAAAATGTCGAACCTTCTTTGTAGATAAAGGGCGATTCATTTCGAGGTCCCCTACTGTTTTAAAGAAAAAACATAGAAACTTCGAATTTAATGAAGTTTATTATCATTCAAAAGAGCATTCTTTAGCATTTATATTTTAAAGATTCCTCTATCAAGTGTTGGTCGCGGCTCCAACACAGGTGGTTGACACGACTCACGCGTGATTTGTCAAAACAAGGCTTTGAAAAAAGTACCTTTACTTAGATCACACATTATATGCCATGAACAACGCGTTAAACATTTCCTTCCAAGGCGTCAATCGTCTCAGATTTCTCCGCGTAGACAAGCGTTTTCACAAAACCTCACCAAAAATAGTACAGCGAAGTTTAAGTTTCCTCCAACATATTGATTGTTTGGTTGGCTATTTGGAATGTTATTGAAACCCAAGGTCGTCTGCATTAATATCCTCCTATACAGGCACGGTAAAGTCTTTAATCATGGCTCTTTGGCATTTCCAATTGACTGTAACATTGTGGCCAACTTTATTTTTGAAAAACTATGGACTAATGACCCTGTCTGTCCATAAAGCATGCCCAGCAGTGACTATTTGAGGATGTAACCTCACCGATTGACTGAAAGACAGTGTCGGAGAATTCTGGCTTGTGTCAGCCTAAATGCCGACGAGGTGACACAACCTCCGGATTTGCTGAGGACAGCTTTGACAAAAGCCAGACGAAGGAGTGCAGGCATTATAATTGACTCGGATGCCAGCTCTGGACACGCCCTCTGAGAAGTCTCGGAGACAAACGTGATAGGTTAATAACTTTTTGATTTTATATGACCTGAAACTCTTCTATTTGCAATAGGGGCAACTTCACCACTTTTGTGACTGCTAGCAAGGCGAAAGCCCTTGACCTCACGCTAGTAATCTCGGAATGTTTTAAACGATCATTCTTTCTCTGAACATAGACACATTAGCTTCAGCTTTAATGTTTTGCGCACAGATTGTAGAATTTATAGAAATTACAGAAATACAAATTTACTGGAATTACAAATTTTGACCTGTGTTGCTGGAAGCTTCGTATAGGTCTTTCAAACGATTGATGAGCTCGTCGAGGTCTTGAGCACCGAATGTATGACCACTCTTGAAAGCTTCTATCTTTGTCGTGGCATGATTGGCCGCCCTATATGCAGGAAAGGCTATATATACGGGAACTGAAAAGAACCAAGATAGACTTCTGCGAAAGTGTAGAGGGCTGTCATGAATTCGCAAAAAAGTCTACTCCTCTAGGGTATTTAAAAAATGCTGATGGTGAATGGACCGTGGGTAGTGAGAAGTTATTGAAGCTACTTCTGGTTGCGTACTTTTCGTTGAACCATTCGGCTGAAGAAGTGCCACTAGGGGTGCTTCCGCTGGGTTGTACAGCCTTCTTCGACTGCACTTGGCCCGGAAATTATTTAAACCTTTGAAGTACCCGGCCCTGAAGGCATTATACCGAAGCCACTGCGGAGATTGTCATACAACTGGCTGACCCTAACTACTATAAGTTCGAACATATGCGGCGAGTATATAAGAAATGCAAGTGTTTATGAATTCATATGTTGTAAAAAAGTTACAGAAAATCCAATTTTATAATTATCTACTTGGATATATCATATATGTATTTGTGTGTATAATTATGCACGAAACTGTTTAAAATTACAACACTAAAAACATAACTTTTTGCGATTTACCGCCGTCAGTCTGACAAAGCTGACCCACTAATCCGGGCATCTTTTGCTGTATTTTTTTCACGTCTACCTCCGACAAAACCTAAAAAACAATGTGTGGTGTCTGTTTTCGAAATCCTAGAAAAAGTAGTCACAATGTCTTTTCATGCCCTCGTCATCATTCTGTCATTTCGTGCAAGCCAACTAACGTATTTTCTATTGTTTTCCAAGTTTTTTTTAACGCTTGACAGTTTTTCCGTCTAATGGCAATAAAGTTGCATTATTAAACCAGCTCAAATTTGCAATTTGAAGCCGATGTCATGCAGACAAATGTGTCACAGTTCTGAACTGGTGAGTCTTGTGTGTTCGTAGGTATATTACGTACACATTAATGACCATAGATATGTGCAATGACGCTTAAAGTAGGCACTAGCGCCAAAAAGTTCATTTGGTTTTCAGATATTTTCTGAACAAAAAGCTTCCAAAGAAGAAAATTTGAGATATCAATATTTTAAATGTAATTAAAAAATGTTTTTAATGCATACACATATTGAATTTTGTTTAGGGTTACCAGTTACAAACTAGAAAAAATACAAAAGTGTTTTTGAAGGTTTTCAATTTCATTTTCACTTTTGTTTTTTTGCTCGATATTAAATACGAAAAATCTCGTAACATAAAATTTTGGCCTAGAACCAAGAAGTCGCATAAGCTTTAGGGATAAATACGGATCTATCAAAATAAAACAGATTTTACAGAACTTACCTAAATTTGCTTTTTATATTTATGGATTAGAGAACAAAAACAAATGTTAATGATGCATGCGTTTAAACCAATTCTCAAAGCACCTTTGCCACTCTGATTGAGGTATCCTCATAACACGCGTGCTGAACGCATCAATCGCCTCTTTAGGGGTTGGAAAACGTTGACCACTTGCTTTCTTTTTAACGAACGGGAATAAAAAGAAGTCATTCGGTGCCAAGTCAGCACTTTACGGTTCTTAATTCATCAAATAGATGTTTTTTGTGTTGAAAAGGCAAATGATTCAGGCAATGTATGAGAGCTCGCAATGTCGTGGTGAAAAGAGATCCATCTTCGGCGGTTGATTTTTCTATTTGCTTGAAAGACAATTGACGAACAAATGTTTGTGCACCACTCAGAATTTATTATTTATTTATGGTTATTATTTATGTTCAGTTTTTTTTTTTCTAAAGAAGCAGGCAGCTATTTGCTTGGAAGTGCTTCGTAGTCGAACAGCTTCTAATAGATTCGGTTCAATTTGAAGCACACATACAGTCGATTGCTATTTACTTTCGGGTAGAAATCAATGATTCATCCTCTGTTACCTTCTCATAGACATGTTTCCAAGTACCATTATTGTATTTGTTTAACATTTATTTCGACCAATCGACTCGAGGTTTTTTGAGCGATCAAAAAATTGTGTGAGATCCTATGTGAAAGAAATTTTTCTACGATCTAATACTCAGGCAATATTAAATGTAATGTCTAAAGTTGTTTCCATCCTACTATAATAACTGAGTTTGGACGACATCCACGATATTCGTCTTAGACCTCGATTTGATTCCCCATACCATCGACCAATGTTTAGTCCTTGATGAAGCTTCATTACCAAAAGTTGAATTAAGTTCATCGATACACAGTTGCTGGGACACGAAAATGTTAATTCCATTTTTTGGCCGAGATAAAAATTTCAAGTTAATGTAAACATCACAAATAACGGCCGATAAATGTCAAGCTTTACGATAAATTTGTGAGCTGGAATCATTCATGAATAAATTACATGTGCAACTGTCACTAAGATACGAATTTGTGAATTTATACAGAAATTATTCGGTTATGATCATCTAGTTATCTGTGCTAGATACAACACTAGGGTTTCCAAAACTCGAAAAGTATAAAGCAACCTACGTAAAAACTTAAATTATTTTAGACATAAATGGTCAATGTTTTATCAGTTTCACATAGTTTTTTCAAATCAACTTTTGTAAAGGTGAAAATGTACACGGAAATATACAAAATCTAAGTATAAAAATTACACAAAAATCGGAATATTTTAGAAACTAGAAAATAATACCCTTCACAGATGCATTTCTTATAGCATAAAAATTTTCGATGGAACGGCTTGATTTTTATCCGATCTGAACAATTTGTTCGGAGATTGCATTACTGCCTTGCATAATAATTTGTACCAACTTCCTCTAAAATATCTCTTCAAACACAAAAATTGTTTTCCATACAAGGACATGTAAATGATCCATCAGTTTGTATATTTCGGCAGTTCCGACAAATAAGTAACTACTTGGGGAGAAGAAAACCTGTGAAAAATTTCAGATCTATATCTCCAAGACTAGTTTACATATATATAGGTGGATATGGCTAATTGGACTTGGCCCATCCTGCTAATAAGTTATGTATTTCATAAGGTCTGCGACATTTCCTTTTAAGTGTTACAAACTTCGTGGAAAATCTAGTGTACCCTGTTCAGGGTATAATTAAAAATGATTAAATTCGAAGCGAAACGAAAAACTATTTTGGAGATTTTTAAAAAATATTGTTTCGAAATAATTCTTAAAATTTCTGTTTTTGAAGTTGGAAATAATTATTTTAATAAAATCTTAAGAATTCAAAAATGTTATAACACAGATTTTGGATTAAGTGAAGGTTTTATATCACATGAAAATGCCTTAAATAGGTTCGGTTCGTAAAAATTTTGCTATTTTATTATTCTTGACAAGTTGCAAGACTATGAAGTATTCGGTTACATACGAACTTAGCACTTCTTTAATTGTTATTCATATAGTTAAAACATATTACTATCTGATAGTTATAGTTGAGAATTTTTTTATACTGACATTACCACACATAATTTTGTGTGACGCAAGTATTTAAGAAATCCCTCCATTACAAATTTTGACTATTTTGTCTAGAGTCATTGACATCTCTAAGCTTTTGAGGGCTTCAGCCTTTTTATAGACTTCAAATACTTAACATTTTGTTTTATTACTTTGTTGTTTATGACTTGCTAAATGAAAAATAATAGTTATACACATTTTTTTATCTTCTTTTATTTTTTCATATTTTTTGCATCTTCCACAGTCTCAGCCACAAGATTTGATTCGAGTTGTGACTGCTTTTTATTAGCCATATTTTATTTTGGAACATCCATTGCCCCACAACTCAACCTAATTCACTATGAATACATAAAAATATTATATTTTATATACACATACATATACAAATATATACATTTGGACTGTAGACTCCCGCCGCACTTTGCCAATGATGCCACAGAGCTAACAAGTGACAGCCATTAGTTCATTGTTTCCAACACGAGAATTTAATTTGAAAGCGAAGAAAAGCAACAATTAGCACACAAGTTAATAAAAGTGCAAAATATTGTAGAAGTTTTCTGTAGCTTAGAGCGATTCTCGCTGTCGAGTCATAAGATCATTGATTGTTGGCAAAATCTCCACCTGAGGCCTCCAACAGATTTCAATTACTAAGCGAAAGCATATTTCACGATCTAATTAGCTCTTTCAGCTGAATTATATGACAATGACGAACGTGAATTGCAAAATGATGAATGAGTCGAAAATTTAGTCGGTGCTTATGCCACACAAACGCTTGGCCGAAATTAATGATGCGGCCTTAAGTGCGGACTTAAAGTATCTGCAAGCTACTAAACCTCTAGATTAACAAATAAATTTATTTAAGTATTCAGCAAAGAGTTTTAGTCATTGTGTTTTTTACATATTTTTGTAACATCTCTATGTTAAACGTTTTTGCAAGTTTCTTACATTTTGCATTTTGTATGAGGTAATTTAGCTTCTGGTAGCATAGAATGCACATTTAAACGCTTGATTGCGCAAACATGACTATTTTGTTGCAATTCTACGTAACGTACAGTTTGTCATTGTTGCCGGGTCAGCGCGTAATCACTCGAGTGTTGCAGTCTATCTTTGAGCACTAATTTATTCGGAAGCAATATGTCATGCTCAAGGAAAAGAGATAATACATTTATGGGATTGTCAATTGTAGGTGGGGCAACTTTATATAAACATATATGTATATTTATTTTCGATATATTATGGTGTTGTGAAAAGTAACATCTTATCTCGATGTATACTACAACTTGGTTGGTTGGTCGAGAATGACTGAATAAAGGATGTACCCATAGCTTTCGGAATTAAGGGGATACATGGATTTCCTCGGCTAAAAACAGGCTTTTTTCAACAGTTTTTTTCTAATGTAAAAAATGAAATATTTTATTAGAACTTTTCAGTGTCACAAACATACACTATTAACAAAGATATTCCGAAATTTCTGAAAAAAAAAATTTTGAACTCGGCGATTGCGACGCCCCTGGGAAAAATATGCACCCGCATTGGTAGCATAACTCCTTACAGAATCATCTAAAGTAAAAAATACTCGCATATGTTTTAGTTAAAACCTTAACTTAGAACTTGGAAGAAGAAAAAAACTGAAAATTGGATTTTTGAAAGCAATTTTTACAAACAGTGAATATTGCGCGAGAATTTGTTTTCAAATATTTCAATAAAAAAATCCTTCTTCCAAGTTTTTAAGAATTGTATCTCAAGAATTTGTGTAAAATTTCATGAAGATCGATTGATTAGTTCTCCAAAAATCTTACCAACAGACCACAAAAACATAGTTTCGAGAAAAACGCGTTTAAAGACGGCGCACTTAGCCTAGCTAGCCTAGAGCGTACAAGTTCTCCGAGACTATTATTCGGATCAACCTAAAAATTTATAATAATATTTGAGAAATGTAAATTTAATAAGACAATAAAAAATCGATTTTTTGAAAACCGCAAGCTTATATAACCTCTTAATGAATATCAATTTTGCCCTCTTGAAAGTAATCGGAATCATATATTTTGCTTTTATGAACATTTTTTTTTGTTTTCAATCTTAAAAGCACCTAAAAAGTAATTTTTGTGACTTTGCTGTTTTTATCTGCTCAATCATAGCGTCGCGTCGTTCTTTTATAGGCCTCTTCAGTTTTGAAAACATTTTTTGTCACAGGAGACCAGATCTGGGGAATACGTGGCATTAATTTATGCACTGTTTTGGCAAAATATTCCCACACGTCCCTGATTAGGGGTGTTATCATAGTTCTAAACCAAACTTTATTATTCCACAAATCCAGCCGATTCTGGTGGATTGCTGCGCGCAAATTGCTCTTAACTTGCAAGTAATATTCTTTATTAATCGTACGACGCTTTGGTATGACCTCCAGATGCATGAAACCCCAGAAATCGAAGAGAACTAAGCAAAACCTTCATAGTTTTGACTCATGCGGCAACTTCTATTGAGATGATTGACGATTTGGTTTCCACGTCATAGCCTATGATTCTTCTTCGATTGTGACTCTCTGCAGTAGATCTGGGTCGTCGTGGATTGAGTTCAACATTTCCTGAGTAAGTTCAATGCGACGCTGTTTTGGAAGAAAGCGAGCAATTTTGGCACACACTTCGGGACAACCTTACTCATGCCCAAATCATTGGTTAAATGTGAGTGGCACGAGCCAATCGATATGTTTAGTTCTTCAACAATTTCTCTAATATTATTTCGACAATTAGCCAATACTATTTTCCTCACTTCATTAAGTCCGGCACACTCTTTGTTGTTCACATCTTCTCTGAGAGCATCTTGTACCACCGATAAACGTTGCTTTTGTCTATCACAGTCAACATTTCGAATGCGTCCGATTCTTGGCTTATTTTATAAGCAAAAATCAAAGACGAAACAAAACACATGCTTTTGCTTGCATGTCAAAAATGTTAAGGTAATATACAAAATGGCCGATCTTGCAAGAAAAAAATGGATATGTGTGCCAATATAACGCTACGAAACAATCGAAAATCGAGTAGACGTAGTCCGCGAAAATTCAAATTGCGAGATACCTTTTGAACAAACCTCGTATGCCTCATTTTCTCGACCCATTACTGATCCAGCACGAAAACAATAATCATAATCCAACTAATTATGTGTGAAGTGAGTGGGTATATACATCATACTTATAAGAAAGAATTAATTATATTTGTGTCTATAATTGTACTATGTTGGGGGTGTTAATGCTATTCTAAAGTTAGGTGCGCCGCATTACCAATTAAGCAACGTAGAACCAGCTGTCGTGAGATATGCAATCTGTTATATGACGTCGATGACAATACTTAACTGACTATACAGATAAAAGGTTTGGATACAAAGTAAATAGGTTTTTGGAACTATGAAAATTTCTGAATTTTTTTGTTAGATGAATGGAAAACACCTTTTGGCAGGATCAAAAATTCACATTGCCTTAAATAGTTTTTCCAAGATAATGAATAAAGTGGTAGCCCCTATGCTGTCATCAGATTTGCCTTAGGTAAAGTAAACTGCATTTAAGAGAGCTTTGAGAGCAAAATAAGGAATAGGATATTAAAAATATACTATACTGAGATAATTTTTATAATAAAACTATATTTAGAAAATCTAAATGTTTATTCAATTTATTTTCAAATTTCAATAGTATTTCGTGCTAGTAAATTACATACTACGAAATGACAGACTTATTGATCACATATCATTGGACAATTAAAAATTGCACAAGTGTATAACACTTATTAAATCCCACATTCAATCACATGTTGCTTATAAAACTGTCGTGAATTTGCATTAATTGTGTGGTGGTAATAAGACAGTATTTATATACCATACACGTCACATAATTAATGCATACATATGTACAATGCACAATATGTTGTCTCTAAAAGTTTTCAGAAATATTTTAATCCTCAAGGAAAAGATTTATATAATTCATATATAATTTTTGTAGAATTTGTTAAACTCTCAAGATAAAAAGCAGAGATTTTCAGACGATTAGTTTTAAAAGTACGTTAAATAAGTATGTTATCCTGGAATATGCAATTATTGATTTTGGTATCAAATAAAAAAAAGTGTTTTGTGCTTATCATAGATGCGAACATTAGCCCCTGTTATTCATTATAGTAATATTTTTAATGTGATGAGACTGAAATAAATTTTACTCTTTAAATTTTTAAGAACCGCCTTAATATGAGAGCCTATGTAACATATATATTCAAAAGTAATTAAAATTCTATAGCCGCTAAATCGATGTATAAAAAAGTCAGGCATTTAAATAATTAAGCATTATAAATCATACCCTGTAGAGAGCTAGTATGAACTACAAGGATTTCTACTAACTGATTGCGAAGATTATTATTAACTATGAATCACTTCACACTAAGCCGATATACATTGTGGCAAAAAAGCACTCAGAAATTGTAAATAAATTCTCAGGTAAATGATATTTAAAGTAAATGAATTTTGCTAAATTGATAGGTTTGTACTTAATTGCTATCCCAAATATGAGCGCAATCTGTCAGATGCTTAAATCGGTAGTATGTTACGAATAAAACACAACGAATAAAATCATTCCGAATATTGAAAAAGACTTACGGTGATCCAGTTTTATTAAAAACACAAGCCATATGTGGTACAAAGCCTTCAAAGATAGACGTGAGATCGTTGAAGACATGTCTCGTTCTGGACGACCTCTTCAGCTGATGAAAATATTAAGAAGGTGAAGGATATGGTGCTTGAAAATCGTCAGGCAAGTTTTAGAGAGATGGCAGGAGTGCTCGGTATCTCTCGTGTTCGTTCGAATGATTTTGGTGGATATTTTGGGTATGAAACCCGATTGATCGTGCGAGTTCCGATCCCGTATTAATGGAGAGCATTATAACTGCCGATGAGCCATGGGTTTATGAGTTGCAAATAAGACAATAATCATCGGAATGGAACCCATTTCCTGTCGACCGAAGAGATAAAACAAAATTCGCAAAAACAACTAAAGGTCAGCACAAAAAGTTCTTATAAAAAGTGTTTCGAGGACTGAAAAAATTTTGGGCAAAAGTGTATTACATCTGGTAGGGATTAATTTGAAGGAGACAAATTAAATATTGATGATTAATTAAATTATAATTACATTGAAAATAGTCAGTCCTGTTCAGAGTGACAAGCCTATTTTTGTGGTCTAACGGTATTATTAAGAAACATTTTTTCAGAGTGACAAGCCTATTTTTGTGGTCTAACGGTATTATTAAGAAACATTTTATTGAGATACCATTGCCTGTTCAAAAGATTACTGTATTCAGTAACAAGACTTCACGACATGGCAAACTGAGGATCAAAGTATTCAGTTTTTCCAATAAAATATACTTAGTCTGAAAAACGTTACATTACACTGGTCCACACGACATTCATTACTCTAACTAATAAAGTAGGAACTAGATGGATTTTGTATTCAATGTAAATCATAAAGATCCAAATAAAATTAAAATAATTCCATTATTGAAGCTTTCAATGATACAGGTGAATGCCTAATGGTGCCTAAGTTTCCTACAGGGCTAGCATATCTAAAAAAAATATGGAATAAAAAATAGTAATCGCAAATTATTCAAAAATCATGCTTGATTAATGGAAATACTGAGGTGAGTTTTTCATTGCAATAGCTTCCATTAGCATATTTGAGATTGAGCGCATTCGCCAACACACATTCACACAATATATCAACCGATTGGTAGTTCATCAAACCATGAAACTGTCGAGTCGAGACAATTACTTTTTTGATTAAATTATTATTTATTTATTCGTACATCGAGCATATTTGTTGAGGTGGAACTGACGACACCCATTTGCCTAGGCATGCGAGACAGGCAATACACCGCTGAATAAGACAAGTAATCACAAACCAATTTATAAGTGCCCACCCACTAATTGTTTGCATTGACAATTAAAAATCATGTTTCATATTTTGAGTTATCTAACAAAAACAAAAACAGCAATAACACTTGAGCGATTTATGGAAGTGGGTCACAAATTCAAGATTTGTGCGGCATAAAAACATACTATTTATATATACATATACTTATAGTATATCTATGAATGTAGTAAAGTTAAGAAAAATATATTTGTTTACTATCTTAGCGTTTGGAAGAAAGCTGAACAACAACTGTCAGCAACATGTGCGTATCGGTGTTGAAAAAATGTGCGAAAAATGTTGAGATTTCATTTACATTTTATTCAATGACCTAAAAATGTGATTGATTGGTTTTTGTTTTTGACTTTGCTGTTTGCCTTTAGAGTTCGCCGGCTAGGCTCTTTTGACTATTCTTTGATTATACTGTTCGTAAATTATAAATTAATTAAATGCCGCAGCTAATTTTAAGGCTGTTATGAACTTCATTCCATAGTAATTTAGTACGAAGGTTTTATCGAATTATTAGCTAAATTCAGATTCTTCCAGCGAAGCAGTTTTCACCTCTTCTCCAACGCAAGTCACTTGTGTCTAAAAGTAGTAAAAAGTTTCAGATAGCTCATGGAGTTAATTGAGACACTTTAGCATAAATCAGGGTATTTCGCATTACTACTACTGTGATCAAATTGAGAGGCTAATTTTTAATTTGTACTGCGTTTTGACTCAATTGAGGACATAAAATCTGAATCGAAGAAGGCTCTGATAGCCATCATGACGGAGGATTTTTTCAAGTGCTATGATGACTGGAAAATTAGTTGGCATGAGTGTATTGCAGCGGGAGGGGATTACTTTGAAGGAGATAAAATGGACAAAATTCACCTTTCAATTTGATCTCAGTAGTATATCTGATCGACTATATCTCGTCCATTTCGACTGAGATTCCTACATACGTAGTCACTAACTTTTTAGTATTAATTCTACGATTTTATAATGGATTTTTCCTATTATTTTTATACTTACCAAGCCCATATCATCCAATTCGGGCCAAAAATATTCGGTTATCATTGAGCGGTAGCGAATCCCATTCACAGTCTCGTGCCGGTCTTGATCATCACGGAAGAAGTACGGCTCAATGCCGCCGCCGGCCCATAAACCGCACCATACCATAATTTTTTCGGTATGCAATGGCGACTCATGAAGTGCGTGTGAATTGCTGCCTGACCAATAACGACCATTTTGCTTATTGACGAAACCATTCAGCCAGAAATAAGCCTCATCGCTGAAGATGATTTTTCGATGAATATCCGGATCATTTTCAAGTTGTTGCGCAGCCCCATTCACGAAGATACGACAATTCTGCTGGTCAAACGGCTTCAGTTCTTGCGTCAATTTGATCTTGTAAGGCTATAGGCCAAGATTTTTTCGCAAAATTCGCTACAACGACGTCACAGAGATGCCCAACGCTTGAGAACGACGTGTAAGAGACTGATTTGGGTCTTCCACATTTGATGCGCTAGCGGCAGCAATATTCTAGACACTACGGGCACTTCTTTGCCCCACTGGCACGGGAGCATTTTGTACTGTGTCTGTGGATTCAAATTTTTCCACAACACCCTCCATTGTTGATCTGACAGGACGATTATGATGACCATAAATTGGACGTAGCGCTCTTAAATTTGAGGCCACTGACTCCGAATTTCGGTAGTAAATTTAAAAATTTCGACTCCTTGTTGGATCGTATATCTTTCCATAATGAAATGACAAACCTTACTGAAGAGAAATGTATTTGTAGCGTACCTATTGAAAATCGTTGCATATTACATTTCGGGATTTAACAACTTTAGTGTTGCAGTATGTCAACTCACAACTTTAAAGTTTAAGTTAAAGTTTCTTTTAGTTTTACATTTTTGATGTTATTCTTACTCGGAATGTTTTGGCATACGAACACTATTTGTATTGTTTACAGTAGCTTAAAGTATGCATCTCCACAAAGTCGGAATTTAATCTCAAACATTTTTGCGATGATTTTTAACAACTTTCGATGTCGAGTAACTCAGCAACAGTGCATCGATGAACTTGATTCAATTTTTTGGCGATGAAGGTCCATTAACCAAAAATTTGTATCAATGGTATAGTGAATCCAATCGAGGTCGCAGCTCAGTCCAATACGAATTTCATAAAGGTCGTTCAAGATTAGGTGTTGTTCCGGATACTATTGACGCTGGGTGCAAACTGATAATGTATCGATTGGTCATGTTGAAAAATACGTTACCGGTAGTACTGCGTATCGTTGATTCAACAGTCGACGATAGTTATTCGTACACGGAGTACTTTCAAGGTCATGATTGCCTTTTTTTTGGAAAAACTGAATATGTCGCAACTATACCACTAGAACAAAGTAAAATTGAAAACTCTGAGTGACACACAGCCATTCATCTTTCAAGAAATCACGAAAACCAATGGCGGTTGAATAATAGTTTACTCTTCACCACGATAATACTTGCTCTAGCACAACTGCTGTAACAACTGCATTTTAAGCACTCTAAACATCGATTTAATGAGTCATGCACCATATAAACCTGACTTGGCATCAAAAGACTTCTTTTCCGTCTCCGGTACGTAAAAAATTAACTAAGAGATCAACGTTTTTTGGCACCTGAAGAGGCAGTGGATGAATTCAGAATGCATGTTTTGGAGATTTCTCAATCAGAGTGGCAAAAGAGATGCTACAATTCAACAATATGTTGAAAAAAAAAATAAAATATAATAAAGCGATTTTCGGGTTTTTGTTATTCCCAAATCCCAAAATATATACAATATTCTCAAAGAAAGAAGCTATATTTTTAATTGTGATACAAATATATCTAGAACTTTTTTAATTTACATCATGTCGATCTACAGATCAGTGACAAAATAGCTAAACTCAGTTCTTACCATCCCATTACAAATTCCCTCCCAACACCTCCGACGCTAGTGTTGGTCCTATACTATATACATCAGACTGAAAGATAACTCAATGAATATTACCAACAGTGTTTTCTTTCGCTTGTTTTCATTCACCATCTAAAATGTATGAAATCAGTTGTTTTTTAGTTCTAACAATCATTTCTTCGTATTTGTTGTCCAACATATTTTATTTAAATTTTGTTCGCATTGAAATTCATTAGGATACCGCACTATAAATTAAAAATAAATACTGTTATTTTTTCCACTAAACCAACACGACTTACAAGTAATTCGGATAATTTATTGCCTACATTTATTCGTCGGCATTTGTTTGCGCACAACTGGCTCCTCTGCTTTACAAGGTTCTTAATGTTGGATGTGTTGTTGTCAAACACTCAAACAGTTCGTTCTGTCCAAATCGCACATTACAAGCAATCCCAGCGACATGATTTGCATTCACAATGATTTCGGTGAGCAATAGACAGTCGTGTAGACATTTGTAAGCACCCATAAAATTGTGTCTACGTAATATATTACTAATGCAATTGAATTTATTTTAATTTAAATCCTTTAAGTGGCATAATGTTTGCTCTTACAAGTGTGGAATAGAAAATTTTAAAATAAAATTAAATGAAAATTAAGAAAAAAGTTCTTTAAAAAACTAAACAATTAATATTCTCAACAATGCGTAGGCATTTCAGAAACTATTTACTGCAATGCATTCCCATATTTTGAGTTGTCTAGCCTGCGGGTCGACGAAGAATTTATAGGCAACTCAGAATGAACTAGAAAGCTGAGAAAATTTTATTTCACATGTACAAAACTTAACGATGTGATTAAATGGGAAATTTCAAATTTAGAGATTATAATTTATTTCATTACGCATTTTAAGTTAAGCATTGTAAGCATTGTACCTCGACGTTGGTTTTTCTATTAACAACTTAAGCCACATATTTCGATTTGCATTAAGTTTCTCGAGCATACTGATTACAATATGTATTTCCTGAAGGCAAAAATTTTCTTAACTAACTTTACATTCTGTCTATATGCATGCAATTTTCCAGCATAAAGAAATTAATAAGTTTTCCAAGTCTTCTCTGTCTCTCTGTGCTTAAACAATACTCAATCAAGCAATCACAAAATTATATTCTCAGACAGTTTTGTGATTGCTTTATTTACCATTTTTTACTAAAAACAAGAAAAAACGTTAACTTCGGTTGCACCGAAGCTAAATACCCTTCACAGGTACATTTCTGTTAGTAACTATGTGTCCAGTTTGTATGGAAGCTATATGTTATAGTTAACCGATCTGAACAATTTCTTCGGAGATTACAGAAAATAATTTCTACCAAATTTGGTGAAGATACATTGTCAAATGCGAAAGTTTTCCATATGAGAACTTGATTCCGATCGTTCAGATTATATGGCAGCTATATGTTATAGTGGTTTGATATCGGCCGTTCCGACAAATGAGCAGCTTCTTGAAGAGAAAATGACGTTTGCAAAATTTCAAAAGGATATCTTAAAAACTGAGGGACTAGTTCGTATATATACAGACAGACGGACATACAGACGGACATGGCTAAATCGACTCAGCTCAACATACTGATCATTTCTATATACACTTTATAGGGTCTCCGACGCTTCCTTCTGGGTGTTATAAGCATCGTGACAAACTTAATATACCCTGTTCAGGGTATAAAAAGGTAGAATATAAGAAGCGATGGCCAAATGCTTTGATATTTACAAAGGTTTTGCTATATGTTTGGTGGGATCGGTAAGGAATCATCTACTATGAGCTGCTCTTCCTTTTCTTCAGAAAACGCCTGAATAAGGTTTACAAATCCTTCAACTTTATTACGAAACTTCACGTTCTGTAATGGATGTGCTTCGCGCTCTTCACTAAACTTATGGTCAACATAATCGCGTATTGAATAAATTTTAGCAGCTATAGCTGGGATTGTACACGAAGGCCGTGAGGAGCCGATGCTGCGCTGTTGGGAGAGCTTCAACAGCATCCATTTCATCCCGAAAAAACAACGGTTTAGTGTGGTTTGTGGGCCGATAGAATCATCAGTCCATATTTCTTCAAAAATGATGCCGGTGAGAACGTAACCGTCATTGGCGACAGTTATTGCGCCATGATAACCCACTATTTGATGCCCGAAATTGCAGCTCGTGATCTCGGCGACATTTGGTCACACCTTTAGACTTTTTCTATGGGTATTTGTAAAGTCTAAAGCTTATGCGGACAACCTCGCTTCGATTCAGCCCTGGAGCATCTGAGACAGGCCGCGGCCAACATTTGAAAGTGGTCATTTTCAAAAAATAAATGACAAGGAATGTTCCCTCGAATAATAATAAACATTCCCCATTAAATTTGAAGGTTCTGTGTTCTTTCTTTAAAAATTTAGGGAACCTCGAAATCACCCGTTGTTATCGCTCTATGTAACATAGTTTGTAGGCTTCAATAATTGGTTTTAAGTTGGTAAGTCGTATTTGGGCGATATTTGTTCTTGTGGAATTGTGGTATATCCAAGTCTTAAGCCACACTGACTTATCAGTGGACCATAGTCCAATCAGTTTGTTGACGGTGGGCTTTATTACACACAGTTCGCTCGATGGAACCTTACATGCGATGTTTAGGAGACTTATCCCGCGGTAGTTGGCGCAGATTGTGTGGTCTGCCTTTTTGTGGATTGGGCAGAACATAAATTCCAATCGTCGGGCATGCTTTCGTCCGACCATATTCTATAAAGAAACTGATGCATGTTGCTTATCAGCTCTTCGCCGCCGTGTTTGAATAGCTCGACCGGCAATCTATCCGCCGCTTTGTTGCTCCTCAGACGGGCAATTGATATTTGAACGTCTTCATGGTCGAGAAATGGAACGTTTGCTCATCTCTCCTGGTGTCCTACCTTCACTGCCATTCAACAGGCTGAAGAAATGTTTCATACATAATTTTAGTATGCTCTGGACATGAGTCACTAGATCACCTCTGGGGGTTCTACAAGGGTATGCTCCGGTCTGGAAACCTTCTGTTAGTCGCCGCATCTCTTCGTAGAATTTTCGAGTTTAAAATTCTTAGCTTAGATCGGAGGAATAGGAGGAAATATTAGCTCTTCTATAAGTATAAGTATTTTTGCAGATAATTTTTAACAATTTGAAGAGTATAGTATGTTAGCAACAGCGATTTTCGTGTTAATTTATTATTCTTATTTTATGAATACCTGTTTTATGAGCAATCTTGGTACCATCAAACAAGCCACACCTTAAGTAATGCCACCTTTTGCATTCTACCCCTAAACTCCACTGACCACCATTAAATCACTGCTCCCAAATATTTATTATTCATAAATTTTGAATCTGTCTTTCGGTTGACAATAAAAGCTATAATAAATCAGATTTATTGGATTTGCGTAATCTCAAGGGCAAACACAAATTTCGTTAAAATTTTTTTTTTTCGACATTTTTCTAATCAGCGGCCACATCTCTGATTGTATTTCATATCAAATATACGTATGTAAATATCTATATTTGTAACTTCATACAAGTTCATTGTGTTTTGGATAAAGGCGGGCAACCACGCAAATAATCAGGATGTTACATATGTCCACTGCTTATTAAAAAGTACTCAGTTTTCGGCTACACACTCAAATCATGTGCACAGCATGCGCTTGTTATCTCTTTTTTTATGACATTACAGCCAATAAAAAATTTATCTCGTCACAATACGCGCATGTAACTGTCACAAAACTGTAACTATAATTCAATCTCGATATTGTCAGGACAATTACACAAATGTTGCTTGATCTGTGCGTGTGTCTCTCCAACAAAAGAACAATGGGCCTGCAATCAGCGAGGGAACTATTGTTGCATTGCATGGGGGTTGGAAAGCTGCAGTCAAACAGTGAACGCCTCGATAAATGCAACGCAGCATGTGGCAAATGTTGCAACACTGCTACAGTAGTAGCATAGATGTCGCATTTCAATAAATGAGTGCACGGGTAGTTATCACGTGTCCCACAACAGAAGTGCTGTATGTGTGTTGTAGCCAAAGGTGGAAAGGTTGCACCACATGTAGAGATGATGATAATGACGGGCAGCCTCTGTGTATTATTGGGTTGTGGACTTCAGCATTTTTTGTTTGCAGCCAAATTTATTGCAAAAAATCACAAATGCAGCTGAAAAGCATCGATGATTTGAGTCGTTAACGCCGTTATTATTTATGCAGATCGAAAATTTAGCAGCAAAATAGGCGCTAAATCGAGCAACCACCATTATTGTGGTCACTAGTGACCAGAAAATACAAAAAATAAATGTTGAAAAGAGGAATAAATGACTAGCAATGTGATTGTCCTCTATGTCTGGACAAGGCTGGGCAGTTTGACAAAATGCTAGGAAACTATAAAGACAAATTTGTGATATATCTGAGCCGCCGAACAGCTGTGCCATTAATTTTGTCGCTGTCCCGCTGTTATTGCTGTTGTTGTCGCCTGTCATTGGCCCGCAAGCGACTTGTAACACACCGGCGTTCACTTACCGCCTGCTTTTCATTCTAATTTCGTCTCTTTAAAGCTGGCGCTACATTACTCTGTTGTTATTGTTATTGTAGTTACTATATATGCGTGCGAGTCCATGCACACACACATTCTCTTTACAACTATTAACCAGTCTGTCTGCACGACTTTGATTGACGGCTGACATGATCATCACCACGACCATGACCATCAGAAAAACAGACAGATAGCTAGCCCGTTAGCTGTTTGTCGCGGACCATGGGTGAGACGGGTGTTTGGTGGCAGCGCGCTTGTGCGCATGCGTGACGTTTTACAAGCGCAAAGTGTCAGCGTTTCCACTACATAGTTTTACATGACACATTCACAATTACTCACACATACATACTTACATTTATACCCGCTGCTTGTTGGACGGCGTACATTTATGACAAATGTTCTGGCTGCTTATTTTACACGCTTATTCACTTACTTTTCCATATGTCGTGTTCGCATGTGCAACTTTTGTAACACAAATGGCTGACAATCATTTGTAGGACTGAAGCAGGACACGTGTCTTACTCGAGCTGTGGAGATATTTTTGATTTATCTGACTAGTTTAAGGGTTGTGCTGTGCGTTGTTGTTGGTTCAAAGAAAAGTTGCAATATCGAAGCTGTAACATTTATTAAATTTGGGAAGGAAGTTAAAGAACCGGTTCCACGCCGTTGTAATAATTCAATTAATCATCATGAATACCTCGATGCGTTTGATTAATCTGTTTTGAAAATAAGACACATTTGAGTAGTGTACACACTTTGTTCTGCGATTGCTATTGTTGTTGTAACGGTTATATAATATAATATATAATATGGCAAAGCTCAGATTGGTTGTCATTGCGGCCATCTAACGGTAGGCCCAGGAAACGTGCTGTTTCAATGTTCTGGGACCAAAGGGAGAGGTGTACTAGATGAGTGGGGTTTGTTGGGCTTGCAAAGAGGTGGTACAGTCATGCTGGAACTCGTTGCATGTTGGACATATATTTGGTATGTTAAGGTCCAATATGCATTCTTTCCTCCAGTTCATGGATATGGCTGCTTTGGTTTTGGTGAGGGAGATTGTTATGTTCTTTGTATAGAAAAAGCAAGAAACGTCGAAGAGGTAACCTTTTACTTTTGAGCACATGCCTTCGTTTCCATTGCTCGTCAATATCGTGCGATCATCTACGTAGGAGGTGACGAGAATTGTCTATGCCACCCTGCGGAATCTGATTAATTCTTCGCAATTTGAAGTTCTTATCTCGAAACAGCCTGATGGTTGCCGATCGCTAATGTAGTTCATAGTCCACCTCTTTACCTGGGAGGCCATGGGCTGTTTAATGTCCTCAAAACAGCCGGTTCTACATTACTAGAATTGACCCGGTCAAGAGGTGTTATTTCGGTTTTCTAACCCTTAGTTCTGAGATGTTAGGTTATTGTTGCTTATGCCATCGCAGGTCAAACTTGAATATTTAAAAATATGTACTTTTCTTGACTAAGGGGTATACGATCCTGACAATGGAAGTGGGAGGAAACATGCTGCAACCTTTTAAAAAAAAAAAATAGAAATCCATATATAGGATACCCCAAAGTCTTGATAGAAAAGAAATATTTCCACGTATTTTAATACAAACCTTTATTAAAAATTAAATTGGCTACTGAATGTCCTTCAACCACTTAATCATATCAGCGAATTTTGGTTTTTTCGGTTTCCATTTATTTTTGGAACGGCATTGTTTAGATTCTTGAACAGTTTCAACGTAGTGTTTATACACCCACATCCTGTCACCAGTAACGAGACTTTCAATGTAGGATACTCAGCTATGTTATCAAGCACCTCTTTTGCGACCTCTACTCAACGTTGTTGAGTGAGGTGAAAGGAAGGCACTCCTTGGAACTTTTTCGATTACTGCAGATCTCCACTGAAGGCTTTCTGCCATTCATGTACTGGTATTCGTAGTAAATACAAATACAAAAGCTATGATTCAATCAAGAATACAAAACTTCAAGCAAATTGAACCACGATAATTGTTTTGCATGACGATAATTGCCAGACAAATTTTTCGCGACATAAATAAACAGCGATCACAGACACTAATTGGTATATGAAGTTCAAACTTCACACGAACATCAAAAAAAGGTTCTACCAATCTAGAATTTTTTGTTTATGAATCACTTTGTCGCAAAGTTGAAACAGACCAGTCCATGTGAACTTAACAAAACATAGAACACGGTTCATATTTAACCCCAACCGCTATATCTATGGTATCCACCGTAAATATGTTTCGAATATATTGACCTAGGTATGTGTATGCTTCCAATCAGTATACTAAATATATTAATATTATTGGAATCACGCATCTATTCCAAAAATAAATATGGCATTGATGGGAGAAAATTAATGCAGAAAGGAAGAAAATATAAGTATTTCGCTATTCCATATACCCAGTAAAATGTACGTATATGCCTTGTTAATAAGTATACAACTAGCTGCAAAACCCGCACGTGCTGCATAGTTAATTATTTCCTTTACTCCCTTTTATTTCAACTAATGACTTATTTATTTCCCATAAAACCCCAATTTCCCATAAACACATTTACTTATTTATGTTTGTTTCGATAAGTAAATATAGTAGATATGCCCTATTGGAAAATAAAAAAACTTTATAGCATTCCACGTAGCTATTGTAATGAATGTATTTTAAAGAATTAAAAAAAAACGATTAAAAATCATTTTTTGATAACAATTAACTGCAATAAGTTTTTATAGATCATTGTCCAATAGGCTTCCTTGCGGTAATATTAAAATGTCCTTTCTTTTTTAACTGACTTGGCTTTGCAAAATTACTGCTAAATCTCCTTGCAGGCCACAGCTGCATTCCTCATAAACTGGTAAGAGTAGTATTATAATGCTTAGGAAGTTTTGTGATAAGTTCAAAACACTTCGTCAATGCGTGAGATCTAAAAACATAAATTTACTAGTTTCACACAGAAGTTGTCAGCAGCAGTCTAAGTTGGATTGCCATCTTGAGGATCAACTTTAGAAGCAAGAAACCTTACCTAAAAATCCTATTAAAATTATTTTTTCTGCAGGTCACAATTGTAAGAAGACTTGCAAAAAGAAATGTTCAAGAAGGTAATGTTTGATTAGCATAGTTATGCAAATAACACTTTTGGCACAGTATTGCAATTACCATTGATATCCGTGTATCAACAGTTATTTGTGTATTTACTGCTTGTTCAAAGGGTGGTACCAAAAATACTTTTAATCCGTTGTATAAAATTTGTGTAATAACAAACTTTTTCGTATGTTTTGTGTTAAAATGCAATTAGTCGTAGGTATAACATACATATGAAGTTCTTCTTCTTATTTATTGACGTAGAGTTTACCACAGCGCATCAGTCATTCTTTCTTTTCGCTGTTTGGCGTCAATTGGAGACTCAAAGTGTAGCCTGCTCCTGCTCCACCTGGTCTTTTTAATGGAGTGAAGGTCTTCCTTTTCCTCTGTTTCCTCTGCGGATACTGTGTCGAATACACGCAGAGCTGGAGTGTTTTCATCTATTTGGATGACATGACCAAGCTAGCGGAGCCGCTGCCTCTTGATTAGCTGAACTATGTCAATATCATCGTACAAGTATATCTCGAACAGCTCATCGTTACATCGACTGCTATATTCGTCGTTGCCAATGCGCAAAGAACCGTAAATCTGCCGTACCACCTCTCACTCGAAAACTGGTAACACCGACTCATCAGATGTTGTCATCGTTTAAGCCTCTGCACCATACGTCAGGACGGGGATGATGGGTGATTTGGTGAATTTAGTCTTTGTTCGTGGAGAGAGGACTTTAGTTCTCAATTGCCTACTCGCGTACCTTTGCTCTAACGAACGCTGCATTTTCGACTTGCACCACTCACAGAAACCTGTCCCGTGAAAATGTTTTTCCTGACTCTCCAGGTGCTCGGAGACAACTGACCAGCCGCTTGTTCGTTAGCTAGGAACGCCCTCAACCGAACCCAGTCGGTGCGCGCACGCTCCGAAGTACAGTCGCGGCGGAACTGTCAGACCTATTACTTTCCGGACAAAACCCTGTATGCGTTATATGATACCTTGAAAAGTACTAGTCCAATTTCGACAATTTGGACAAAATGAAATACCTAAAAAGCAACATTCATGCAAAGTTTTATGTCGATAACGTTCTTGTCTGAGGGCTTCAGCGAATTTAGTTTTCGGTTTCGGCTAATTAGATTGTTGAACAATTTCGTCGTCATATTCCAAAACCCACATTTCGTCGACAATAATAAAGCGTTTTATGAATGCCAGATCCTTGCCTACGTTGTCAAGAATTTTTTTGCGTTTTCAACTCGACGTCATTTTTGCTAAAGTTTCAGGCCTTTTGGTACGAGTCTACCATTGCCGGGTTTCATACCCAAAATATTTACCAAAATGTGTTGAGTCGATTTGAAGGGGATGTTGCGATCCTCTATTATCTCACTGATATCAACACCACGATTTTCCAGTATAGTTTCTTAAACTTTCTCAATGTTATCGTCATTAATAGAGGACAATGGAACATGGAGTTATGAGGAAAGTTTTTTTTTATAACTTCTCGACCTTCACTGAATGATATGATGATCGTGATAAAGTAGATTCCTCAAAACACTTTTGCAAGATCTTTAATGATTGCGTAACCATGATTGCTTTGAAAACCCAAAATTTCAAGCCAAGCATTTTTTTACTAAGGAACTTTTTACCAAGTTCGATTGTGAAATATCGAAGCTTATTGGAGATGTCATATACACCGACACTTCAAGAGATGGAAATATATTTAAACCTGATGGTTGAGGTTAAGAATACTTTTGTATATCTAAGTAATTTTCTGTTATGAAAAATAACTTCAAAAAACTCTCATTAAAATAATAGCAATATGTCTTTATATTCGAAATTTTTGGGTGTATTTTTGAACCACCCCTTGTTGATATTGTTATAAGTATGTAAGTGTTTACTTACATAAACTTTTATGCAAAGCGGTGGTCGTCATTTCGCTGCTCAAGCGACCAAGCAGGACGAGCAAGCTATCAACTGTATTGTTTGGTCGATAAATCTATCGAATGCGGTAGACAGGTATTGAAAGAAAAAGTAAATAAATATTGATACAATTTTTTTGGCGTATAAAACAAACACGGAAGTCAAAAACAAATCAAAATCGAGCGACAGCAATCAATGAAAACACAATTTCTATTCACTTCGATTTCGCCTAGATCAGACAGAGGTCAACATTTGCCGAGAGACAACAGAAGACGAACTTTGCGGTCTGCATACAGTCAGTCTGCAAGCTAACAGTCATGGTGCAAGTAACACAAACCGAAGAAGATATTAAAATAATTATCGAATTGAATCGGCTGATAACGCGCAAGCCGGATGTGATCCTATTGCCACAATATATCAAATTCAATAATCCACCAATATTCTTTGAACGCCATCTGGTGCACGAGATCGACGAGGTGACCAGTTTTTGTCGCATTTTCAAGAATGAAGCGCGTATTGTGCTCGTTAAGAAGCAGAAAGGCATCTGGCCCGAGGTATTTCAAAAGCTTTCCAAAGACGAATTGAAGCAAAAGCGTTTAGAGATTTCCGATTTAATTGTGGAGCGTAATAAAGAGCGTGATAAGCTGGTGGTTGAGCGGTTTGAGCAAATGCGGCGTACGGAAATCGACAAAGAGGTAAAACGCGAAACGGCAATGAGAGAGCGCGTCAAGCAGTTTCAGGAGAATGCGCGTCGCGAAGCGCTGATGGTAGGTGTTCGTAAGGAAACACACACGAAATCGCAGGCAACACCTCAAATGTCAACACCGCCGCCGGCAACCATCAACAACACCAACATAACGGGACAGCGTATTGGCACGCCAGCGGTGCGGCCGTGGGCAAACATGCGAAGTGGTGGCAAAATAAACGTAAGCTTTTCCAAATTTACATGGAGTACACCGAAACGAGAGTCACAGGAGGGCATACCCCGACCATTCACCATGCACGACATGCGAAGCAGCAACGCGCCGCAGGAGAGTCAAGAACAATGCAATGTGAATGACTTGAATGCAACAGATTGAACGCGAAATGCAATTTGATATTGTGTAGATTTGCTATCGGGGAAATTTATGAATATCGATTTATACATACATACATGTACAAGTATGTATGTAGATGCTTGTGAAGTATGAGCAAATATTTTATGGACTGTTGGCATGTGATTTTTAAATAAATAAATAACTGAAGATTCAATGCTTTTAAGTCTAGTGTGCTTTTCTCTCTATATAGTTGAAGCTAACAGTGAGACGCCAATTTTGTTAGAATGTTGTCTGAAAAGTTTGCTGGAATTTTGCCATCGAGATATTCCATACATTTATACAAGACTCTATCGCATTGTACACGAAATTGCTTTTAAAGTAGTTAGAAGTGATAAGGTTTTTTTTTTTTGAAAGTTTTTACTACAACGAGACAAGCCAGGTTTTATAAATATGAATGTATTTGAGCGCCTCTTTAGCTCAGTGGCAGAGCACTGGTCTTGTAAACCAGGGGTCGTGAGTTCAATCCTCACAGGAGGCATATCATCCTTTATTGATGTTTTTTACATCAACCATTTATGTATGTAGCATTTGCTGAAAACAGAAAAACATAGACAAGCTTGATCTGAACGGTCCTTAGATATATTGAGTCTGGAGCCTCTTTACCTTCGAGCCGTCTATTTTTAGTAGTATACTGACAGGACATTTATGGGTAGTTGCTTTATGGTTTAGCCGAATATTTTCAAAAGACACAAACGAAATCCAAGAGTTCAGCCCTCACCTTGCTTAACCAGTAGTCCTTCATAAACATTAAATTTATTGATGTGTATGTTAACTAATTATATTGGGGATCTCATTTGAAGATAAAGTAGATAACTAGAAGATTCTCAAACGTAAGTTCATCACAATTACTAACTTTTCGTATACTGGATGTCTACATCTGCTATGAATTTTAAAATATTAGTTTAAATAACTCTGGAGTATGACCAGAAATAAGCGTCTATCTTAATGTGCCGCATTCATAGGATGCCCCGTAGAAGGCCATCCATTTTTCATTTAGGTGATTCACAAAGATTGTTGATTACATTGGCCTCAACAACCGTGCCGTTAGTTCTGCTTTCTCCAGGTTGGACAAAGAAGCGAAGCAAATACGTCTGGTGGTGAACGAGGGCAAGACGAAATATCTCCTGTCATCAAACAAACCGTCGTCACAATCGCGACTTGACTCCCAAGTAACTGTTGACAGTCTTAACTTCGAAGTCGTAGATAATTCCGTCTAAATTGGAACCAGTAGTAACAGCAAAACAATATCAGCCTCGAAATCCAACGCAGAATAGCTCTAGCCAACAGGTGCTACTTCGGACTGAGTAGGCACTCTTGAGTCACGGGTCACGAGTCGACGTTTCGAGTTTTCGATAGAAAGGTTCCGGGGAAGATTTATGTTCCTCTACGCATTAGCAATGACGATTATCTTATTCGACGGAAGGATGTGGGATATACGACGACATTGACAAAGTTCACCGCATTAAAAGACAGCGGCTACATTGGCTAGGTCATATCGTCCAAATGGATGAAAACACTTCGGCTCTGAGGGTATTCGACACACTACACGCCAGGGGAAGCAGCAGAAGAGGAAGACCTCTACTCTGTTGGAAAGACCTAACTACACCGAGCTATTGAAGTATGTGTACGGCTGTAACATCGCGACAATATCGGCAATGTTATTAACTCCTGTTGTTGTTGTTTTTATTTAAAGGAATATCCGTGACGCACTATTTCGTTAAAACCGCTGCTCTACGTTCGGGTTGTCGAGTTCTGGTATGAGCTTAAATACGAGTTTGTACTGCTATAATTTCCAAAATGATTATATGATAAGGTTTTCCTCTACATTCGTTATCCAAATGCTGTGAATATTTAGTCCCACCTGGACAACTAAAGGCGCATCGATTGTAATGCCCAGAACTTTTGGTATGAAAAAAGAAAAGAACGGCGCATATCTACGAAGTGCCAATTCGAGTTCGTAGAAAATATGGTAACCAAAACACTTTATCATTCGTCTGGTGAAGACTTTGAAAATGTTCAGATTTTTCCAACTCATCTACCTTCCTGCAACTTTTGGCAAATTGCGTCCTCCAAAACCATTAGCTTCACCGCGTGAGTGAAAATGGGAAATCGTGCAGTTTGGACAGCTATCATTGTGGTGATTACTAAGAGCTATTAGCTTAATAGAACTAGGCATTATCATAAACACTGGTTGCTGACTAACGCTAGTTGATCTCACGCTAACTCATAGATGCAGCTATCGAATACTCGACGACAGAGTAACACCCTATCGTGCATGAAGACAGAGGAACATCTGCTCATTGGCTCTTCAGTTCCCGACGATTTCTTTGTGACCAGGCACCCAGACAAGTTTAATATGGAAGTGGCTTAATGCTGCTGTTAGTGAGGTCATTCACTGATTGAATAGCTTAGAGCTCACTGACAGCGAGCTCAAGGCCTATATAACAACTCTGTTATCGAAGTGGACATACCCCTCCCTAAAAGAAACGGTCCTTCGGAGAAGTACGTCTACTGCTATTTTGATTGTGCCACTTCTGCTTAAAAGGCACTGTAGTATACTGGGTATCCATACTTCTTGGAGTGCTTACAGGACCTCTGTTAACAACATAGAGTGCCAGTTTTGGAGCAATTTGTCCGATCTGTACTATTTGAGATATCGAACGTCATTAACATATTTTAGAAATGTGTTCTTAATGTTTCTTAGTTTTGACATGTTTACATAATTGCACACGCCTCTAATCCACACTTATCCGATGTAGTGTGAAATGCCAACAATTCTGCAAGATCGATCTTCGATATACAGGTCAGCAGTCTTTCAAATCTCCATAAAGTATTTCATAAAAGTAATATATAATCAATTAGGTCATTCATAATAATTGCCAGTATACCATAAAGCAACTAATATCAATATTAGTTTATATTTTAAGCACCGTGCTTTCAAGCTCTTAGTGCTTTGTTTCAACTGAACTATGAATATCACTATCTTAGTTCTCCATTGCCAAAAATACATAGCATAGATACCAGATATCACCAAAATACTGGCCTATATAACTGTAAACGTAAATATTCAAAGTTGAAGTTAATTTCTTAAAACTTTAAAAATGAATGGTTGGTATTTAATAGCCTCTTTAGCTCAGTGGTAGAGCACTGGTCTCGTAAACCAGGGGTCGTGAGTTCAAACCTCACAGGAGGCATAACATTGGGTGTTTGTTTTTTAAGTGATGTTCCTTAGAACAACTAAACCTTTAAGATCTTTTATAAGATCATTTATAGTTAGTTACAGGGCAAGCAGTTAAATGAAAGCTGGGTTATAATAAAGCACGTCTCTTAACTTGGCGGTATTGTTTAAAAAAGGTCTGGAACAATTGGTGGGGCTCCCTATCTGCAAAGATAGTACATAATGAAACATTAATCATTAAATTCCACTTCTCACTTAAAAAGATTAAATTATCATATGCATTTGAAACTTCTTTTTAAATTTAACGGGAAAATTATGTACTTGAATGCAGCATCTTCGAACTTCAAATCATTTTTTAATTGATTAAATATTGTAAGTGATATCAAATATCATATCATATCATAGTCTACTATTAATTTAAAACTAATTAAGCGCCTCTTTAGCTCAGTGGCAGAGCACTGGTCTTGTAAACCAGGGGTCGTGAGTTCAATCCTCACAGGAGGCATGTCAAAATTATCCGAATATTTTAAAGTTTTCCAATTATGAAGTTTCTTTCGAAATGTTGTTGTTACACAGATTCTTGCAGCATATCTATTTGAAAAGCTAACGGGTGATTTTTTTGAGGTTAGGATTTTCATGCAGTAGTATTTGACAGATCACGTGGGATGTCAGACATGGTGTCAAAGAGAAAGATGCTCAGTATGCTTTGACATTTCATCATGAATAGACTTACTAACGAGCAACGCTTGCAAATCATTGAATTTTATTACCAAAATCAGTGTTCGGTTCGAAATGTGTTTCGCGTCCGTGTCCGATGAGCGATGAGGCTCATTTCTGGTTGAATGGCTACGTAAATAAGCAAAATTGCCGCATTTGGGGTGAAGAGCAACCAGAAGCCGTTCAAGAACTGCCCATGCATCCCGAAAAATGCACTGTTTGGTGTGGTTTGTACGCTGGTGGAATCATTGGACCGTATTTTTCAAAGATGCTGTTGGACGCAACGTTACGGTGAATGGCGATCGCTATCGTTCGATGCTAACAAACTTTTTGTTGCCAAAAATGGAAGAACTGAACTTGGTTGACATGTGGTTTCAACAAGATGGCGCTACATGCCACACAGCTCGCGATTCTATGGCCATTTTGAGGGAAAACTTCGGACAACAATTCATCTCAAGAAATGGACCCGTAAGTTGGCCACCAAGATCATGCGATTTAACGCCTTTAGACTATTTTTTGTGGGGCTACGTCAAGTCTAAAGTCTACAGAAATAAGCCAGCAACTATTCCAGCTTTGGAAGACAACATTTCCGAAGAAATTCGGGCTATTCCGGCCGAAATGCTCGAAAAAGTTGCCCAAAATTGGACTTTCCGAATGAACCACCTAAGACGCAGCCGCGGTCAACATTTAAATGAAATTATCTTCAAAAAGTAAATGTCATGAACCAATCTAACGTTTCAAATAAAGAACCGATGAGATTTTGCAAATTTTATGCGTATTTTTTTTTAAGAAAGTTATCAAGCTCTTAAAAAATCACCCTTTAGTAAAGCTTGTTCGATTCGCTACTCTCTAACACTTGACGAATTTAAGACAGCTGAACTGGTAGGAATTAAATTCGCCTGCAGCAGCAATTTTCCCTCCTTCGTTTCAATTAGTTAAATGTTGTCATGCAATTGATATCCTAGTTTTGTAGACCCTGCACAGGATATATTAACTTTTAATTGAAGTTTGTAACACCCAGAATTAAACCTCGGAGATACTATAAAATATGTCCCGGGTTTTCCAATAGGCATGATATGATTTCTAAGTATACGCCATAAAAGAAGAAGATCTGTATTTTTTTCATTGCATACTACTGTAATTGAATATGTTTACAATTTTATCATGGAAAGATAAGCCTAAGAGCAACGTTTACAAATTATTCAATGTTATTATTAAAATAATCGTTCTCCAATCGCAACTTTTCGTCCACTTTTGCCATTTTATGTTCATAACACTCATCCACCTGTGCACGCTAAACGTCGAATTGTTGATAATTTCGAGCGTACATTCTCTTTACAAAATGTTCAACTGCCAATAAGACAAAGAACCGATTGAAGTGATGAACATGTTGCTGCCGTTTAGGCAAGTGTTGCTAAAAACCGCAATTTGTCGATTTCAAGACGTTCTCAAGAATTGGCACTGTCTCAAACCACAATCAAAAAAACCATAAATTTTTCGCAGAACCTTTCTCTCGAAAACTCGCAACGTCGACTCATCAGTTGTTGTCATCGTCCAAGCCTCTGCATCATATAGCACGACGGGAATTATGAGCGACTTATAGAATATGGCTTTTGTTCGTCGACAGAATGCTTTACTTTTCAATTGCCTACTCAGTAGGTAGAAGTTGGCAAGAGTTATCCTGCGTTAGATTTCCAGTCTGACATTGTTGGTGGTGTTTACGCTGGTTCCCAAATATACGAGATTATCTTTTATCCGAGTGGTGAGGTAAATAAACAAAACTATCGATTCTGGTGCGAAGAAAATCGACAAATTATTCATGAACGATAATTATATTCACCTAAATTGACAGTTTGATGTGGTTTTACGTCTGTTGGAATCGTCGGTCCGTACTTCTTTCGAAATTAAACTGGTGACGCCGTTACTATCAGGGGAGAGCGGTATTGATCGATGATAAACAACTTTTTTATGGCCGCAATTGGAAGAAGTTGGTCTTGATAACGTCTGGTTCCAATAAGATGTGTCTACGTACACAGCACGTGCAACAATCGAATTATTGTGAGAAAAGTTCGAAGATTCGTTTATTTCCAGGAAGTGTGGTACTGAATGGCCTCCAAGGAGTTATGATTTAACACCATTAGACTATTTCCTAGGGGGTTGTTTGAAGTCATTGGTCTTTAGAAATAAATTGGACTCTCCTTAAGCTTTAGAAGTCAATACTGAACGTGTTATTCATGACAAATGACTTGATTCAATGGAAAAAGTACTCGCTTTTACTTCACATTAAATAAAAAAATATTGAATTTCCGTAACAATTACTTTTAAGAAATTATATCACTCTTAACGAGAAACCCTCTAAAGTCATAGTGATGATTTGAGTCGGTAGTTACATGAGGTGAGTTGATAAAATATACATATATGATCAACATGATGAACTAAGTCGGCTTAGTGATGCCAGTCTGCCTGGTACAGCCCCCAAATAAATTGTTTAGATTTACCCGCTATAACGTAGAACTGTCATATAAAATTAATCGATCAATATCCACCTTGTTTGAGTAACTTTTTTATTTGACAAGATATCTAAAGGAAAGGAAAAGACAGATTATCTCCGAATATAATAGCATATATAACTCAGATCGGACGACTCTAGCATATAGCTGCCATCCAAAGCAACCAATCAAAATAAAGCATGGGAAACCTATTTATTTGTGAAAGATATTATAGCTTCGGCGCAATCGAAGTTAATTTTTTTCTTACTCTTTAATTTTTTTACTTCCCATTCAAAATTAGTATTTCATTTTCATAAAAAAAAAACGCTCACTTAATACCTATAATTCTTCCACAGTGTTCGGGTTATATACCAATACAATTATTTGTTCGTGTACTTGCTGTACAAATGTACATGTCGGAATTTTCCATGCTCATACTCAAAGCCATTATTTTTCCCCGACCATGCCTCACATGATTGAAATTAATACTAAATTAATCGAGTAATTGATCGGTTTAATTAAAGCAACGGTCGTAACCAGGGATATTGGGATGCCCAACTTATTCCAGTGTGAAGCACCTCAAAATAAGCGTTTTTTATAACATTTTCCATTATGGCCAGATCGAACAAAATACGATTTTTTGGGCATTTAAAATAAAACACCCAACATTTATTACAATTGCAAATTATTACATATTGGACTTTTAATAAATGGCGAAACTATTTAAATTATTTTTTATGATTTTATAGTATATTAAAACAACTGACTTTTAATGTTTCAATACTTAATAAGGTGAATTAAGCCTGTTAGTTCTCAATTATTAAATGTTTTTAATCATTGGTAACTGAAAATTAATACTTCTATGCATGAAATTGAAAAACGTTTAATGAAATATATTTAAGTTTCGCATTTTCTTTGATTTTCATTGTTTTACATTTTTATTAGTGATCTTCAACGGCGGCAACAAATTCCTCCGTTCACATATATTTTGGTATAATTTCAATCTGGCCGTTCCAGTCATTCCAATGGCAAAACGTCAAGACCTACCCAATCCAGTCAACTGTCAAAGTTCGGTAGGTGAGCGGCTCTCACATTTTCAGTGACAGGAGAGTTGGGGATCTCTTTATCTCTGGTCGTAACGCACTGAGTTGATATGATTTGATTTCAACTGAAGTTGGCCATACCGTTCACTCGATAGTGATTGCCGAGCAATGATTATTCGGGTTACATTATGTCAGTTGACGCTCGTCGGTACTTGACACGAACAAGAATGTTCTGTATGATCAGCCGAGTTGATTTTATTGTGTTTTTCAGCACCTGTTTTCGATCTGACTTAATCATACGTACTTATGTATGTATGTATATACAAATATGAGTGCAGCCATCCAGTATTAGAAACATTTTGGTAAAGAATTGCCTTTTAATTGAACTATTATGTACATAATTTAAATCATTGGCCATAACATTCATTTATATCTGATAATATCAATACATATATGTATGTATGTATGCGCATTAAACACAATTTAAAACTCATTTGAGTCGGATCATCCATTCATGTCGGTCCAATGTGCGCAAAATGCTGATATTTTCGAAAACAATTTTCTTGCTTGCAATAATAATTGGATGTGCAGAAGCTGTAAGTTTCCAATGCCACACGTTGTATACAGTTATAATATGTCATTTCGTTAAATAGAAATTTAAATTTACAAACATAAAATGCCGTTCCGCGAACGAATCGTTTGCCAAGTTCAAAACGTGTCGCCTGAAAGCCGTAAGACGCAACATCAATGAGTTGACGGTTTACGTGAAGTTGCTGCAATTGCCTATTGATAATGTGAAGGTGTGTTGAAAAGTGTAATTTTATTTTACTTTTTTTTTTTGTTTTATATAGTAACCAATTTGAAACTCTTACAAGATCGTTTTGCAACTGAAGAAGCGCAATGACTATCGCAACCGTTCGATTTATGAATTTGGGATTGACGCTTGTGCTTTCTTTCGCAACAAACGTCGCAATCCCTTGGCTGACTTATTCTACCAATTTTCGGGTCTTAAAAGCCACAGTAATGCAAATCACACTTGTCCTTATGATGTAGGTATTGGGAACATTTCATCGATCTTATTCAAAAACTCGAACTTTCAATTACTTTTCTTCCAGCACGATATTATTTTAAATCGATATTTTATCGATGATAAATTCTCCAATATTATACCACTGCCCGCAGGATCTTATGAAATACAAACCCGTTGGGAAACTGATGGTGTAAAGCGAGCTGATGTGGATGGGGTAATTGAGGCATATGACTAAAAATTATTGAAAGTTTCAAAGATTTGTTTTTAAAAATATATAGCAAATATTAATTAATGCTTTTGGGGCCTTAAATTTATTATTCGGTTTATTTGTTGAATAAAAGTAACGATTTTAACTTTTTCAAAATTGCACATACGGCTTAAATTAATAAAAAACAAGTAAGGAAGGGCTAAGATCGTGTGTAACCGAACATTTTATACTCTTGAAACTTGCAAGAATCAAAGCCAGGGAAATATCTTAAAGTGTAAAACGAATCATATAGGGTAAAGTCAGATGTTCGAAAATTCTGATATTTGTTATAAATTGGCTAGGCCAAGTTTTCGCTCAAATTTATATATTTTAGGCGCAAATATGCTGTTATGAGTAAAACACGCTCCTTATTTTCATTGGAATAACTCACATATTGGTAAAAAGTCACTCGGAAGTCCGAAAATCTTTATATTAAGTTATGAGGGGTAAAGGAAGTATTGGGAAGATTCAACCCATTTTTGACATACAGATATACCATTATAAGAAAGGATCATTCCTTAATTTCAGTTATATATCCCATATATTGACCGCTATTTTCAATCAAAAGTCAACTATAGGTACCGGGCTCCAAATATTCGGTACCTAGTGGATCAAAGGTTTTTTGTTGGATTGGAACATTTCATTGAAGGCATTATTCGTGCAAATTTTTATCCCGTTATGTTAATTGGTTCTTGATTTGTGTGCGGGAAAATGAAAAAATTAAGCGGAATTAAAAAATGTGTTATATGGGAAAGACTTTTTCGACTACCAATATTGTACTCTGCAGCAACAGATTGCAAAGGTACAGGATGGGCCAAAAGAAACCAAGGGGTGTAAAAGTTTAATAACTTTTTCGTTTATTAATTTTTTTTTTTATTTTTTCTTTCAGATTATATAATATACAAAAGGGAAATTTTTTTACACTATGTATGAAAAATGATGTCTCTTAAATGAAATCTTTCAGCTTCGCACTGATGGGCTCTTTTTAGAGCATTTTCCATAATATCTTTTAAGAATTGTGGCTTTAGCGTTCGAATTTCTGCACCAATGTTTGCCTTGAGTTCAAGGATTGTCTCGTGCTTGTTCACATACACTCGCTCCTTCAAATAACCCCAAAGAAAATAGTCGGGTGCTGTCAAATCTGGCGATCGCGCTGGCCAAATAATTTCCGAATTTCTGGAAATTATTCGCCCTCCAAAAATTTGACTTAAAAGTGCCATTGTGTCTCGGGCAGTATGGGCAGTAGCTCCGTCCTGCTGAAACCACATACCAGGTCTGTTTTCAAGAGCAGGACGTAAAACACGTTCTATCATAAACCGATACCGCTCTCCATTTACGGTTACAGCACTTCCATCTTCATTCTCGAAGAAGTAAGGCCCAATGACATTTTCAGATGTGATCCCACACCATACTGTACATCTGATGGGGTGTAATTGGCGTTGATGAATGGCTCTTGGATTTTGAGAACCCCAGAACCTACAGTTCTGCTTATTAACAAAGCCATTCAAATGAAAATGAGCTTCATCACTCATAATCAAATTTTTAATAAAGTTGATTTCATTTCTGGCCAACTCTTGAAATTTAACTGCAAAATTTAGACGTTGCTGATGATCTGCGGTTTTTAATTCTTGCACCATTTGCACCTTATATGAGTATAACTGTAAATCTTTTTTTAAAATGCGCCGTAGTGACGTACGAGACATTCCTAGCTGAGCAGAACGCCTTCTGGCAGATGTTTCTGGTGCTTCGTTAACACTTTGCTGTACTCGTTCAATATTTTCCGCAGTGCGACTTAAACGTGGTCTACCGGTTCGAAGCAAATCTGTTACGCTGCCATGTTGGTGATGGCGATCAACTAAGAAACGAATCATTGCTTCAGAGGGCGAAGTTCTGACGTTAAAATGTCGACGATATGCTCTTTGCGTTAAAATAATTGATCTCTGGTTTAAATAATAAAATTCTATTGTTCTGGTTCTCTGTTCAGTTGTGTACCTCTCCATTATAAATTCTCCAAGTGTTGTCTATATAATCTGAAAGAAAAAAAAAAAAAAAATTAATTAACGAAAAAGTTATTAAACTTTTACACCCCTTGGTTTCTTTTGGCCCACCCTGTATAAAGGTACGAAAACATACGGTACATATCCAGCTCTAAGCTCGACCAAGATTACAAACTCAGCGGGTTTTTTGAAATTAGTAGGAAAGAAAACATTTCCGCTCTAATGCGAGTTGGGCTTACACTTGTTTTATATAATAGTACAGGGCAAAGTTAAACGTTACTTCCAAATTTGTATCCCCTGCACTTAATTTCTGTGCTAATTGTTTGTAGAAATTTATGTAGCAATTTTTCGTCAAATAACATTAAAAACGTTTTTTTTTACGTGTAATTATTAAGATCGCAAGTGATCTCTAATTATCTCTTTTCCCTCAGTAAGGCTAGCCTCCCTCTAGTTTTGGGGCTTTTAACGAGCCATTGCCCTATTGGCGTTCACGTAGTTAGGCTGAGAATTTAACCAGACGGAAGAAAATGAGATGGAAACAACTCAACACTTCCTTCTTGCCTCTCCCGAGTTAGGGAGGTCAAGACTTAAACACTTGGGAACGCATACGTACCTTCAAACATCCTACCGAGCTGGCGGAAATGGAAATTAAACGTCTGTGCAAATTGGTTTTGGCTACTAAGTGTTTTGCTAATTTATAAGTTTGAGCGCAGGAGTTCTTCTTTTCTAATGGCCTTACAAGGGAATACATATGTATGCATAGCAGTCTTATAGTAGTATAGTATCTTTAATCAGCCATCTAACCTAACCTACTTGTAATTAAAAATTGCCAATTTCGGAACGACATAAATTGCCTAATATTATGATTCCTCTTCTCTGTACACTTACTGTTTGAATTTAGGAAAAAACTATATTTTTCTTAGGATATTGATGTGCTTCTCCACACCCAAACGACTGTGGGAAATAATAATAGTAATTCTCCCTCACTTCTTATCTTCCACATTTCTTTTTATGCTTTCAAATGAAACACATGTTTTTTACGTTATCAAACCGTAACAATGTTCTTCATTTAATGAATTTTGATAAACAGTTGTCTAGCTTTTCGTTTATTTGTTAAATTTATATTCTAAGCTACACTTTTATTTGCTAAAATTTCAAAATATTGTGAAAAATATTTTTCGCAAATATTGTGAGCCTCTTTAGCTCAGTGGCAGAGCACTGGTCTTGTAAACCAGGGGTCGTGAGTTCAATCCTCACAGGAGGCATGGATATAAGTAAGCTCGTTTACTTTTTTGATCTAATAGGGTTTTTGATCCATATTATATGTAAATATGTGTGTATGTATGCATGTTTAATATGGCACAAAATATTGACTACGAATGCCATATTGACTACGAATGCCTTTTCAACAATATGCATTTCTTTTCAAGATTATTTATGGATTTTTTATTATGATTCTTAACTGCTTAGTAATGCTAAACCCTTTGCCTAATAATAGCCTCATTAATGAGATTTGCAATTTATTATTCAAAAGTCAAAATGCGCGTAATTAATCTAAATGTTTGCAACCCTCTTACCATTATTGTCGCCTTTATATTGTTGTAAAGCAGAAGGGTTGCTAAGTGCTCAGTACAATGGAAGAGCGTGTTTTGCAGAAATCGCGAAAAATATTAAAATGCGTGCGGTAGGTAATAATAAGCATAAATCAAAGTGTCTGCATATGAGATGCGTTTGGAGGGAAAGGGTAGTGGGTAGGTGACTCATATCGAATGGAGTATGCATTAACATCAAAATATGTCGAAGTAAAATTTGCCACTTAATGAACCCATATATTTACATATTTTATAAAAAACTGGAATTTTTTTTTCTAAATTTCATTTTCTGAAAATTAGAAGTGGGAAGATCACAGTCAGTTAATCAAACTCTGACAGTTGTTAGTCCAACTACCATAGTATAGATGAAATTATATTTTTAGAATTATTTTTATGAATAGAACATTTAATTTCACTTCTACAAATACACTTTTTTAATTATTTTCTATTTAAACATAAATCTTCAACTCTTCATTACCCATAATTTCTCCAAATATACATACACTTGTGTTGTGTATAAAATAAGCAGCCCATAAAAAACACTGATGTATTTGTATATGCCTCCTGTGAGGATTGAACTCACGACCCCTGGTTTACAAGACCAGTGCTCTGCCACTGAGCTAAAGAGGCGCTTGGGGCTGACGGCGCCAAATTAGCAACGCGACATATGGAGAAAAATATAGTACATGTGTGTGCGTGTATGAGTGTTGGCGCCAAAAATTATCTTACTTACTGAGGCCTAAAATAGAATTTTCGCAATAACTGGAAGAAGTTTAAATATTTTGAAAGTCTCTAGTTGTTGTTATTAATAGGTTAAAGTCGAATATGAGTCATGGTGCTTCGCTTATCGAAAGTGAGCATCAATATATACATACATATATAATTAATTATATAGGTATGTGAGTTTGGATGTACCATATGCCTGTATGAGTTATAAGAAATAAAAGTTCTAAGAGCTTAATATGTTGTCTGCGATTAAAAAGTGGTGCTTCGAAGGCAAAATTTTCTTTAAATAGTAAGGACCGTTTCGCAATGTCTAATTAGCAGCTAACTATCAGTTAAGTATTGGTTAATTTAACTAAAACTCCATCTTTCGGTAAAGAACCATTTTTTAACCACAAATTAAGTGTGAGATGACTGCTATCCAGACATTGAGAAAGTGGCCGTAACTGTATCAAAAGTATGTATATTGAAACGTATATTAAAAAAATTCAATTATTAACATTTTCATCGCTTTCCGAATATTTTGCAAAAGGTTTAAAATAAATAAAGAACTAATAATTAATTAATACATTAACATCCCTCTTAAAACATTTTCGAGCATATGTGAAGTCGATCCTGAAAATATTATGAACTATTTTTCAAAAAATTTATTTTTTCATATTTTAATTTCAATATTTTACAAAATTTATTATTCTACCTCTTGCGTGAAAATAAAAATCCCCTTTTGAGCGCTTTCAAGTGTATTCGCAACACTTTTTAGCGGACAGACTACTTTTCCAATATTCCAACCTTGCGTTTTCTGCTGACGAGTTAGATACGCTAGATGTCGCCTAAGCAACATCTTTACCAAAATTGTCCAAAAGGGGGCGCTAATGTTAATAAAATGTTGCATTTTATTGAGATGATCAAATAAGCCCTCGAATTCTTATTTAAGTAATTATAACCTCAAATTAATCTTTACAAAACACATTTGTCTGTATGGATTACGACCATTTTCTGTATAAAGTTTCTTAGAACGTCAAACTTTTGAAAAGTAAAAGTTTGTTCTTAGTTGCCTAGAGTGTACAGCAAGCTAGTTGCAATTGAGGGGATCAGTAGGGTAATCTTTTTTTAATTTTGTTGCATTTTCTGTTCCCTTACGCCCTTAGAATTAATGTAGAAACCCACTTTACTATTGGAAGGTTTCGAAAAAGGCCAAAAAAAAAATAATACCGTTCGACATTCGGAGCGCTGGCGTTTTTTTCAAACCATACCTTTTTAAACTGGCGGACATGATTCCGGTCGAAATACTCAACCGATTTACTTAATTTTTTTTTTAATGTTCACAAAACGCCTGGCTATCGTCCCTACTACATTCTTAATTTTTTATAATTTATTGGCAATGTTATGACACAATTTATGTAAAAAAACATGGGAAAAAATTAAAAAAAAAAAAACAAAAAAAAAAACAAAAAAACGTTAATTGCTAATTTAATTTATTTATCAAAATTTTTTCATGATTCTAGTAGGGACGATAACCATTCACGTACTTTTTAAGAATAAATTGGGTTTATGATGATCTAAACATGAGAAATCGTGTCCGCAAGTGAAAAAACGCATCTCATTCACCCAGCCATTTCTATTATACACTCCACGATATACTTCATGATATGTGCAAAAAGTTTCATTGTAGAATAAAAATTTCTATGAAGCAAAAATGTCAAAAAACAGGCGAGATTACCCTACAGACCGCTTAACACATAAGGAATACTCCTGATTAACCTATATTTCCCACAATTGCGAAAACCATTTTCTCGAAAGGGGGCAGTGTTCTGTGAGTTTGATTGGGTGTATCCGACTGTTCGTATGATATACATAGGTATGTATGTATTAGTTCCTGACATACTATATATAGTTAGAAGGTTGTCAGTCCCAGTCAAATATGCATATTCCTGCGTTCTAGAGACCTTCATCGCGTCCTGAAAATATCCTCACACCTTATACAGAGATGCTCTGATTGTGCTTGATTGGTCGGTTTCCAGGCTTCCATGCATATCCATAAAGCACACATAAAGCGGTTTTTGGAGGCGCAGAACTTGAGTTTAAAATATAACTCTCAAAATTTAATGGAATGACTTAAATTGCTTAATTAGTTATAAAATTTATGGTTTGAGTGCTCAAAGAGGTCCTAGGATTGCTCAAGCTTTTTAAAAAATATTTTAGTTCTTCAATTATCGCAGTTCGAATATTTGAAACATGTGCTTCGAGCTTTGGTTAATATTGGAGCGAACTTTTTTTCCCATATGTGACATGGGTTTATAAAGGGTTTCTTGGACATGTTGTCAAGATGAAATAAAAGGCATAAAATTTAGTGTTATGGGCAAGGCTTTTGCTTCATAATAAAGTTAAAGCTTTGCAAATTGTTTACTACCTTTTGCAGGAATTCTGTAATGATGAGCCCAAAATTCTCTTTCAAGTAATAAAAGGTACCGACCCAAGGCGCACGATAATGCGATCCCCAAAAGTTTATTTAAATAAATTGGTTGTTTCGATGGCTGTGTGTCAGGCAGCGCCGTTTTGTTAGAATGAAAGGTGGTCCACATCAATATTCGCCAATTAAGGCACCAAAAAGTCTGTATAAGTAAACATGGCTGTAAAGCATTCTCCATTCAATGTAACTTTACGTTTGTCTACATTTTTGAAGAAATATAGACAAAGATATCCTCTGTTCATAAAGTACGCCAGACAGTGACTTTTTGAGGATATAGCGCTTGAAGGACGTTCGGCTCCAATTCTTTCACAAGTTGCATTTTGTAAGCTCTCAAAGAAAGATCTTTCCTCAACACATTCATAAAGTGGATGGGCACAGTTTCAATTGTTGCGCGCAATAGCGAATGGTCTCATTCGGGTCTTTTTCGATACTCTGTTCCACCGCAGCAACAGCAACTTCGTCTGAGAAAGCGTAGTATAGATTATCGTGGTGTGAAACGGTCTAATTCTGCTTGAATTATCAACTCTGCTTAGCGACTATGTCGCCTCAATATTGGAAACATCACCCTAAACCTAATGATTTGTAAAATTTGTAAATGTGTTTCCGGGGAATGTCTGTTCATTATGAAATGGCAGACCAAACTGAATATAAATCTGTCAAAAAGACCAACACTGCAAAAGGATTGCCTCATTGAGAACCAAACGTCTAAAAAAAATCCGTCATTTTATATAGTGCAAGCTTCAATCTATTTTACAAGAGGTGCGACTATACTTATGTAATTTTCTTATTTTTATAAAAATTTTAATACGTGATCACCACGAAATATCGTTCTCTATGCCGGCCGCATTTGCCTTCCAAACCGCCATGAAAGTGTGGAGACGATACGAAGAAAACAAACTAGAGATACTCATGCAATTCTTACCATTTTCTTTCTATACTCTTAAGATTTTTATTCTGATACCACTTACCGCATCTTGTTTTCGTGGCTATTTTTGTTTGTAAACAAAACAATTTTACTATTCTTTTTGAAGTTGTGGTAAGTAAGAGAGAGGGAAGCTTTCTCTGAGCATGGATGCCTTTCTCTTCGTTTCGACAGAATGCTCTTAAGAAATCTAAAAATATATTTCGACTACAGATACTGAAACACCACGTTACGGGCAGATTTTCCACATTTTCAGTTTGGCTGCAGTTTTGTGAAAGAAAAGTTCAACAATTTATATTGGAAAGATTAAAACTATTATTCCCAAAAATACTTATATATAAATTGCTAAACATTTCCATCAAAAGTCACCTCACTTAATAGTATCTTCAGTAAAAATGACTTTGATTGAGAAAACCGGCTTTTTCCCCGACTACTATCTTAACCTGAAAAACTCGCAGTCGGACGTTTTTGATGTGCAGATTGGTAAGATTGCTGCATGTCGCAACGATTACGAGCGGCTGACATTTGTCGAACAATTTCCCGGTATACGTGAGCACGATGGACAACTGCAAGTGAAAACGGAGTTCGCTGGTAAAAATGCCGACACTGCAGCGCAACTCAAGGAGAAGGGTAATCAGGCGTTCAAAGCCAAAAATTGGTTCGAAGCGATGCTTTTCTATACAAAAAGTTATATGGCCTTGCCAGAGGACAAAGGTGAGTGTCACGCAAACGAGGGTTAACGATTTTTTTTTTTGCTAAACTTGACCTCTTTAACATCAAAGTGAATGAACGCGCCATCATTTTGGCTAATCGCTCCGCCACTCTCTTCCATATGGAGAAATATGATGAGACCCTGATTGATGTGCAGCGCTCCATTGATTTGGGTTATCCAAAGGATCTCATATACAAGCTGTACGAACGTCAGGCGCGTTGCTATATGGTAAAGAAAGCCTATCCCAATACCATAGCTTCCTTCAAGTGAGATGTCTTCATTTTAAAGAAATATTTTTGTCAAAAATTTATGCGCTTTTTAATTGTAGAAAATGCATCACTGCTTTGGATGATGCCAAAGTGCCTTCGGATCGACGCAGCAAATTGAGCTTGGATGCCATGACCATGATAAAAATGCTGGAAAGAGATCCGCTGACGGCTAAACAGGCGGCAAGACAGCAGAAATTCGGTGAAGCTAAATTGACAATGGCGATACCCGATGAAAAGGAGTTTCTCAGCGATAATGTGCGCTTCGATCAGAATCCTGCGGAGGGTCGTTTTGCGCGTGCCGCCACCGATATTACTGTGGGTGAGGAGATATTGGTGGAAAAACCATTTGTCGCGGTGCTGTTGGAGAAATTCTCCAAAACACATTGCGATCACTGTTTTATTAGGTAAGTTTGTTTCGAAATTTTTTGTTTCAATCTTAAATATAAAGTGTTTTACGTGTGTGTTTCCTTCATTCAGAACCGCTATACCTGTGGCCTGTCCGAAGTGCGCCGATGTGCTCTACTGCTCCGAGGAATGTTTATCCAAAGCCAGTTCCACATATCATAAATACGAATGTGGTCTCTTGCCTACGATTTGGCGTTCCGGCGCTTCAGTTAATTGCCATATGGCTTTGCGTATTGTTGCCAATAAGCCTTTGGAATATTTCTTGAAAATTAAAGATGATATCGAAAAGGATTTACCGCTCGAGGAAATTTTGAAGTAAGTACTGCATGATTCGATTTATATACTTTCGTTCATACACAATTACTTAACCTCAAATAATTTTGGGTTTTAAAAAATTACCACAACCATAAACCCTTATATGTGACTACCGAATCGACAGGCAATTGAGAAGAGCATATGCAAAGGAACTCAGGATCTGATCAGTATTGGAATGTCAGATAGATATAGTTGTTTCATATATCTTAGGTGCTTACTACCAAAGACATTTTTCACTTTTCTTCTCGAGATTATTTTGTCATATGTCGACATAGTTGGAACCTTGGCTTGAAAAACTGTGATCCGAAAGCGAATTGTAATAGAAACTTTGTACTTAACCCATTAATATAGTTTTCGCTTCTTAGATTCGTCTATTTATCTCTAGAAAAAACTTGATCCAGACCAGTAGTTCTTATTATCCTTATTACTTAACCAGAAATACTTGTCCTGAAAGTAATAGGACTGTACTTCGGAGCATGCGCGCACCGACTGGATTCGGTGAGGACGTTACTAGCTAACGAACAAGCAGCTAGTCAGTTGTCTCAGAGCACCTGGAGAGTCAGGGCAAACATTTTCGCGCGATGTGCTTCTGTGAGTGGAAGTGTGCCAAGAAAATTTAACCATCTGTGAGTTTTTGAATAACGTAATCACAGGCGACGAGTCATGGATCTTTGAGAAGGCTCCCGAGAGAAAGAGGTTATCTTCCTAGCGGCACGCGACGGCGTTTAAGACGACCAAGCAGCATACATCTCGTCTCTCAGGGCTATTCCGGAGAATGCCTTCCGTGACGCATTCAATGCTTGGAAATCGCGCTGACAGCGCTGTATCGACGCAGAAAGAGCCTATTTTGAAAGTTTTTAAAGAACTATAACGATTGGTTCAATAATTTTTTTTTTTTTTATCAATTCAGTCCTATTAATTTCCGAACAAACCCTGTTTCTATTCGTAGGCTTTTCTAACTGTTTTTGAAAATATAGAAAGTTTCCTGTAAATGTAAATTTCTATTTAAGCGTCGTTAGTTAAGTACACAATTTATGCCAGTTTATTTTATTTATACCAATTGTTTGTTCGATTCACTACTCCAAAAGGTCGAATTCCGATATTACTACTAATAATTACTTCATATACCACAGACTACCTTCCGATGACTATAGACGCGTCTCGCATCTGGAACGCCACGAAAAATCGAGACCAGCCTCCAATATCTTCCAGCATACACTTATGGCACGCTTTCTAACCAAGTGTCTCGCAGAGGCCGGTTACTTTGGTGCAACACCTAAACCTGAAGATCTGATCACTATTGGCGGCATAATATTGCGCAGTTTGCAATTCATACAATTCAACACACACGAAGTGGCCGAATTGCATGCAAAGAAGGCCGATGGCAATGAGAAAACGGTCTTCATTGGCGGTGGGCTCTATCCGACTTTGGCGCTCTTCAATCACTCCTGTGACCCCGGTGTGGTGAGGTTAGTTTTTTGGCTACCATATTTTTGAAAAATTGATTTTGTATTTTTATTTTACCGCAGATACTACCGCGGCACTACCATACATGTGAACACCATACGTCCCATTGAGGCGGGTCTGCAAATCGCCGAGAATTATGGCCCCATTTATACGCAGGAAGGGCGTGAGAAACGTCAGGCACAACTCAAAGAGCTGTATTGGTTCGATTGCACCTGCGATCCGTGTCTGGAGAATTGGCCCACCTTCGAACACATGCCGACCGATATCATACGCTTCCGCTGTGATGGCCCCAAAACGTGTAGGGCTATAATTGAGGTGCCGGCAACGTGCAATGATTTCATGATTAAATGCGTGACTTGCGGCGAGAGCACCAACATTTTGAAGGGCCTCAAAGTGATGCAGGTGCGCATGCATAAAGTTTTTGTTTCGCTTTTTAATTTTATTGATTACTATTGTTTCATTTTATTGATTACTGTTGTTTCATTTTATTATATTTTTTTTTATTGTTGTTTAGGATACCGAATTGATGACACGCACCGCCAAGCGTCTCTACGAAGCCGGCGACTACTCAAAGTCGCTGAATAAATTCATTGACTTACTAAAGATCATGTACGAGGTGTTGGCACCGCCCTTCCCCGATTTTTGCCAGTGTCAACAGCATGCAAAGGACTGCTTCCTGCACTTGGGTAATTTCTATAATCTCAATTAAAGCGTAGTTATGTACTATATTCACATGTAGCTAATTGTTGTTGTGCCATTGTCATTAGTAATGAAATTCGAGTTGGTTGCGCGGCAATTTGTAATTGTGCAATCATTGACATTCAATATTTATTAAAGTTTTATTTTCAGCTATAAATCGTATACAATTTTTATTTACAAACTGTCGAACAAATACAGGCATACATAATATTAAATAATGGAAAAAATTGCACAACATTGCATATAAAATTGAAAAAAAAAAAAAATCGAAGAAAATAATTTACAGAAATATGCACAAAAGCTATATGCCCGATACTTAAATAAATTCCACGTGCTTACTATTTTGTTTAAATTTTCACTGTATAATTTACAGTCACCACTACAATTGCAGAGCGTACATTTCTATATATATGTGTGTATATATGAACGGGTCCATGCATCTGTCCGTTAGTAGTACAGCCAATAATTGCTGTATGCATTCGTATTTTTGAACTTTTGTTGTTGCGTTTGTGTGCAGTAATAGCGATTGACTTCGTTGCAACCGGCGTAGCTGACATCGGTGTAGAGGCAACAACGATAGCAATGCTCATGCGTTACATATTGCCAATCTGTGGAGTGAGAACAAGGGAATAATATTAATAAAAAACAAGTAAGGATGTAGTAAGTTCGAGTGTAACTGAACATTTTCTTGCAATGTGGGTGATCCATTACGAGGTTCCCAAGATTTTTAAAGAAAAAACACAGAAATTTCAAATTTAATTGGAAATATTTCTTATCATTCGAAAGAGCATTCTTTGGCATTTATTTTTTGAAGATTATCTCTTTCAAATATTGGCTGTGGCTACGTCTCAGATGATCCATCCGTTGAGTGCAATTATCGATGACTCGTTCGAGCATTTCGACTGGTAATTGGCGAATAACAAGCTTGATGTTTTTCTTCAAGGCTTGAATCGAAGCGATAATGTCCACATATACTTTAGACTTTACATATCCCTACAGGAAAAAGAAGTGTTCTCTCAATAAATCCATTGTTTGATACGAGTAGTGGCTGTAACCAAATATCGCCGAGATCACAAGCTTCAATTTCAGGCATCAAATATTCGGTTATAATAATATAACGGTCGCCATAGAAGATTACGTTCTCATCATTTTTGAAGAAATATGAAGCGATGATTTCAGCGGCCCACAAACCACACCAAACTGTTTTTATTTCTCTATGAAATGGCAGCTCTTGAATATCTTCAGTTTGCTCTTCGCCCCAGATGTGGAAATTTTGCTTGTTTATATACCTATTGAGCCAGGAATTGGCCTTTTCGCTGAACAAAATTTGACTCGAAACGTCGGATCTTCTTGTAACCTTTAATACGCGTACCAAATTTCATCGAGATATCTGAATTTTTTCTCAAGTTATCGCTTCAAGGGATGGATTTACAGACGGACAGGCAGACATGGGGATTTCAACTCGTTTCGTGTCTTTATCTATAAAATATCGAATAGTTTTCAATGTTACAACCACCCATTAGGTAAACAAAACTATAGTGCTCTACAGCAACATGTTGCGAGAGTATAAAAAATGTCTTTGTAATAAACTCTACAAAGCCATTGTCAGGGCTGGCAATCGATTTAATGATACAATTGATGTTTTGAAAGTAATATGAGTTGTAAAATAATTTAAACGGAATGGAGCACTTTTCGAAAATCGACTAGCATATTATAGCAGATGCGCTAACGCGTGATTAATTTGCTCTAATAGACTGGAAATAGCATGCTGTTAAGTATATTTTATGTACACATGACAGTTCTTAAGCTTTATTGCATGTTGCAATATGAGTTAGACATAAACAACTGAGGGGGTAACAGATTGTTTTTAGCATAGCAGGAACGCAAATGGAAATTAAATATTTATAGCAATGATATGGCGGAATGTTGAGACATATTATCCATATAATTTTGCTGTATTCTGTTATGTATGTATGTTAATTAACATTTATGCCAACTCTGTATTTGAAATGCTCTGCTTGTTTCTATAAATCTTCCAATTTTTACAATTTTGGTTTCGAATTAAAAAAATGCGCTCGCCAAATGTTTAATTTTTTTCCTGTATATTTTTATTGGTGATAAGAACCAGCGAGATGAATAAAAATGGCAGCATTTCAATAGAAAGTTTGTGTATGTAAATGTTTTTGACGCAGTTCAATGTAAATATTATATTTTAAATATTATGACTTTTCAAGAAATTCAATGAATTCATTGGAAATTTGTATAATATTTGTTTACTGACCTTTCTTTACCAAAAAGTACATAAAAAATATAAGGGTGGGTAAAAAAAAATCGAATAGTTTTCTTTTCGAATGGTATCCTGAAAATAGCTTTTTAGGCAAATCTAAGAAGTTCTCTTCAAGTGTGATCTTTTAATTGTAAATGGAAGGTTAAAGTTTTCTCCTTTTTACTTATTATCAGATAAAAAAATTTATATGTTGCTTTCAGCTATTGCACTTGAAAAAATATGTCGTTTCATAGATTCTATAGAAAATTTACAGCTTGACAAAAATGGTCCCTAATTTTTTTAAAATACCTATCTCTCTATTTCACATTTAGGGAACAACAAGTCGGAGAAATATTCATTTCTGCTTATAGAAAAGTCTTATAAAAGAGCTTAATTAGGATCGTTCAGTTCATATGGCCGCTATATTCTAAAATGATCCGTAATAGACGATTCTTAGGAATGAGCTTGAGGAAAATTTTATATCGATATCTCAAAAACTGAAGGGCTAGTATGTATGTATTTTCATAAATACCAGGTGTGTTCAAATAATAACGGAAATTTCAATAGTTTGCGTGTTTTTCAGAATTCAATTGCCAAAACTTTTTTTATTATGTTGATATACGGCATGCCCTTAAGTGCGATAAAATTTTTAGCTATATTTATTGCTTACATTGTCTATACCAGATGCTAAGATTAGACGAGTTTTTCTGAGCTTAGCAATTTTTTGTTTGGGTTACATGTGCTTACGGTTTTCAAAAATTCGTATTTTTTTATTAGCTTATAAATTTCTACAACATCTCTAGAATATTGTCCTAAATTTTCAAGTTGATCCGAATATTAGTTTCGGAGATACAGCCTTGAGAACTTGTGCGCTCGAGGCTAGCTGGGCTAAGTGCGTCATCTTTAAACGCGTTTTTCTCGAAACTGTGTATTTGCAGTTGGTTGTCAAGATTTCTCGAGAGCTACTTAACCGATCCTCATGAAATTTTACCCAGGTCTTTGGGATATAATTCCTAAAGACTTTGACGAAGGATTTTCTTTTTTTCGATTACAATTATTTGAAGAAAAAAATGTTGCGAAGTTTTTACTGAAATTTGAAATTTTGAAAAATCCAATTTCCGATTTTTTTTCTTCATTAAAACACGTACTTTTTCACTTTAAATGATCCTGTAATAAGATATACTGCCAACGCGGGCGCATCGCAAAGGCCGTATTTAAAATATTTTTTTCCAAAAATTTCAGATTTTCTTTGTTAATGTTATATGTTTGTATCAATAAACAATTCTAATAAAATATTTAATTTTTTATTTGAGAAATTTTTTTTTTTGAAAAAATTCGCACACACTTCGTGCCTTGTTCTTGAACTGTTTGCAAAAACAGTAATGCCTGGGCCTCCATATGTGGAAGGCAAAGCTCCGTGTGATGTTTTACTATTTTTTAATAAAATAGGGGGAACTTTAACGGGCACTAATTTTTCAAGATAGATGAAAATCGCTGAAAGAGGCACTGGCGTTCCCAAAAATCGAGTTTGAGAAGTGTTTCTAGGGTTGGAAGAAGCGCTGGCATAAGCGGATAATAATGAATGGGGACTATATTGAAGCACGAATGAATAAATTGTGTTTTGAAAAAAATTAACTTTCTCGTTTTTTTGAACACAACTCGTCTACGAACAGACAGACTTGCGTAAATCGACTCTGCTCGTCACGTTGATCATTTATAACTACATTTTATAAAATCTCCGACGTTTCCTTCTGAATGTTACAAACTTCGTGGCAAACTTATTGTATTCACTTCAGGTTTTATGGTAACCTTTTCGAACTAGTTACTAGTTACAAATTTGGTTCTCACATAGTATTATGCCGACTAGTTTGATGATTCATTTGAAGATATCAATAATAAGTACGCACACAAGCACATACTTGAAACACAACTTCATATTCCGACTGAATCGTGTTTAAGAAATTTTTGAGAATTCGAAAACTAAGAATAATTTCCATATTTGGTTTTTCATACTCATATGTACTCACTCATACGCTAATAACGCAAAGTTTTTCGTATGAACGCATCCAAAACAAAAAAAAAAATAATAATAATACAAGAAAAGTTAGAAGAATTTGGAGTTTGCTACTTACAGCCACATTTCCACTGCAGATGCGGTGAGCTACGTTGCGAGCGGTAATAGCAGCGACTTTGTGGATAGCTGGGCTTTGGTGGTTGAGTGGGTGGTGTGTACGGATTCCATGGTTTGACTGGACGATACGGAGGATAGCCTGTTTGTTTGGTTGTGATCACTGGTGTTATGGTGGTGGTTGTTGTTGGAATAAAAGGGAAAGGTTTAGGAGTTGTTGGAATAAATGTGAAAGGTTTAGCCGTTGTTGTTGTGCTAGTGGTGGTGGTTGTTGTTGTGTAGTCGATACTCGTTGCAGGCGTTGTTATTGGCTCTTCTTTTGGCGTGGTGGGCGGAGGGCTTGCTGCTGTTGTTGTGGGCGTTATTGTCTCCTCTGTTATAACAACGGTTGTGGGGGGAAGGCCCTCAGTTGTTATGGGGGGAGGCGTTGTGAAGATGGGGGTTTCTTTTGTTGTTGTTATTGTCGTAGTTGTTGGCGGATCTGTAATGGATTCACTCGTAGTTGTTGTTGTGGGTGGCTCAGTGGCCGCTTTCAATGTAGTTGTTTCTATTATCTCTGGCTCCGGCTGCGGCTCCAACTCCGGTTGCGGCTCCGGCTCCCAATCCGGGTCCACATCCGGCTCCAAGGGAGCTGGTTCGAAATCTTGCGTCAAGGCGAAATTCAAAAGCAAAACACCGCACAATAAGAACAACACTCTCGCCTAGTGGAGTAAATTTGCAATTTAGCTAACTTTAATGAACAATAATTTTATTTTTTTTCTACAATTACCATTTCACTGTTTTTTCTGGTTCACACGCTGTTAAAAAAAAATTGAAGTTCGCTTTTGTTTTTAATAAAATACCGCCACTAGCTGTTTGAGGCGTCTTCTCGCCAACAGAACTTCTTTCCAACTAGACTGCACGATTAGTGTCATCAAATTGTATTCCCGCTGAAATATTGGCTTAAGCTCAGCTCAGTGTCGCGTCGCGCTGCCTGGCAGAATTATCGCGCACATGTGAACGACGAAATATGATCGTTTTCAGTCAGTCACACACTTCATACAAGTTCGCTTGTTGTTGTTATTGTTGCTGCATTGTTGTATAACCGCCAGCATTTTAGTGCAAATTCCTTCGTCATGAAGTTGATAACTCGCGGTTAAATTAATTAAACGCCTTGACATATCGGCAACGTATATTTTTCGGGCTTAAATCCATCGGCATCTACTCGTACAACAAACACATGCGCAAAATATTCACCTACATATTTACATATTATGTTTGGTGGTGTATTTATTGCATAAACTACATTTGAATACCTTTGGCTTGTAAACAATGCTGGCGGAGTTCGGCACCTCAGCTTCTGTGGAGCTGCAACCGCTTGCTGCTCTTCACCTCGAAATGCGATAGGCGTTTGCGGGCAACCGATATGGCCGCTTGACGCTCGATGTTCGCTGTATCGGTGCAAAATCGGTGAGTAATTCGCTCAATTGCATGTCTGTTTAGCCGGCTAAACTGTTGATAATCCAATGTTCATGCCTATATACACACATACATACATATGTATGTATGTATATAGTTAGCGACAAGTGTGGCAAAACAATACAAATTAAAATAAATAAACTTTGTTTATCTATAAGTATATGTATGTACGTACATATGTACTAACATATTTTCAGCTAATGTGCTGTTTAGTGCCATTCGGTGTAAGTTTTGCACTTGTCATTGGAAAACACTAGTTCAGATCCACATTTTAGAGATTTGCAAAAACTAAGTCTAAGTGTTTACAAATACGACACATACATACATATGTATTAGTACTATTTGTACGAGATGTGCTTTAAAATGGACTTGACTTTTAAAGTTTTTCAAAAACATTGAAAACCAAATAAGGAAGAGCTAAATCCGGATGTAACCGAACATTTATACTCTTGCAATCAAAAGCTGGCGCAATACTAATACATAGGTGTTGGCAAAACCTTATATTAAACTAGCTTGATCGATATTCTTCCGTGGGCAAAATATAGTAAGACTTTATAATTTAAATTTCGCACGAAAACCCATTGGTCGAAATATTTTTTTCGTAGGTTGGTATCACTGTCAGAGGCAACTGTGCCAAATGCAACATCAAATCATTAGGGTTTAATGTAGCTAATCTTTCTGAAGTACATAAAGTGGTTTCAGCGATTTTCAGGATAAATTCAACAAAGCAGTTCCATTAAGTTTTGTGTGTGAAAAAAAAATTTCTGAAACGTTCAGAATTTTGGAAACGGCCTTCTTTGATAATTGTTTGTCGCGAAAAAGTGTTTTCGATTGGTACAAATTACTCAAAGAGGGCCGAGAACATGTCCAGGACGGCCATTGACGTCAACTGATGATTAACACGCCAATAAATCAAAGGAATTGTTGCTTGAAAATCGACGATTAACAGTCAGAAATCTCACCGGCATCGTTGAAATATCGGACCGATCAGTAAAAGTCATTTTGAAAGATCACCTGGGCCTAAGGAAAGCAAAAGCACGATTGGTTCCCAAATCACCAAATTTTTTTCGAAAAACAGCTTCGCGTTAACCTCTGTGAAACAATGCTTTCCGACTACTAAGTTGTCATGAAACTTATAATTACTGGCGATGAATCTTGCATCCATGCTTACGAACCGGAAACAGACGACCCATCGGTCGAATATCGTGGCAAAGGTGAGTCGAAGCCGAAAAAACCACGTCAAAGCAGTTCAAACACCACGGTTATGTTGACAGTTTTCTTCAATCAAGGTGTGGTGCACTCTGAATTCCTTCTGACCCACCAAACTGTCAATAAGTCTTATTATTTTTTGCTTATAGTAGCATGAGACATACCAAAAAGTCAACTGGAAATTCGAAAATCTTTATAACCCATGTCCACGTATAAAGTCCTCTTGAATCATTTTAGATGAGAAATTTAAAGACTCTGATTTATGACGATTAAACATATTTTTAGTCGTTAAAAAAAAAAATTATTTTATGAGGAGTGGATTTCACCTAGTTTTACACTATTGTAAGAAGGGTTGAAAAAATTCGTTCTGTGAATACATCCAGATACATCGTATTTCTTTTTTTTGCCAAAAACATGTGTAGTTTCATAAAGACATCGTAGTTTTTACTCTAGTTACAGTTTGTGCAGAGGGACGAACTGACCGAAAGTCACCCGGATTTCAACTTGTCTCATCCTTATGATCACTTATATGTGTATAGATAACCCTATTTCTACCTCTATTAGTTTTAGCTGATCCGCACTGCAGTAAGTTGAACAAAACTATTATACTCTTTAGCAACATGTTGCAAGAGTATAAAACTATTCGTTGAGCCCTTGAAAGCAATACAACCCATAATTAGTATTGCAAATTGCTCATGAGTCGTCCTCAGTTGTAACTCTTACTAGCAAATGACGCTTTTGACATCTACATCCGACACTTTTATAACCTAAACTGTTGCGTTTTGGAAACAAAATTCACGCAAAGACATATTTAGTCCAAATCTTACTAAAGATTTAAAAGTAAAGTACAAAGGATATGCCTATTTCATCTGCAGCTTCTTTAATCTTGACTCGACAGTCCTCCAACATTCTTTATTAGTAATACTATCAAGTTCTCATCGCTTGCTGTTTCACCTTTCTGGTCTTCTTAGAAAATCTAGTAATACTCACAAATAAAATTTTTACTTACAGTGAATTGATCGTAAGTAATGGTTTTATCAAAATATTAGGCATTTTGGAGCACTTTTTTATATCCAATTATATGAAAAAATTTCAACTTACTGTTTTATCTACAGAAAATTGCTCGGAATTACTTTAAAGGTTTTTTTTTTGTATGTCAAACAACCGTATAATTTGGTACATTATTCCTAAAAATTATTACTTATTTTCGGTAACTTTTATCCAGCTTTATTTGCTTCGTTTTTTACAGAGTGATTCAAATGTCTTGAATATTCAAATATTTTGGATGACTGTTGATTGGACTTCGGTGTGAAGTGATGGAGCCATGTTTGATTCATTCTCACTTATCAACGCAAAAACTCGGATTTGTTACGCTTGAACAGCTCCAAGCAAGGCTCGGAATCATCAACTCGTAGTTTTTTGGTCAAAAGTGAGCTCGCGCTGCACCCACTTTGCATAGAGCTTTCTCATACCCAAATATCAGTTAATTTCAGTTAAGAATTTTAGAGTGCCTGATATCTCGAACAACTTTACTTAATGTCATTAAACATTTTTATGTGGACTTTTTTGCTGTTTTCGTCGGTAACAACCTACTATATTTTGGGGCGTCCATGGCGTTAATCGTCTTCGGTGCTCATTTCACCACATCTAAACTTAGCATACCAATCTTTCATTGTTCACTTCCCTGGGTCATTGTCCAGAAACTCCTTATCAAGCCAAGCTTTTGCTTCAGCTATATTTTTTTCATCAAAAAGCAATATTTTATCAATGCTTTAAAGTCTTTTTATTAATTTTTTCCACACTAATAACAGTTATTTCAATCAAAATAACATAAATCTCAAACTAATGATCCGACAGTTGTTTAAAGATTATGGCTAACCAAAAATTATATGGATTTAATTCTAGTAGCGCCATCTATCAGACCGGTGACTTTTCAATTGACCTGACACATGATTATTGTGTTTCTTAAAACATTGTTTTCACGGGAAATTGATAAGCCAGTGACCTTGGCACTGGAAGCACACATACACATACAGACAAACACTTCGAATGAAAATAAAAGAGGGAAGAATTGCATCGGCAAGCAATAAAGTAGGGAGCTCATATTACAAATATACTTACATTGTATATGTATGTACCATCTCTTTACAGGGCGCTACCTTCATTTACATACATTTATTTCATTTCATTCATTTTTTGTAATTTCGATGATAAGAAGCACAATGCTCGCGTCAAGAAGCGCCTATTAATAACTTGACGTTACAGTAAATAAAAATATTGTTTGTTTTTTTTTTTTTTGGTTTTATTTGTCATATCAACTTATTATGATTTGTATAAAATTCTGGAAAATTGCCTTAGTCAGAGTCTGCTTTCGTTCTGGGCGTTGAAATAATAAAGCGGCAACTTTGAGTTGTTACTACACAGATCACTTACATATAAATTTATAACGTTATACATATTTACATACATTCGTAAGTCACAAGTGAGAGTGTTTACTTACTGACTAATTTAATATACTTTCGATTATACATTGTATATTATACATTGTATATATTGTATATGTATGTCTACAAATATGTGAGAGTTCAAGTTTACACATCTGCATTCGAATTTGTTGGCTTGAAAGCGAGAGCAAATTGATTAAGGCATGTATACATACATAGGTACATATGTACTTAAGTAGATTGGTGTACATTTTGCCTTAATTACCACATACATATATCCATAATTTATTTCAAACAATGACTAAGAGTGTACTTTAATCTCTATAACTACTCACTACTCCCTTTGTTTCAAGCAGATTATAAATATAAATAAACTTTTTTTTTTATTTATAAGCACTTTTAAAAAAGTATTATGACTATTCAGCAGTAAGAAATTGAGATGTTTACTCATCTACAGCCCTTCGAGGTTATCCGAGTCTTATCGTCATTCGAAAGAGCATGTAAAACCTTGCAGGTATTTCACTTATTACTCGTACAAAGTTATCTGCTAAAGAACCTTGTCAAAATTCCAAATGTAATGAAAAGTTGAAGACTCTTAATTCCTAAAGCTAGATTATTATTATTATTATATTAATTATTATTATTATTGCATTAATTTTTTCGAAAATTTCAAAAATTTCCATGTTCACGGAGAAAGAGTAGAGTTTTCATCCATGCATAATGAATGTTTGGGACTTGTCTTCATATAAATAAGTCACGCCACTCATAGAACGAAAATTTATTCAAAGTAACTTTTTAGTACAGAAATGAACTCAACTTTATAAAAAAATTTAAGAAATTTGAATTTAGTTCAAAACTAAATACGTACGAGGTGTGTCCAAAAAGTATCGCGAATTTTGCGTTTTTTCAAAAATTATTTATTTATTCATGAATATCTATTTTGTCCCCTTCAAAGTAATTCCCATGAGATATTATACACTTGTGCCAACGGTTTTTCCAATCTTCGAAGTACTTCAAAAAATCATTTTTTTTTATCTTCTTCAGCTCCTCCTTCGATGCCGTCTTTATCATGTCAAGAGAAGCGTAACGTCGTCCTTTCATGGGCCTCTTCAGTTTAGGGAACAAGAAAAAGTCACAGGGGGCCAGATCTGGGGAATACGGTGGCTGCGGCATCATTAGTGTGTTGTTTTTGGCCAAAAAGTCGCGCACAAGCAACGATGTGTGTGAGCAGGGGCGTCATCGTGGGGCAAAAGCCAATTTTTGTTCTTCCACAAATCCGGGCGTTTCTGGCGGATTACTTCGCGCAAATTGCGCATAACTTGCAGGTAATATTCCTTATTGACCGTTCTTCCCTGTGGCAAGAACTCATGATGCACCACGCCCCTGCAATCGAAGAAAACTGTCAGTTACAATTCGCGACACTTTTTGAACACACCTTGTATTTATACTCTTGCAATATGTTGCTACAGATTACAATAATTTTGTTCACCTAACGGTTGTATGTATCACCTAAAACTAATCGAGAAAGATAAAGGGTTATATACTACCATGAGCTAAAAATATTAAGAATGTGCTTATAATTTATTCTTCAAAATATATATCGACCCTATCAAAGTAATCCTCCTTGGAACCTATACACTTATGCCGATGTTTTTTCCAACCCTCAAGAGTCAAAGTTCGTATTGATTCACGTTAAATGTTTCTAATTGACTCAAAATGGTTTTCCCGAAACGGTCATTTAAGTTCGTTGAATAACCAAAAGTCACACGAAACTAAATCAGGCGAATACGGTGTTTGCGTGACGATATTGGAGGAAAATTTGGCGAAAAATTCACGTAGAATCAATATAGTATGCGACGGTGCATTATTGTGGTGCAAAACCCAGAGTTTTCGGTCCTAATTTCGGCCTAATTTTACGAATGGTTTCCCGCAAACGAGACATAACACGCAAATAGTATTCCTTGTTGACAGTTTGGTAGGTCGGAAGGAATTCTGAGTGCACCACACCTCGATATTCGAAGAAAACTGTCAACATACCATAACCTTGATTTTTGAACTGCTTTGAAGTGTTTTTTTCGACTTCGGCTCACCTTTGCTACGATATTCGTCCCATTGATCATCTGTTTCTGGGTCGTAAGCAAGATTTAAGACTCTTCGTCAGTATTAATTACGTTTCATGACATCCTGGTAGTCGGTAAACGTTGTTTCACAGACCTTAATGCGACGCTGATTTTCGAAAGATTTAGTGATTTCGTAACTAATTGTGCTTTCACTTTTCTTATGCCTAAATGATCTTTCAAAATGGTTTTGTCAGTGAGATCTCTGACTGTTAATCATCGATTCACAGTGCACAAGTTCCTTTATTTTGTTGACGGTTGATCATCAGTTGATATTGATGGTAGCTTGGCCGTGGGTCGTCGTCTATGCGTTTTCGACCTTCTTTGAATAATATGTACCAATCAAAAACACTTTCCAAATATGTCTCAACATTCCGCCATATCATTGCTATAAATATTTAATTTCATTTGTGCACCTGCCATGCTAAACACATTCTGTTACTCCCTCAGTTGTTTACGTGTACCACCTATAGCAACATGCAACAAAGCTTTAGAACTGTGTTGGGTACATAAAATATACTTAATGGATGGTGTTTCTTGTTTTTACAGGGAAAATTTTCAAAAGTCTTATTTTTCATAAAAATGCACAGTGTTATCAATTTTAACGTGGGAAAACCTTAAAACAGAGTCTTTTTGCCGATTCCCAATTTTAACATTGGTAACTGAAAATTCTGTTTTTATTAAATATTTCATAAAAATTTAATATTTATTAATTTTGGTAATAAATTAATTTGTTTTACTAGTAAATATTTATCTAAACATAAAATATATATTTACTTTCAAATGAAAAAAATCATATGTAATCACTAACCAATTGTCACATCCCTAATGCGCATATTAATATACCAAAAAATACCCATACCCATTACCAATACCGCAAATATAACAACAAATCCACGAACTTATGGTGTTTACTGATAAAATGCAATAGCTGGGTTTCGCTTTGCAAAATGTTATTTGTTATTGCTGGCAAATATGCCAAACAAAAACAAAATGTTAACACAATGTCATGCAGCTATCCACAGGGTGCGCAAGAAAGTGGAATTTAGTAGAGACACCAACCAAAATATTCATTGTGAATACATTGGCTATCAGCTGCTTTGTTGCTGCACCATATTTTGCAGTGACGTCAAGCGCTTTGTTATAATTGTGCAAAACAAACACCTGCGGACGCCGCTGTTGGCCTGGTAAAATGCAAGTTTACTGACTTTTGAAATAAAAGATTTCGCCGAAGCCGGCCAGGTGAGTGAGCGGTGTTCGTGTGTGCGTGTAGTAAGTAAGTGTGTTAAGGAGCTGTGTTGCGTAATCATTGAAGCAGGTGACGACAAATTAGGTAATTTATAAAACGAAATTATAGTATAAACAAAATTATAAGAATTAAATGATTGAAATTATAGTTGATAATAAATCTATAAAATTTCTTAATAAATTAAACACGTCTATTTTCTTATAAAAATGTACAGTGTGTGTTAACCAGCTAGCGTAAGTATATGTTAGAACGTATATGTTTATGTATATACACATGTTTGTACCAATGTAGATATAAACTCAAAGAAGTAAAAGGTGTCTTCCTACCAACAAAATGTAAGTTCGTGGCACAGGGTGCATGATATGAAACAATTTAGCATTGACACAGCCCACAGCTATTGTGAATTTTTGACAAGTAACGCCTAAATTTATGCTACATTAGTGAGAGCTGTACTGATAAAATTTGTGTGGGAGACCTTCTGCACGATTTTGGTTGCCTGGTAAAATGCAAGTTTACTGATTTAGAATTTCAACAATTTGCGCGAACCCCGATTTACATGGCGGACACTAGGGGGTATGATGTGCATGCATGCAAAATGAAATGCGGGTGAGTTTTGGAATTTTTTACGAAATAAAGAAGAAGAAAAATGAAAATTCATAAAATGGTATAAGAAATAAAAATAATGAAATAAAATAATAATTAAAAATTATTTTATATAAAAAACACGAAATAGTTACTATATGAGAAAATTGTCGTACGAAATGAAGGGAAGTGAAAAAAAAATAAAATATTAACAAAATATTTAACTAATTTTTAGTTTTAAAAATGACTTCTTTTGTTATATGACTAAAAAAAATATAGTTTTACTAAAAACGTGAATATGATATAAAACTAAGGATGAGTTTTTTGTACAAAATAAAGAAAGAAGGAAATGAAAATAAATATAAATAAATTAAGAAATAAATAAATTTTTATTTTTATGAAACATTTTTTGAATAAAAATTTGTTCATTAAAATATGCAATTTGCACTGAAAAAAGTTATAAGAAAATTTATTATTTATGAAAATTAAAAATAAAATTAATTATTTAAATTAATTAAATTAAATTGTTAATTAATTAATTACAATTTTTATTTAAAAAATTACTTTTATTTTTACTTAAAAAACTTTATTTATATTTTAAAATAAAAATAAATCTTTTTATAAAGAATTATTATTTATATTAAAATAAAAAGTATTTATTTAAAAAAAATATTTATTAAAAAAAATAAATTTATTTTTTTTGTTGCAACAAAACTATCAGAAAAATGTTTATAATAAAATATGTAAAAAAGTGTATATTAAAAAAATGTATTTAAATTAAATAACATGTTGTTATATAAGAAACCTTTTATTTATATTAGAAAAATTTAAAATTAAAAAGTATTTATAAAAAAAGTATTATTTTTATTCAACATTTATAAACAAATATTTATATAAAGAAAATTAATTTTCTGGTAATACAAAAAATGTATCAGAACAAAAATATTAATGATAAAAAAATTATTATGCAAAAAAGTTTTTATTAAAAAAACTATTTATATTAAAAAACATATAGTAATGTAAGAAATTATATTTATTTGTATTAAAAAAAAAATATTTTTATTAAAAAGCGTTTTTATGTAAAACATATTTGCATTAAAAAAGGTTTTTTTATATAAAAAAATTTTTTTATATAAAAAAAGTTTAGAACTTATTTTCTTATGGCAAACATTTAATACTTACGCCAAAAATGTTCCTCAAACATGCAATTTTCAATAAAAAGTTGTAAAAATTTAAATATTTTTTAGCATTTATTTATTCATTTAAATATTAATAACATTTATAATGGCGCAACAGGCACATAAAGTTAACCATATAAATACATGTATATTAAATAAAAGTATATATGCACATACACATGTTATATGGTACATACATATACATACATATATATCTATACGTAAATATATAATTGCTTTGTATGTATGTAATTGAAGGCTTAACATATGTATTGTAAACATGTATGTAAATATATGCTTTAACGTAATTTGCTTAATCGCTTAGGGCAAATTGTTGCAAACAACTGTTGAATTGTAAATTTCATTTCACTGCTGCGCTTGTTAATCCTCGCTTATTTTCTAAAATTACAAACAAATTGTAATCATGTAAGTATGCATATACAATATTTATATTAAAAGTGTATGTACGTGGCGTAAAACGGTTGATTAGCAGCGGTGATATGTAACTGGTTGTTGTTGTAGGTACAAAAAATGCTGTTTTTCGAAATTTTTTCAAAATTTGTTTCAGAGTGTTGACATAGAAAAATACAAAATGTTCTTGTATGCGTTTTACAGTTGCTATAGAAACTACGGTTAAAGTTTTGCGGCTGAAGACAAAATTTCGGAATTTTTGCTTATAAAAAATTGTTTGTTGTGAAAATTGCGCGCAAGCATTAAAGAAAATTACAAAAAATATTTTTTTGCAAAAATTTACAATAATTTTTTGTTGCAAAAATTTACAATATTTTTTTTTCGTGTTTGCCACCAAATACTTGCACACTGTGGCAACTTTGGGCGACGGCAATGTGAGGATCTCGGAATGGGTGCTCGCGGGTGAATGAGTGGGGTGCTGAAGTGGTGCGCTGCTGGGTGGTTAGCGCTCAATTTCTTGTATGAATGATTGTACTTTTGGCATATGAGTTGCAAGTGTCGATATATAAACATATATAGGGTGCTTACTTCACTAAAAATTAAAATTACAAATAAAATTATGCATAATACAAATGGTGGCGTGTGGCGTATACGTAACATTTTCATATTCATTTTCAATACAAGTGCGTGCATACATACATACATGTGTATGTATGTAAGTAAGTTATGTATAATAGCTTATGCCGCTGATAACTATTTGAATTGGCAAAAGTAGTCAAAAACAAAAATCAAAAATGTCCGTCGTCATTTGCAAGCACATGCGTTTTTGAGGCATATGGACGTGTGTATGTATTGCTGTGGTTGTGTGCCTCACATAGCTGCGTTTTGTTGCTGTACTCATTTTACAGCTATATTCTCATGCGGCATGGTTTAGAAATCATAAGAATGATCTTCATCATCGCCCTTGCGCACCTTAAAGACAAATCGGTAAATGATGGCGGCAACAACGGCACCGGCGAGCGGTCCCACCCAGTAGGCCCAATGATCCGTCCACACATTCTGAATGACAGCGGGGCCAAAGGAACGTGCCGGATTCATGCTGGAGCCAGTCAATTTGACCTGCGAATGAAAAAAAAACAAAAAATAAAAAAAATAAATAATAAATAAAAATGAAAATTTCGAGCTTTGCCTTCAATAACAAAAATTTTTCTACTTACAGCACACAAGTGTCCAGCCGTGATGGAAAGCCCAATAGCGAGTGGCGCTGAGCCCTTGATGTCTGTGCGTCCTGGATCACACACAGCTTTGACCACGAACACCAGCAGGAAGGTGATCAAAGCCTCAATCAGTACTACGCGTCCAGCATCGAGTGTGCTGGCATATAAAGACACACCCAAATTGGCGCCGGCTACCTCCTCAGTGACGGCGGCCTAACAAATTAGTGGAAAAAATTGGCTTTGAACATATTTTTTGTTAATTCATTTGCCTTGAACTTACGACTATGACCGCTGCTCCAGCTATGGCGCCGATTAGCTGCGCTATGATGTAGAGCACACTCTTCAGAATGCTCATCTCACCAACAACGAGGAAGCCGACGGTTACGGCTGGATTAATGTGACAACCGCTGATATGACCCAGACCCTGTAATGGGGAAGAAATTATTTATTTGTAGTTATTTGTAAAATTAATAAAAATTATGTTGGTTTCGATGGCTGATATATGTTAAGTGGAGTAGGTAAAGTGGAAAAATAATAAAGAAATGCAAGTAAAAAAGTTTTCATATAAAAACTGGCTTTTGTCAGAACAATCTGAACAATCTCTTAAGAAATTTTACCGTTGCTTTGGAAAATAACTTATACCAAATTTCGGGAAGATATTTTGTCAAATAAAAAAATTTTCTGTACAAGGCCTTAGAAATTTAAATGGCATCTATCGTTTTAGTCGTTCGATATCGGCAGTTCCCACAAATGAGTAGCTTCTGGGAAGGAAATGATTTGTGCAATGTCTCAAACCGTCTCCGTCTATATATACATGAACTTTGAATGTATATATAGACGGATAGGCGGGCGGATATAGCTGAATTGACTCAGCTCGTCACGGTGATAAGTTTTATATATATTTTTTATGATCTCCGACGTTTAGTTCTGAATATTACAACCTTAATATACTCTGTTAAAAACATAATAAATGTTGGAAAAAGGAGTTAAATATTTCGCCTGTTCAAGAAGTTCAATATTAGTCCCGAGGGATACTCGGTGTTGTTAGAAAAATGTAATTATCATTTTAGTGCTTATTCCATCTCAGAATCCTCTTAAAAGTCCAAATGCGGTTAGAGATGAGTAGTTAAACCATGAGTATCTCAGCTAGTTAAGAAATATCGACGCAGCTTTAGGTATGTGGATTTCTGAAGCTGTGATGACTGTGTTATCCAAAAATTTTCCAGAATTAAAAACAGCAACAATAACGAATTCAAAGCTTGATTAAATAACTGAGCGAATTTCATTTCATCAAGTCTTGATCGGAAGGCTTTCGCGAGAAATTTCAAAACCACGCCAACATAAAAAACTTTTAGCTTTTAAAAGTAACTCTGCCACTGAAATACTGTTACTGAAGTCATGATATTTTCTACAACCGCAGAATGGCAATACTCCAACAGCGATAGGAAGCAAGTGGTTTCTAACTACTTTAAACCTACAACGTCAATTTGTTCTGACAAAATCTTCAATTAAATATTGATCACATAAAATCCATAGCTACTTTGAAGAAAACAACTCTCCCTAGAAATATGCTGTAAGTGTTGCAGAAGTATAAAGCTCGGTAGAGGCCTCAGTGATCGAATGGTAGACTTTTTGCGGTGTTAAATTCGCCATACGAGTATATGGTCTAAAATATTTATTTAGGGGAAAAAATTTATAAGGTTAACAAATTTTTGAAAAAAAATTATTTTCATTATATTTCGAATTCTTCGTACTTCGACAGTTTATAGCTTTGAAATGAACAAACTAAAATTTTGAAGCGATATCTTAAATGGCTTTTGAGTTACAGCCTACTAAAGTATAGCCGTAAGTATGAGGATATAGTTCAATCAGTTCAATTAGCTTCATCAGTTTATTTTTAAGCTCGTTATTCTGAAAACTAAATTTTTCAAATTTGCTTGAGTTATTACTCGGAGACAAATGCTTTCATCGGTATCACTTTATTTACATGTTCTTTATGTAGTTCTCGGTACAATGACCTTTTCATGTGATCGAAATCGATTTTGTCAGTCTAAAACTAACTAAAATTTTGGGCAAAATTTTTGTTTTCAATATTTATTTGTTTTTAACTTTTGTTTTTTTTTGTCAATATTTTAATTTTTTGTGTAAATTTTTTTTTTCCGTCGTCGATTACTGTTTGGACCATGTCCTCTAGTAAAGCATATTTGTTGTTTCATCACCGTGTAAGGCGAAATTACTGCAGCAGTGGAAGTCTTTTTTATACAAATGTATTTTTTTCACACAATTTACTATTATATGTTTTATAATAAGTATAAATATAAATTTAAGATATATAATAGCTTTTTCTTTTAAAGTTCTCAAAAATTTCCTCTCTTAGACTATCACACTAGGTGTGTCCTCTAATGATTCTCAGTTCATTTTTCCACGTTCAAAAATATAATATTGGGTAGTCGAAAAAGTCTTTTCGCATTTGTCAATAGATGTCGTTGCAGTCGTATATCTCTAGTGCTACCAATCAAAAGTTCAAAAAAGTTACAGCCGTTCAAAAATTAGTGAAAATAATAAATCAAATAAATAATCTAATAATAATAATAATGTATAGCTCTGTATGAAAGCTCACGTGATGCGACTTTAAAAATAAATTCTTTGCTTTCTAATAAAGTATCTTAACTCAAAAAAACGATACAGTAGTTAAGTGCATAACAATAACTCTCAAAGTACGCTTAGCACTTCAAAACGGTATTATTAAAAAGCAGTTGCTAAGTTGGATAATATGGTATATCCACTTTAAGGGGGATTACCCAAAAGTATACCCTTAAGTGCTTTGTTTTCGGGTAATCTATTTTTTCACTTAAAAAATCTTCTAGTAAACAAGTTATATTTACATATGCATGTATGCTCACTTGTACATAAGCATATGTATGTATACCCTACGTATATTCATATGTCAGCACGCATATAAACAAATTATTATAAAACATATGTTTGTATAGCTCTTGAAATTCAATTGTGCTGAAATTTGCATTGCTAAATTGTGATTTAGGTGTGCGCATGCGCAGTCATTCTGTGCAAATTAAATTTATTCCTTCACTGCTTCGCAATGCCTTGAAATGCGTTTGAAATCGAGGCACAATAAATAAGACTCTCACACTTACGCGCGTACTCAAGTGTGTTTGTTGGCTAAAAGGAGCAGCGAAAAAGAATTCTTTGAAAATTTATTGAAAGTCATTGCGCATGCGTGCGTGTATTTCTTTCGTTTAAAGTTCATCGCATATAATGACACAATTTGTCAGCGATTTAAACAAACGTGCAGACAGTTACAAGTGATAAGTTGCTTGTAAGTATTTAGTTGGTGCCAAGAAGGCATCGAGATATTGTGGGGTGTTGAATAGTTTATGACTGTGAGAAAATGATCGTGTTGTTTTTTACACAGTGTTTATAGTTACGTTTGAGAATCTTATGGGTAGATTTGAGATGGCTAAGTACTATTGATAATTTTTTTTTGGAATTTATTATTTTATTATTTTTAGAATCGATATTATAGGTAATCCAATTGACTGGGTTCAAATATGATCTAAAATAACTTTGCTTTGTTCGACAAAATTTTCATCGATTGAAAGGTATACTTTCTAGAGAAATTTATTAATAGTGATCAATGTAAAATTGTATAAATTGGTTTCATAATATCGCGGTCATATAATACAAAGTTGTTCCTGACACAGAAAGGGAAAGAAAATGTAAAAAAATATAATATATTTATGTTTTCATTTGTTATTTTTACATTTAGTTGCATTAGTCTCAGTATACATAGTAGCGACAATATTAATAAATTATTTCTTAAAGGGCCAATTGAACTTGAAGAGTTCATTAATACTCCAATAAAAGATCTCAAAGGTATATTATACAATGATAGTATAACTTCAAATCCGCAAAACATTTAACTTTTTCATACGAAATAAGAGCTTAAATACAGGAAGCAGGTGGCAGAAAAGTTCGAATTTTTATAGCGGCAATCGCTCTAGCTGGGTATGCCCTATAGCAGGGGTACTGACGCCATAGCTTACTTGGCGCCCTTTGGCCCCAAGCCAAATTAAGTGGCTTCGAAAACCTTTTTTTTTGATATTTTTATTATTGTTGTTGTTATTTTTTTAATTAATGCTGTTGCCATGTAGCTCCGGAGTTAAATTGTGTAGTAAACATTGTCCTATACTACTGATAAAATAAGAATTTTGGCATTCATCAACAAACACTTCACAAGTAATTTTAGAATCTGAAAATCTCTACAGGGTACTTATAGGTACATATATAGATATGTGTGTATCTCAATAAGAATAATATTACATATGCATTATTTATGCTGCATCAGCACTTGTCATCTTACAGTGCGATGATTTTGAAAACCTTATTCGCCGATTATGCGTTGCTGAAATTGAAAGTGATTATTTGCGAAAAAATTAAAAAGGCAGATCAGCGATTAAGTCTGAATATGTACTTGTGCCAAGCAAAAAGTTTAGTTGAGCATCGATGACTTAACATAAGAGCTATAACTTTGCTATTATTGCATTACGAATATGCTGAAGGCTTTAGCTACAGGCGAATGAAATATCAATGCGTGAGTAAGAGGGATCACTTTTAGGATGACTATAAGTTTGTAAGGGGGTCTTTAAAAAAACTTGTCTAATTATCTAAATACTAAATTTTCCAATAGGAATGATATGATTTCTAAAAGTCATTTCGGTCATTTTTAATACGTCAAGATCTGTAATTTTCGTCATTTTATTCGATAATGTATGAAAGATATACACAAGATTCACGTTTACAAATTATTTAACTTTATTATGAAAATAATCGTTCTCTAGTTGCAACTTTTCGTGTGCTTGTGCCATTTTATGGTCATAATAATTGTCCACCTGTGCTCGCTATTCCTCGAAATGTTGAAAGTTTTGAAAGTACATTTTCTTTACGTAATGTGCAAGTGCCAATAAGACGAAGAACCACTTGAAGTAATGAAAACGCTGCTGTCATTTAGGCAAGTGTTGCTGAAGACCGGAATTTTTTGATTCCAAAATGTTCTCAAGAATCGGGACTGTCACATACCACAACCTGGCGGATGTCGGGAAAGGATTTTGGCAGCAACAACCAATTTACTTCGTTGTGTGGGGGGTTATCCATAAACACATAAACATCACGTAAGTTTGTTTGCCGGTATAGCTGATTAGACCAGTTTTTTCTTCGATTTGCTATTTTTGGAAGTTAGGAAAGTTTGAAGCAGGTTTTTCTTATCATAATTATTAAAAATATTACATTCCTTGTTTTAGTTATATTTTCTATGCCTTTTATGAGGAAACATGGAATTATATTTTAATTAATTTAATTATAAGACTTGTTTTTGGAGCGGAATAAAGCACATGGAATTTGCCAAATTTTTAACAAAACACCATCGAGTGTGAATACACTAATTAATATATATGGAAATTCTGGAAATTTGCAGGAAAATCACGTTCAGGTCCAAAAAAAATTAACTCCACGCAATGAGCGTAAAATTGTGAATGAAATATAGTTATACCAATGGCAGTTGGCACGAGAAGTAGTAAAAAAGGAAGTATTACGCACCTCAGGGCGCAGTGTGCATCCACAAACGATTTGAAATGAGCTCCACAAAAATGGTTACAGGAACTGTGAAAAATCTTTTATATCGCTGGTGAAGTGAGAAAGACGCTTCCATTAGCAAAACAATACTTTGATAAAGATGACTCGTTTTGGAATAACATTGTATGGAATAACGAGTCAAAATTCAATATTTTTGTTTAGATAGCGCTCAGAGAGTCTGAAGAAACCGCAATGGCGGCTTAAATGTAGTACAAAATTTAACTCCAACTGTTAAACATAGACATGTAAACGTGATGTTATTGATTTTAAAGTAAACTATCAGCTTTATTTGAAAATCTTTCCCTGGAAATCCCCTTGAACAGAGTGCATTTCAGCTAGGATTAGAATGGTTATTTTATATTTCAAGAGAACTATATAATATTAAGTAACTACATACGCCTCCCGAACCGCCGTATGGGGCTTACATCGAACATTTTAGGAATTTGTTGGAAAAGAAGATTCACAAGATCCATAAAACAATCAAGGAGGCTATTAAATAAGCTTTGTTGGCTGAACGCGAGACACTGGATTTCCAAATAAGAAACATAAGTGTTTGTCCGAAGCATGCATCGGCGTTTTTAAGCAATTGTTGGTGCAGAAGGAGGACTAATATATTGCAGTTGAACAAGTCTTTTCATATTTTGATAATAGATGTCGTTACAGTCGTATAGCTTCAGTGCTAGCAATCACATATCATAAAATGTTGAAAAAGTGAGACTTTAAGCTTCATTAAAAAAAAATTATATTCGGGGAAGTTGAAAAAAAGTTACAACTGTTCAAAAGTGAGTGAAAATAATGAAAAAATTCGCTATATTTTGAAATTTTTGCATAAAAAAGAGAAGAATGCCACGCAAGCTACCAATGAAATTTGTGAAGTTTACGGAGACGATGCTGTATCAGTTCGTATAGCACAGCAATGGTTCGCTCGCTTCCGTTCTGGAAATTTCGAAATTTCGATTTACACTGATGAAAGTTTCACACTGATGGATTAATGTCTTTAGCAAAAAAAATGGCAAAAAGTGGTCGATCAAAATGGTACATATTTGTTTATTTATTTATTATTATAAATACGAAAAAAAAAAATAAGTTGAAATTTGATTAAAAATACGAAAATACTTTTTTGACTATCAATGTTAGTTTATTAAGGAAAAATTTAACTCAATATTCAAAAATTTATGTAAACTGTTTCTGTGTTAAAAAGTGAAGTTGCTATGTTTTTGTTTATACTCATAGTTCTGTTTCTTATTACTTTAGAAAATAAAGATTTTCTATTTTTTTTTTTTTTTTTTTTGATGTTAGGTTGTTTTGCATTTTAGATGAAGATACATATATACTACGCATACCTATATACATAAATGTATGAAATCGTGTAAAACTCTGAATGAAAAAATTTCAGAAAACCTGTTTCCTGTGAACAACTGTGAACCTCCAACTTAGATCAAAACTTATATTTTTAATAAATTTTTCACTTGTATTATTTACAAGCAGCATGCAGAAAACCAAAACAGGTTGATTTTTTGCACAGAAATCTATTCAAAACACATTGAAGGTGGCGGTCAGCTAAACTGAAAAATACAGAAACTAAATATATGAACGAATAAATGTTTTTAAAAACCGAATAAATAAAGTGCGTTAAACGCCACTAAAACACAAGTGAGACTAAAACGACTAAATTAAGACAAAAATCGCAATTAAAGTTTCGGTTGCGCTAAGCGGCATAAATGCGGCGCGCACTGAAGCAAAGAGAAAAAAATATATAAAAAAGAAAATAAAAAATAATAAGCGGCATAATAAAAAAATATAAATAAGAAATAAAGTTAAAAAAAATTAAAATAATGACAAAAAAAAAAAAAAATTGAAAATAACAAAAAAAAATAAAATGAAAAATTAAAAAATAAATGTGAATGGACCACAATAAACGCGTATTACGGCTGGGCGGCGAGCGCACTACAAAATTGAAAGCGTGCGTGGAAAAACCCGCATAAGTACATACATACATACATATGCATGCGTAAGCGACCAATGCAGGCGCAGCAGCTGTGCGTTGACTTCTAAGCGTGTTATTCAATGATATTATTTATTCACTACACTTAGCAGAGAACATATGGTAATACATAGTGGTTGATATTATTTTGCTTACATGCGTCAGCTTGCCAAAGGCCTACAATTTATCGGTATCAACAATCATTAGCGCGCCACGCCGCCAAGCCGCGCCAAATGCGTTATGCCAGAGTCACGGTTAGCGCTTAAAGGCGGTCACTAAATGGCCGCGGACAGCAAAGCTCAACAACGCGTTAGGCGGCCAGCCGCAGTGGCAAGAACTGCTAGGAGAATTGGCAAATGCAACACCAAGCTGTCTGCGACAACACTTTTAGGCCTACAACATGGCGATGAACACACACACATTTTAATACCTGGCATTATTTATATGATTTTTTTTTTTGATTTTACTGCTGGCAACTTTTATGCATTTTCAATCAAAACACTTTCAATTGCGCGCTAGCCAACAGGCAGCCGAAAGAGACCGCGCTGCGCCGATTTGACTGCAGATCCGTTTGTGCTGCAGCGGCGATTGCAATGATTTCATTGTGTTTTTATGGCATTGCTTTTTGTTTTTGTTGTTATACATGCGTAAATTGTTTGTGTAATGGCCTTGAGTGCTTGCTAAAACAGCGCCTTGCTGCTAATTCAACAGCGAGCGCGTATTTTACATACCATATATGCATGCATGTGAGTGTGTGTATGTGTGTTTAGCGCTTCAAGGCGCAAAAGCGTTTGAATCGTGATTGCTTAGCGTTGGCTGGCGCACACCGTGACATGTACAGATCACATCTTCGCATTGTTTATGGTTATGGGCGCATGTGTTGTTGTTTTTATTCTCGATAGAGTTATAGCGGCTCGTACGCGCCTATCTAACGGCGATTGTTTTAAGCTTTTGACTTTATTTTTAGTTGCAAACATATGTACATCTGTAAGTAGTCTTGGGTTGCATATAATTTTATGCTGAGTTTCGCGGAACGCTCTTTAGCCCGCGTATTAAATACGACAGTGAAGTTAATAAGCAAGTTGCGTTGAGTCAGTAAACGCAAAGCGCTCATAATAATAAATTGCAAATTCCCATAGATCTCTCACAAGCGATCAAACAGCACAAAATTACAGCAAAGGCAGCCTATCAAATCAGATTTAATAACAAATCGTTTGCAGCTCATATTTATTTTCGAATTGCTGTTACATTTGAATATGTGCACACCTTGATCTTTGACAGTTAAGCGATCTCCCTTTCTTAAGACATAAATCACAATGTGAGTTTTTATTGCGTGTGAAAAATGTTACTCATACGACATGGTGGCTTTGCTTGGCAAACACTGCTTCTTCGCACGCATTTATAGTATATGGTGGATGACCGCGGTGAATTACAACAATTTTGTTGTATTATTGGTTCATTAAAAAACTGTTTTCAAAAATTGCGATAAAATCAAGGAAAATATTGAAATTGAAGCTATTTGAGGCATTGAAAATGCTTACATATATATAAATTATAGGGTATCTTTTTCATTATTGGCGAAGACACCGGTTATAGAGGAGTTTACAACAGCGCCCCAGAGGATGAAGTCATATGTAGAAGTTCACGTAAGGTAGAAAAGTTCTTGGGGAGTGGCCAGAAACGATTCTTTTACATATTATTAATGGAGTGGAGATCTTCCTCTTTCTCTGCTTCCCCCGGCGGGTACTACTTTGAATACTCATAGATCTGGAGTGTTTTCATCCATTCGGATGACGACGATGACGATTTCGAGACGTTGTTGGTCAGTGTTGAAATGCTGGTTCTAATATGGACGAAATTATTTACGATTTTGACTACGAAATTATGAGCTAATGGGAAGGAGTCGGCGATCTCTATACTTCCTGTGTTCTATTACTAGATAGCTAGGCTTTAAACTACCATCGGAAATTGTGCTTTCGGCTCAAGATCGATCGTGAGTGATCCATTGAGCTCTTTACGCTTAGTGAAGCTACATCTTTCTTCCTTCTTGTGAGAGTTCTAACGGCGTTCAATGTTGAGATCTCGCCGGACGCTCTCTGCAGAAGCTCTATGGAAGAAGAAGATCTGCAAACATCTCAATACTTCTTTCTACATTGTAATACGTTTGCAAGATCAAGGCTTAAGCACTTGGTAGCTCACACCTGCAGATACCCCACGGAGCTGGTTGTGGAGGATGGAACCATGTGTAGGAATTCACGCAAGTGAGGAAAGTTCTATGAATGTCATTCACTTGGGAGTGCCCAGAAATGATACTTTTCCATGCGGCTCAAGCACGACTTCCGGTCTTGGACCAAGTATACCCTGGGTAGCTTAAAAATATCCGCTTGAAGACGAGCTAAAATGAGAAGTAGAAACATCCCCTTTCCAGGGTTGTGTGTTGGGTTTGGTATCCGACAAGTCAAAAAATCCTACCAATGAAAAGCAAACAACAGTTTCGGATAGAAATTAATGCTTTAGCAAATTTGTATTGGCCACAGGGCGCTGACTTATAGGACCGAATACAGGAATTTACAAAGTACTAGACAAATGCAGGTTTTTGGGCTTATAGCTCATAAATATATATCTATAGCACATCTTGTATGTCTTCGTATGACCTTTTCAAACTTTAGGCTACAAGATATTGTTACAGATGACCAAATTGTTAGCAATAAATTAAGTTCATTTAAGATTTTCAATTTTATACATAAAAGCGTTACAATTTCTCTACCATTATTTAAAACTAAGCCGCGTCAACAACTGTTATTACTTGTTTTAATAAAAAAAAATTATTTCAATGCATTGTAATGAGGTCATATAGAGATTACGTCAGCAAATGCTATTTGCACAGAAAATGAACTTTTATAGCAACGGAAATTCCAAATTAAAAACAAAAATCACATAAAAATTTTGCTACGCAAAGGCCGCCGCGTAAATGGAAATTGCACTAAAATGGACTGAATGAAAATTTAAATTATGCAAACAACATTTACTTTACATATTTTGTGCCGCCAAATGCAGTTCGGCGAAATCATAAAATTCTGCAACATTTTTCATTGAATAACCAGTGCATTCGAAAGATTTCAGCACGGACGCAAACGCAATAAGCGTAACATAGCGACAAACGCATAATTTAGAAATAAAGACTGTAAAAAATTGTGACCACATCTGTTCAACGAACCGTCGGAATGTCGAAGCCCACAAGCCGCACAAATCAAATCTGGGCGCAAATGATTATCCAACAGCAAACCGTGCGGCTTACGGCACGACAGACCGGCAGCCACACAGTCACTAAATAATTGCCCGGCATTTGACAATAACAGTGCATAAATGTACATATATACAAACTATATATGAATATATGTGTTTGTGTGTCCGTGAGTGTAGAAAAATTCGAGCAGACAAGCGAACGCCACAAATTGATGCACGCCACAAAATTTGCCACGCACCACACCACAAATGCGCAATGCGCCCGTTGACCATGTGACAACGACAGCGGCAATGGCCACGGCTGCCGGTTCACTTTCGGTTAGCTGGCTAGTGGCCGAAATGGCGCACATGCGCACCGCTCGCGCATAATGTCGGTGGCAACGACAGCGTTTAACACGTTTTAACGCATTTTTAAATGCCACCAAATGCCGTGTAAACAAATAATTACGCGCTCTTTCAATTACGCACGCACACACGCATGCGCAACGCTTTTTGTATTGGCAGACTGCTGGTAGCCACATGAAGCTTTGACAAATCCAGCTTCACGGCGCGTTGCTCGCACACTTGCAGTGCCGACAAACGGCAGTTGCAGTAACACGACCATCAGTGCCACACAGCGTCAGCGCAGTCGTAACTCATAACTTCAATTTATATGCTCAAGATTGTTAAAACGATAACGACCGGCGATTGTCGGCCTGCTCGCCTGCCTACCAATTGACTAGCCATTGGCCCACTGATTTGCGTTGGAAGCCTGTTTGACCAGCGTTCAGTTGGCAAAGATTGGCGGCAGTCCGCTTTGGTTATTCAACTTGGCTGGCTATTTAAATTTAGTGTGCCCGCGTTGCGTGCCTTGAAAGGCAGATATGCACTTGTAGCCAGCCGAGGTGGGGTGTGTGGTGGTGAATTGACTGCTGCGACGTTGTCAAATTCAATGCTTACTTAACTCATTGCACTTGGCTGTTTGCCTTTACTTGCTGACTTTGACTTTTATTGCACGTTCATGGAACGACGCACTTCTTTGCCGCAGGCACAGGCACCAAATGGAGGGTAGATAAGTGAGTGCCGTAGTGTTGTGGGAGAGGTAATTTGGTTTTTATTTTTTTATGTCGGCAGATCTATAGTTTAAGTTTAGATTGGAGCTCACATAAACTCTAAAATTGCTTTTTTTGGTAGATAATCTGCAAACCTAGGAGGTAATTATTAATATGAGTTGATCTTTTAGAGCCTCTACTCTTTTGAAAATTTGAAGAAAAAATTATTTAAAATGGATGATAATTTATGAGCTTTACGATCTATTTTTTCTCTAAAGAGCAGAGCCGTAGTTATGATTAACAAGGAAAGAAGCTAACTTCGTTTGTATTGAAGCTGTAATACACTTTATATATACAAAATATTCCTTACAAGAACATGATTTTGATCGGTGAGTTTATATGACAGCTAAATGATCAAGTATTTGGAGACTGTCATGCCTTAGATAATGATCCACGCGAAGTTTCGTGAAGATATCTCTCAAGCACTTGTTACCGATAATTCAGTTTGTATGACAGCTATATGCTATAGCGGTCAGATATAGCCGATTCCGTTATCTTCTTAAGGAGAAAAGGATGTGTACAAAATTTTAGATCAATATTTCAAAAATTGAGGGACTAATTCGAGTAGGTATAGACAGACAGTCGGAAATGGCTAAATCGGCTCAACTCGTCATTCCTACCAATTAATACATATTTTACAGGGTTTTCTACGTTTCCATCGATGTGTTCTTAACTCCGTGGTTCTGTTGAGGGTGCAAAAGTCTATATATATGAGTAGAGGTAGCAACAGAGTCAAAAATTCTGAACAGGACCACGAAGTTTGTAACAAGGAGATGTCGAAGGCCCTATAAAATGAGTATTAAATGATCCGAACAGCATAGTTTAGGACCTTAAATTTATAAAATGCATCATTACTGGTGAAGAAATATGGGTTTATAATTATGACGCCGATACTGTCCAACAAACTAGCGAATTAGGTGCTCCAAAAAAAAAAATATAGCTGAAGAAACTTACAGCCTTCCCAGCAGAGATTTATAACAACTTTATGGAAAATAGGCTTAAAATTAAATTTGGAAGGCAATAACAAATTGGATTAAAATATGTATGACTTCAGTATCTTTGTCAGTTTGTGTCAAATTTTCTTTAAAGTTCCAGTAGTGAAATGTCAGTCTTATTCTACCATAATTATCATACGTACGAGTATAATATCACAAAAACTAATTGCGATATTTATTATAAGCAGATTATAAAACAGTAGTGTTTAGTTGATTTCATTATGTCAAATTTAATGACGATAAATTGACAATACCACAAGTTCCATTATTTGCTATGTAGAGAAAAAATATTCACACTGCGGACTTTACATTAGCTTAGTTAACAATTTGTCTTAGTAAAATGGCAAATGGTTTTTTATGTCAAATTTAGTGATGCGAAAATTACAAATTCATTTCTTCAATCACTTGTTCCATTTCATTGATAAAATGTTTAAAATTAAGGATTAAAATAAATAAATGATCATTTATACGTATGATTCAATCATGGTTAAAATTAACCTTAATTTCGTTTTTCAATTTGGGTCCGAAAGTAAAAATTGCTTCAAAAATAAATAACAACTCTTTGCACTGATCTGACACGAACTGGCATTGATTTTGACGTAATGACCATTATACATAATAAAAAGACTGTAGCAGTGACAAACATCTTAAAGGCTGAGATACTATTCCGTACTTATTCAAAGCGTGCAAAAACGATAGCAAGAAAATATTACGCTCAGATGTCGCCTCTAATAAAACGGTGCCGAATTTGACACAAAAATTCCCAAATTGTGATACAAAAATAGCTCATATTTTTCTAATTTCATAAAGGATGTATGTATTAAAGTACCAAGTAGTATTTTACATCTTCAAAGGTTCTTGTGCCGAATTGATTCTTTTTAGGGTTTATATTTCACACTCCCAGATTGACATAGTTAATGTGAGCGAGATTAAATAATCAACAGATTAATTGAAGCAATTTCTATTGGAATTTTGTACAAATGCAAATTTTCTGTCTGGCACTACGATGCTGAATATATAACCTATTACTACCATTATAATTACTCTAATTATAGGTTTAAAGACAGATTAAAATTCCAAAGAGTTGCGTAAAATCGCGCTTTGTTTGGACTGCTTTATTAGAAGGTGGTTTTCTTGATTATTACATGATTCCATTAATATATGCATATCTAGACCAAGCCATCTAATTAAATAGAATTGAACCTAGTTAGCTTGGCATTAGCCTATTAAATTCTTGACACGTACCAAACAACACTTGTTGCAAATATTATGGCGAGTGAGAGAATGCGTTGTTGTCTTGGCATAAGTCCAGCGATGCGTAGGTGCGCTGCATTGCAATTGCCTGTGAAATTGCTTTGTAATAAACAACTTACTGCTATTTATAAAATCCCTGTTATTTCATGCATTTGCCACGCTGTGTGGCGCTTTAAAGAAATGACATATTTATGTAAATTAGTATCTATTTTATAGTTGCAAAGTTTGCTTCCTGATATAGCGACGAGACAGTTTTATGCTATCTATGGCATGAAAATCGCAAGATAAATCAGAAATGTGTAAAACCAGCAGCTGGAATACTAATAAGTCAAATCAATTTTCCCTGCCAAACGTTTTTCTATGCGACGAAAGTCGATAAATGTATAATGAATATATGATATTGCAATTATTTGCAAGTGTATGTATGTCAAATTCATCATTTGTATGCCTTGCAGCATGCTTCAGCGGTTACGGGTAGGCTGAGCCCATTTATTTACAAGCCATTCATCAATCAGCAAAACTATGACGGCTTTTCAACTCACAATTTATTTGCAAGTGCTGTAAGTGTTGCCATATTGTGCATAAATTGTCAATATATGGCAGATATGAATTTTCCGTATTTTTATGGGAGATACGCAAAAGGTATCACGTTGATATATAATTAATGGGTTGATAAGACTTTGAAGTAAATTTTTATTTACAGGTATAAGTAATTGAAATAGAGCAGGAGAAATCTTGGTCTTAAATAAATTTTGTATTTTTTCATACACCTTAGAAAATAAGATTTAATTTTAAAGTTAAACTTAAAACAACTCCTAAATACATAGCGGTCAATGATACCACATGGAGTTGAGGCTTACACTCGTGGCCACGCAAACCTTACCACACAAAATTTTCAAGTATTGTGCATATTTGAATACATTTTATAGCGGTACTTTTTGCGTTATAGAATTTTTTTAATTAGAAATAAGTTAATGGCATCTTATTAATCAAAAAATATTAAAAAATAAAAACCAAACGCATTCAGCTATATATAAATCAATTGTCAGATAGTGAGAAAAAATTAAATTTTTTATTTTTTTAATTTAATTTCATTTACACTATATTTGAAATTAATATTTTATTTTTAATAGAAACACGGAGTTTAGTAGTTGTATGACTTTAAAAATAATAAAATCGGCCGCTTTTATATATGCACAGAAAAGCTAATTTGTACTTTATTCATTAAAAGTAATCAATTAAAAAAAAATCCCGAACGAACGAAAAAGTCCGAAAAAAAATTTAAGATAGTATAGTGGTAAAGTATGTACACATTTTCAGTACCCAGTAAGTCGCGGCTATCGAAACTCCTATGCTGAAATTAACGCATATATACCGTGTATCTCTTAAGGTCTTTGATTAAGAAAGGAATGACTGATCACACTTGAGCAAGAGTTTCGGTTAGAATTGCCAATTGGTCGTTAAGTCATAAAAACTGTAACAGAAATCTCTGTTAGCACTGTCGGATAATTAACCGGTTAGTTAACTGACACTGCTGGACTTTCAATGGAAGAGCTCTTGGGAATTGTGAAAGCTTATTTTCGAAAGACTTTTCAGGCTCCCTTTTATACACAAATTTTGCTATAGTTTGATTGCCCAAGTTTAATGGTTTATAATAACGATTTTTATATCTTGAACAGGGTATATAGTTTTCAGTTTTCCATGACGTTTACAACATCTAAAAAGAAACTTTGGAGTCCCTACAAAGTATATATATAACTGATCAGCATGATGAGTTGAATCGATTCGGTCATGTCCGTCCGTTTGTCTGTATATACAATAACTATTCCCTCAGTTTATGAGATATCCGTCTAAAATTTTGCACACGTCCTTTTCGCAACAGAAAACAGCTTATTTGTCGGAGCCACTAGCATCAGACAACTATAGCATAAAGATGTCATACAAACCGAGCAATAAAACTCAAGTCCTTGTACGGAACCCTACTTTATTTGTCAAAGAATCTTCAAAAAATGTGGAAGGACTTTTGTTAAAGACAGCGCTACAATCTCAAACATTCCTTCTCATTGTTATGCGCTGGGTTTGGAACTCGTCACGTAAAAAACGCCCCAATGAAAAGGACAAACCAGCCTCACTGTTGTAAACTTGGCTATAACCGCGAGAGCGGTGTCTAAGGCTATAAAGAAGAATAATGTTTTTTGGTTTTACTGGCTTAAACTGCATTTTGTGAGGTGAAAAGGGTTGATTGAGGTATGGTAAGTTAATAACTTATGCTGATAAACCAGTTTCGTGACATTGGGCCGAGGACATATGGCAAACATAACAGGGATATACAAAAATAAAATGTCAACTTTAGAACACTTCGATTCAACAAAAATCAATCAATATTTGCTAAATATATACTATAATTTTAATCAATTTCCATCAGTTGTTCATAGTGATTTTATCCCCTCAAGAAATGTTCCCCTCACTTGCAATATATCTATGTTTACTTATGAAGGTTTGCATACGTCTGTACTTTCAAGGTCTTTAATGCAGTTTCGTAAACAACTTTTTCTGTAAACAGTTATTAAAAATAAACAGTTAGTAGAATAATAAAAGTCAGCGGTATCGCCACTATTTACCATACCAAATTAATATTATTCAAAGAGTCTCTCGGACAATTTAATTGCTGTAGTAAATACTTATTTTGAAGTGTTACACGCTTTAAATGTTATTATTATTGTTTTTGTTATTAAAACATTAGTTAATCACATTATGTATGGCCTTTAATTGCAATCGCCATATCGTTAAAATTTTTAATGTCAGCTCATCAAATTGTAGAAAAAGAAAAAGCTATTATCGCTGCTTGAAACGCAATAAATCAAGTTTAATAGTTGCTAGTACGAATACTAAGAAATACTATTTCAAAATTATCAATAAGTTACGTTTATAACCAAGCATTTAATTTTGTTACGCAATATCAATGTATACTAGCTTTCGGGTAATCAAAATGCGGTTTTTAAGGCTTTAAAAATAAAGTATCGTTATGTGTTCAATAATCACATGGCAAGTGGCAACACTTCCGCGTTCGCAAGAACTTTTGCCAGGTGAGAGTCGAGAAGGGTTTAGTGAGCTTCTTGCCTAATATGATCTCATAATAATTGTGGTTGCAAGTAGGGAGTAACACACTGTTCTGTTGCCAGCCCTGCTTGTAATATGATAAAGGTAAATAAAGTATAAAAATTTCGCCAGATTAACCTATCTTCGAATTTGTCTGATAGTACGTATAGGTGAGACGGAACCATCCCAGGACTTTCTTCCTAACTGTTCCACTTATTGCTACTAAGACTGAAGCAACTTTGTTTTAATTTTTTCAGCCCTATAGATTGAATATCTGAGAGAATTCTAGAGGTATATATTTATCGTGGATATTATACTAATGTAAAACTTAAAAGAAAACTTGAGATTTTATTCAAAAATAGAAGAGATGATATACATGTATGTATATAATGATTGGTAAATCGACATGATCCCATTATTCATAATATTTTGTGGAAAATTCTTAGAAGATCACGGCAAAAAGAACCAACTACGTGGGATAGCCTCCTCATCATCGCATATAAGGTTCTATAGCGCGTATTGTGTGAAAGATTAAAACCTGCCGTCAACAAACTGATTAGACCTTATCAGTGTGAGTTTAGGGCGTGAAAACCAACTACTGACCAGAGATTCACCATGCGCCAAATCTTGGAAAAGGCTCCGTCAGGATCGGCAAGAACCTCTCCGAGCCGTTAGATACTAAACGAGGTTTCAGACAAAGCGACTACCTATCGTGCGACTTCTTCAATCTGTTGATGCAATCGATATCATTGTCCATAACAACCGCTCCGTTAGTTCTAATTTCTCCAGAATGGATAAAGAAGCGAAGCAAATGGGTTTGGTAGTGAACGAGGGCAACACAAAATATCTCCTGTCAGGAAACAGTCGTTGCATTCGCGACTTGTCTCCCACGTCACAGTTGACAGTCATAACTCCGAAGTCGTAGATAATTTCGTCTCTCTTGGAACGAGCATTAACAGCAACAACAATGTCAGTTTCGGAATCCAACGCAGGATAACTCTTGCTACTCCGAACTGAGCAGGCAATTGAAAAGTAAAGTGCTCTCTCGAAGAACAAAGACCAAACTATACAAGTACATTATCATTCTCGTCGGCTCGTCTACAGTAGATATGGTGGGGAGGCTTGGACAATGACGTTATCTGATGAGACGGCCTTAGGAGTGTTCGAGAGAAAGGTTTCGCAGAAGATTTAACGGCGAGTACCGCAGTCGATGGAACGAGCTGTATGAGATATACGACGACGTTGGCATAGTTCAGCGAATTAAGACACATTCCCTTCGCTAGCTAGTTCAGGGATGAAAACACTTCAATGCTGAGAGTATTCGACGCAGTACCCGCCAGGGAAAGCAGACCAAGACTTTCTACTCCGTTAAAAAGGCAGCGTAAAGAGCGCTTGTCTATAGATATTATAATTACCGGAGAATTCTTTGCAAAAACTATAATTTTTATCTAAATGACGTCAACAGAGTAAATTATATCCACATTTATTGTTCATATTTTTGTATGAGCGTAAGAAATTAGGTCTGGATACTTTAACACGCTTCGTGTCTTGATTTTTAAGCATGAGATAAACCTCTGTCACCATTATGGCGCCCAATTTCATTAACCTAATTAAGTATACAGCACTGAATTAATCGAGAAACAACCAACGATAAGGAGATAAATAAACAAAATAATGATAATTTCAAACCAAGAATAGCAAATAGCGACTCCAAAAATAAATAACCAAGAAAGCACAAGCTCATTTGGACCAAGGACAAGGTGAAAAAAAAAACGAAAAAACAAAAAGATAAAAATAAAAGTATCTTTCTCTCGACACATTTCGGCGTTTCAAAGCATTTTGTGGTCTGACGTTGCATTGCTGCCTACGTATGCACAATATCACATGGGCTCCCCGAACATTTGTGCAAATACGCGCTGGTAAATATTATAACAATTGGCTCTGTCAATATCAAAGCGATATCGCACACATTGTTATCTCTGGTAGTCAATGGCATATATATCGCATAAATTCATTATAATCATGTTAACAATAATTGAACGCCTACTGTGACGGTTAAGTGGTTATGTGGTTGCTGTAGTTGTTGTTGTGGTATTTATTGCTTCATAAATTCGCGTGCAATACTTGTGATTATCAATTAAATTGGCTGGCCTACACTACAAATAAAAGTAATGCTGAAAACAACAAAAACAAAAAATAACAACAATGACAACAAAAAAAGCAACAACAAGGAGTGCAAAAATAAAACAATTCAAGTAAAACACCTGTTTGCATGTACATAAGTACATATGTATGTATGTATATTTGTGTGTTTATGCATATGCTTGTATATGTGCACTCATATGCACTCACATTGTTTGCGCATAAATTGAACGGTAAATGATATTACATAAATCAACATGAGAAAATGTGCAAAAAGTGCAACAAAACAGAACAATGGGCTTGTCGAGTTCAGCTGAGTGATGGAAAGCTGGGTTGGTTGATAAGTTAAACTTATTATTGACAGTGCTTACCATGCAACAACAACAATGTATGCATATCGTTTTTACAATGCTAAGGTTGAGCTGGGCGTACATTTGCATGAATATATGGGGGTATCTATTTAGATTAGGGTGGTTCTTAAACGTATCATTAATTAATTTTGTAGTCTCCTTCAACCGACACAAAGATAGGCCAGAAAATTTAGATTGGATTTGAAGTATGCTTCAAAAATTTAAGTTTTGCTAATATTCAAACACAGATATTATGAAGGTTGATAAGTCTATATATCTGGAAATACTATCTGACTCAATGACGAAAAGATTCAAGAGCTGCCATTTTATCCACAAAAAATAACGGTTTCGTGTGGTTTATGGGCCAGTGGAATGATCGGTCCATATTTCCTCAAAAATGATGCCGGTGAGAATGTAACCGTCAATGACGATCGTTATAGCGCCTTGATAACCGACTATTTGATGCCTGAAATTGAAGCTGATGATCTCGGCGGCATTTCGTTTAAAAAGGACGGTGCCACTTGCCACATATCGTATCAATCAATGGATTTATTGAGAGAATACTTCCGTGAATAGATAATTTCGCGCTTTGGTCCATTGACCATGATCATGTGATATTACGCCGTTTTCTGTGGAAATATGTGAAGTCTAAAGTCTATGAGAACAATCCCGCCTCGATTTTTGCCTTGGATCAAAACATCACGCGTGTCATTCGCCAGTTGTCAGTTGAAATGATCTAACGAGTCAGAGAAAATTGGATTTGACGGATGCACCATCTAAGATGTGGCCGCAGCCAATATTTGAAAGAGATAATCTTCAAAAAATAAATGCCAAAGAACGTTCCTTCGAATGATAATAAACATGCCGCAATAAGTTTAAAGTTCTGGTTTTTTTTCTTTAAAAAAGTAGGGAATCTCGAAATGGATCACCTTACACAACGTTTATTAGATTCATATGAAGTTTGATCTCCATTTGTCAATTAGTATATACTATGTTTGGCAGCGATAACTTTGTCTGGCGACGAAAGAGTTTTATTGAAATTTTGTGTTCCCAATGGATTTGTGAAAAAAGTCGCTGAAGTGTTTTGGGTAGTTTACTTTATTAGGAATATGGGCATTTGAGAGGCACAAAGCATTCAGTGAACATCGCGAAGTCAGCAGAAACTTGCTTTGTGATAGTTGTCCAACCACCTCCTGTTAATGACGATAATATCGAAAATGTTAAAGTAATAGTGCTTGGACATGGCATCAAAGAGATGGCAAAGGATCTGAACATCTCTTTTGAATCGAATCAAACCATTTTGGTTAGCATTTTAGGTATGAAGCATCTCAATACTAAAGTCGTGTCAAAGTACTGAGTATTTTATAAAATTGAGTTTTTTTTTAGTCCAGGTTAAATTTGATCAGCTACACCATTGTTGGCTCAAAAAATGTGATTTACGAATAATTAAAAATTAAGCGAAACTATTGTGTTTAGAGCGAGAAAACTCTTGAAGATTGGGAAAAGTTATTGCCTGGATTATTTTGTATAGGCATTATTGATAACCAACCGGAATGTTTTACGTTGGTACCTGCTGACGACAGCCTTACTCCACGGTACTCAAAAGTACAATGGATCAAATCAAAGCGTTGATCAGCGCCCAATTGGCAGTGTGAAATGGACACACTAACCACCTTGGTAGGGTTCGAGGCCCATCTAAAACCTCTGCCGTACTATGGGTCCGGAACTCGGTTGCAATGCAACTCCACATCGAACTGACAAAATGTCAATTCTACCCGCTTTTGATAAGTATTTTCTTTGAGGTTTATGAGGGTTTGTTAAATGGGTGCTTCGTTCAGCTTATTTGACTTAGTTTAGCTGATACCTCAGTTGGTTATCAATATTCTAGAAGCTGTTGGTGTAATAAGGTCAGTTTTCGCAAAAAGTTATAGTCAGTGAGATCGACAGGATTATATTCATAAGACGTTCAACCGGTGAAACACTGTTTGAATTAAAATTTTGGGCTAATGAGTCATAATATTGAGAGTTTATTTATATGATATATGGAATGTACTTCCAAAATAAATATTTACTTAAGAACCACCCTAAAATACTCACAACCGTGTATGTACGCATATGCTCATAAGAAAAGCCCAACGTTTGTTCCATGCAAATCCACGCAACATGCAATTAAACCCAACTATGTATTTTTACTATTTTTTTCATAAATATTTTAACAACATAAATTTGTGGTAAATTTCGCAAAATTTCATAAATTATTAATTTAATTATTATTTTGATTAATTTGCTATTTTTTATATGAAAACCATAAATTGCAATGGAGGACGGGCTGTTGTTTGGACCATTTGGAAAGAACATAAATTTTTCGACTAAATATTAGTTGGCATACCAACAATTAACTGATGGATGATAACCGCAGGATAGAAATGTGCGAGAATACCTTAGGCGATCACTCTGCGTCAAGTGGCATTAATGCGCTGACATTTGCAATGCTGCAACATGTTCAATGCTACAGTGGCGTGCAGTGAACTATGCGCAACAGCCAACCCAGTGGCAGTGGCATCGCGCAACAACAAATCGAACAAAATTGAATGCAATTGAAAAAAAGTAATTACAACAACAACAAAATAATTCAGTTATATAGTCGCATACAAACAACACACAGATGCATGGCAAACGAGCGCCTAAGCGAGCGTTGATTAAAACTAATTACGGCAAATGCCTGCCATTTGCACCGCCGCGCCCTCTGCGAGACACCGTTTGCATCCACTGCGCGGCGCTTTACCTCAATCTAGAACTTCGTTGCACGCCAGCGCGTTGCACTTGTCATTGCTTAAGTACGTGCGTGCATAAATAGTCGCACATTTACTCAAATATACATACATACAAATATACATCTAAGTGTGTGTGTGTGTGTGCGTGCGCGCCGCGTAATTAAGCGTTGCAAGCGCTTCAGTTGGCGTTTGCTGACAAATCAGTTGAACGATTTAGTTGCAGATACTCGCTTTAATGCCGTGCGTTTAGCGTGCGCTGTCACGCAAGCGCAGCCGCCGCACGCTCCCATTCACAGAAAATACAGAAAATGCGGTTTTGTCAGCGTTACAATTTACTGGCTGTGTTTTCATTTGTATTTGCTGTTTGCTGCACTTGCAACATATTATTCTTTTTTACAAAACTAAAACAAAAAAAAAAAAACATTTTTATGCTCCGAGTTTTATTATTTCATTCGCAGTTAATTGTCTGTCTTAATTTTTGCTGTTATGCCTAGCTGGTTTGACAACTCTGAAAAGTAAATGCCAATGTCTTAGAAATATGTGGCTTAGGCCTAAATATGAGTTCATTACTAGTTTATTAAAAGTGTGTTAAAACGTCGCTGCACAGTGGTCAGGTGTGCTGGGAATTGCAGTAAAAAATATTTTTGATCAAATATGTGTAATTTGACAATAAAAAGAAGGCTTTACTAAATAATTAATAAAGTTTTTAAAATATTAAGTTGGCATTTTATCAAAAAGAAAGGAACATTTTAAGAATTTTATAACCCCTAAAACAAACTAAAAAGGATATTGAGATATATTTTGTGAAAAAATATAACGATCACACAGCGGACTGATGAAAATATTTTATAAAGTTAGTATATGTAAATGAGGAAATCAAGCTGTAAGGTCTCGACATAGAGGCGCTATACTCTGACACTCATTAATCTCAACATTTCCTTGTTGAATTTTCCACTTAGAACAGAACAAGATTACTGCATCTTATACTTTTAAGCACACAAAAAATGCACAAAAAATATATAAAAATGTTTAGTTGAAGTGAAATCTCCTTGCCAACTTGGAAACTCAGCCATCCAACCTAAATGAAAGTTCTCTGAGCGCCATTCACTTGGGAGTGGCCAGAAACGATGCTTTTACATATTGCTCAAGCTGTTCACGATTTCCGATCTTAGTTCAATTATCCTCTGGGTAGCCAAAAAACATTCGTTTGAAGACGAGCTCGGATTGCGAACGACTTGGATCTTCACTGTAATCTAGGGTTCTAGCACTGGACCTATGGACCACGTATGCGCTTAATAGGTATTAAACGACGACTACCACCTGCGCGATCCTTCTAGCTTAGAGGAAAAAGTTCATATTTTCAAAATCATTGGAGTTTTTATGGACATTGAATAATAGGCATCCATGCTGTAAGGCTAACAACCCATATGATACGATGATACGAAACTCAATCCTTTTTCCATCCACACGTTCCCTGAGTATATAAGTAGGGTTAACAAAAAAGTAAAATCATGGAATTTTGAAAAGCTGGCGGTAGAAAAGCTGGAATACTATATAAAGTAATAAATAAATATTCTTACAAAAAAGGCATTGGACTAGAATATAAAATTCGTTCTTCCTACTAAAGTTTTCAGTCAGACACCGGTACAAAAATAACTGTACTATCTTGGTATCTAAATTAAATATTATCACAAAATTTTATGCAAAAATTTTCAGTAAATTCGAATGTAAGAACTTTTTTTAAAGCAATCCTGAATTTTTTCGGAAAATAAGTAAGTTTTCCACATAAATATTTACTTTGTAGCCTTCTGCGACTTGCTTTATCGACTCATTTGTTTAAATATCATCTGGTTGCACTTTGATTGGCATAAACCTACCCCAACGAACAATTATGTGCAAATTGGTTTAATAACCAATACTTTGCAAGCTTGTTCTACGGCGATTAAATGGAGATGGAGCAATTGAAAAGTGTGATCATTTAGCTTTAATTACGAGTTTAACCTTGCAAACGAGCACGGCTGCAATTAATTTTTATAAAAAATAAAGAAAAATGAAATTCAGTTAACCATTTCGAAAGTTAGAGATCAAATGAAAATGATGAAAAAATAAAATAACTACGTTAATCAAAATAAAGTGAAAAATAAGCTAGTAAGAAAATTTAGATTTTATAAATGGAGTGTAGTACAGGCTTGAAACTTCAGGCCCATCAGCATCCTTTTTACTAAAAACTCTGGAGATACTGATGGACTGGTATATAGGGAGTTGCATACTCAGAGACCATCTGTCAGGAGCACATAGCTTATTGTGAAGGCAGGTCAGTGGATACTGCCCTGCATAATATCGTGTTATGGCTTGAGGAAACCATTAGGTTTAAAGAATGCGTTGTTGGGATCTTCCTTGATACTGGGAGAGCTTTCAATAACGTCCTGCCGGAAGCAGTTGTATTAGCCTTGACGGTCTTAGGGTTGAATCAAACCTAAAACACCTCATTTTCAGACTTCTGTGCGACAGAAATGTAAGTAGGGGAATCCCACAATGCGAAGTTCTATCTCCTTTTCCATGGATCCTGATTGTTGGAGGAAAGAAGTGCTTTGAAAACGTGTGAATCGTGGCTGCCGGGTGATTGCCTATACAGACGATGTAGCACTTATGGTCATAGTTATGACGCAAGGGCATCTCAGCGTCGTAACGAATTCGGCAGTCGAAAGAGGTCTCGCCACTCGGATCCCGCTGGGATTACTATCGAAAATGAGAGGCAACCGTCTGCAACCGACGGATACAGTGAAATATTTAGGGCTCAACCCGGTTAAGAAGCTTTCAAGGAAGCCGAATATCGAAAAGAGAGCAAGAAAGGCGTCAATTGTCTTAGATTGCTATAAAGAAGCCATTGGAAAAAGGTGGAGACTCTCACCGAAAGTGGTCCTTTCTTCCTTTCTATGGCTTCAGAAAGGACTTATATAGCAGTCCATGTCCGATCACTCTAGATCAGCCATCTAACCTAACCTAACAGGCTTGTTTAGTTAAAAACTTATTTTTTCGTACTTTTTGTTTTAAATGAAACTAGATATTTTGCTCAGAAATATATAATATAGTGTTTTTTTTTTTGCACTTACCAGCGCCATGGTGGCCACGACCAAACCGAAACAGAAAGCGATCTGTGGCACCGATGGTGTGTACGCATCACCGCCGGTACAACTGCCGACACCGATGGCGACCAAGAAGAAGGTGCCCAAAAATTCGCCAATTAGAGCGCGCCATATCTTCTTATTCTCTGTGATGTCACTGACACCAATGATTTTCGGAATGTCTGTAATGGAAGAGAAGGGGAAAATTAAATATTTGTGATTATATGCATGCTAAGTTAGGTTAGAGGCCTTACAACTTAACATATTTACATATAAATGTAAAAAATAAATAATAAATGTAAGTAAATTGAAATAAAATATATGAAAAATATTTTGAGTTGATATCAGAAACAAAAATAAATAAAATTATTCAAAATTAACAGGAAGAGGAGGCCATGCAGCAATTAATAATGAAAACTATATTTATGTGCATTTGTAGCTTATCTGTGCATTTAAAATAATAAACATATGCCGCTACGCACTCTACGACTATACCAAAGTATCTGTATGTGCTATTGGTCTCTCAAATTTATGTCAATTCTTCATTTCATCAAACCCACAAAATATAGTTATACCATTTTTCATTTCATTGGCGCCTCAAGTGACATCAAAACAAAACAACACAAAGAATTTATTTGTCAAAGCAAAAATTTCATAACGCAAGACCACCAAAGTTAGTAGGGCTAGTAAAAGCATTTTGATGTTCCGGCATGCGAACGTTAAATTGCTGTGAAGCAAATCAATCAACAAAGTCTAGTATGTTGACTTGGCGCCTGAAGACAATGAGTAGCGTTCTACCGATAGCAATAACTAACTTTATTTATACAAATAAACAAACAATACTTTGTGTATAAATTCTCATATTCCACCACAAATTGAGGCGCAAAATACCACAAATTTTCATATTTGTTTTAACACCCATAGAGACTGAGTGATTGCTTTGATTGACAGGCGTGAATTTTGACATTTGTGTAAACATTCCAAAACACACAAAAATTTACTGATGCGAATGCACAGTTGTCGTTTTTAACACACGTCAAATGAAGATACAAATTTTTTATTTTATTGGTGGGAAACTACGCGACGCATGATGTCTACAAATGGTATGCGACACTGGGATGTAAAGTATTTGATTTATAGAATTTTGATGCTTAAGTGGACAAAAAATAGAAAGACGTTTTAATTTAAATTCCGGAGGAAAATCGAGTCGTCGAAATATTTTTTTCTAGGTTGGTATGAATATTAGTGACATCTGAGTCAAATGTAACATCAAAATAGTTATTCGTGTATAATATCCGCTTATCTTTTTTTTCTACATAAAGTGCATTCGGTGATTTTTACGATGAATGAAACGTTCAGGATGTTGGAAAAGGCCTCCGGTGATAATTGTTTTTTGCGAGCTAATGTTTTTGATTCGTTCAAATTATTCAAAGAGTACGGCCATCACCATCAACTGATGATCAACACGTCAATAAAACAAAGGAAAGGTGCTTAAGAATCGACGATTAGCAGTCAGAGATCGTCTGGAATCGTTGGAATATCGAAAAGATCAGTGAAAACCATTTTGAAAGATCATTGGGCCTAAAAAAAGTGAAATCGCGATTGGTTCCAAAATCTCTAAACTTTTTCGAAAACAGCATCGTTTTATTGTCGGTGAACCAATGCTTTCCAACTACCAGGATGTTATTAAAAGTATTATTACTGCCGATGAATCTTTAATCTATGCTTACGACCTTAAATCAGACGACGAAAAAAAAGCCGAAAAAAAACGACAAAGCTGGACAAAACTCAAGGTTATGTTGACAGTTTTCTTCGATTATGGAAGTGTGGTGACTCTGAATTACTTCCGACTCGCCAATTAGTCAACAAAAAGTACTATTTGAGTGTTATGCGTCGTTTGCGCAAAGCTACTCGTAGTAAGAGGTCGAAATTATGGGTCGACAACTTTTGGTTTTTGCACCAAGCTAATGAACCGTCGCATACTGCATTGATTTGTCGTGAGTTTTTCGCCAAATTTTTAACCAGTAATGATTTACTTTCGCGGAACGACATAGACTTTGAAGAAGAAGAACATTTTGGTCATAGTATGGTAGTATTATATTTTGCAGAAAAGGGAAAAAATAATAGACATTTTTGTTCTCATTTAGCGAACGATTCTTATAATTAAGCAATTTTCGAAAAAAATGTTGATCCCACAAACTCAAAGAAGACCTGTCTTAAAAATATACAACAAGCAAATATTAAGCAATAATTTTTATGACATTGAATATTTCGTCACACTTTTGCTTTAAGCTCACTTATCTTAGACACGAATAGAAAAATTGTTTTTACTTTTAGTAGTATAACGGTTATCAAGAAACGCATGGTTTCGGATTAAGTCGTCATAAATCACTTTCGTAACATGGGAGAACATTTATAGTACCTTTTAGGAGATGACATAAATATAAAAGTGTAAAGGTGGGAGTATATGTATATATGTAGATGCAGGAATGCAAGTAGTTGTAAATAAATGTTTGTTCAGAGCAAACTCATATGCAATTAAATTTTTGAGATTAAATAAAGATTTATGAATATGAAAGGTATATGAAATCATTTGAGCAAAAATTGTAAAGCATTGGAATTAAAGAAAGCGGAAATAAATGCGTTTTGATTTAAAAAGTTGGAAGATTTAAATATTTTTTTTTTTTTGTATTTTTCTGCTATCTCTTTTTCGCTCAGTGTTTAAAGACTAAGCAATAATAAATTATCTACATAATTAAATTAAAAATATACAAGTTTTGTGTTTTAAAAAAAAAAGTTGTGGTATAAGTTTCAATATAAAATGAAGTTCTGTTTTCCTTTTATTATTATTTGTATATGAAAAATTTAATATAACTAATTTTTTTATCCACATTCATGCTAAATGCCCGGTTTCATAGTCCATACTTAAGTTGTGCCTAAATAAAGTTTTAGCTAAGCATTGTTGCAGACTGAGGAGTCGTTTGCGTTTCACAGTCAATGCTTAATTTCTATAAAATTTTATTATGATATATGGCAACGTTATGACCAACATATGTTTTACAAATGTCATCCATAAAAATATGTTTGAAATATTTTAATTATAACAGACAATACATAAATTGGCGAGGAAAGTTATATTGAAAAGGGATGAAAACAACAAAAGAGCCCCGAATTTCACCGCCAGCGAGTCGGAGCACCTATTGGAACTGGTGGAAATCCCAATCCGATTCTATATTTTTTCACAAAAATTAATTTCTTATTTCTTATTATTCTTCTTTTGACAAATAACAGAAAATCCAAAACAATTCAAAACAAAAATCAGCTGTTACTTATGCACTGCTTAAATCTCCCATTTTCAGCACTTTAGCACAACTTAAGTATGAACTGTAAAACACTTTTTCCTGTTTTATCTTATGCACAACTTAAGTATTGACTGTGAAACCGGGTATAAGAAATATAGAACACTATTTTATCATATATGAAAAATTCTTGTCAGCGAACGATAAGAACCTCCAACTCTGCTAGTTGTATGATATTTTAATTTCCGTTAAGCTAGTTGTTCTTGTATCGATTTTCTTGAATGATAAGTAAAATATTACTTTGAAGGATGGTTCTGTATTACTATTGAAATATGGTTTGCATCTACAAAGTTCAAAAAACATGGATGCCGTTTCAGAAAAATAAATAAAATCAAGGTCTTATAACTTTTTAAATTTTTGGTGGAGCAGTTTCTACAATTTTGTTGATATCAGCAAACTAAGGTTTCTACAAACGTGTGTAACGTAACTTCATTCGAAGGCTTGCTTGATTTAAGAAATTGTACAATTTTGAATTTCTTAGCTTATGTTTGGTGCCATTAAAATATTATTTATGAAATTTTTTCCCCCAAAATAAGTATGTAGGCTTCTAAAAAAAGGCAACAGCTATGTATACTTCTTGAAAGGTTACTTTTAAAATTTGTATATTTAAAAACTTGGCTTACAATGATTAATCTTAATTGTATTTAATTTTAATATTTTCTTTTAGTTAGCAATAACAGTCAAAAGTTACCAAAAAAATTAGTATAAAAAAAATCAGTTAAATCATGTTTTCCTTTATTTTTACAATTAAGTAAAATATTAAATGTAAATAATATTATTATATTAAATAATAAATTCTTAAGTTAGAGTGGAGAAAACGCAAATAAAAAAAATATTTTTAAACCAAACTATGTCTTTATTACCTTTTCATTGAATAATGTTAATAAAATTGTTAAAATTTAGTAAAAAGAAGTTAATTCGCAGGAAAAAACTGTAAAAAAATGTTTGAAAATCGCACAAATATATTGAAATAGGTGTAATTTCAACTGTTTGTGAGTTTTATAATAAAAAAAATTTTATTGAAAATTTAATTCTTTATCTCAACATTTTTGATTATCAGTTTATAATATCAACAACAGGAAATAACTGAAAATTATAATTGTTTTAATCTCAGAAACAGAAAAAATTTAATTATGATTTTTAATTGAAATAATACCACTTTAATTCCAAGAGTTTGGTTAGGAAATTAAAAATTTAGATTTTAAATTTAAATTTAAATTTTTAATATCAAAAACAGAAATTAAATGTAAATTTTAATTTTTTTAACTTCAGAAACAGAAAATATTTAAAATTCAAATTTTTAATTAACAAATTTGTTCAGTTTTTAATACCGATTTTATCACATGATTTAAATTAAAGTTTTATTCGCAAAAACAGGAAGTAGCTGAAAATTTTAATTTTTTTAGTTTTAGAAACAGAAAAAATTTAAAATTAAAATATGTAGTCGAAAAATTGTTTAAGCTAGATATTGATAAAATATAAATCGTTTGAATGGGTAAGTTGGCTCTATAGTATCCCAGTACTGGGAATGCAAATGTAAATTCTAAAACATTTTTTTTTTAATTATTTGCTTGAGATTAAACATTTTTTTTTTGTATTTTTTAATAAAGAATTTGGGATTAAAAATTAAAAATAAATTTATTAAGTAAAAAAATTTCAAATATTTATTAAATAATTTTTATTTTGGTACAATAATTTGAAACCCTGATTTCAACACAAATAATTTGTTTTGCTCACTCTATAATTTACAGGTTTTTCATAAAAAAAAATTTATTTCGCAAGGAACTAAAAAATATAATTTTTCAAACTCATACAAAATTGTCGACAACTATATACTTGAAATATCCAAAATAATATTAAAAATTAATTATTTTTTGGGTCACTCACACTTTTGTTGCTTCTTTTCATTAACTAACATTAATGAGAATAAAAATTATTACCAAAATATTTAAATTTTGTTCAAATCACAAAAAAAAAAGAAATAAAAACCCGAAAACTGAATTCTTCAGTGACACACAAAAAAATTAAAAAAAAAAATATTTTCTGCAACACAAATGTAATTTTTTGTGCTTTGCCTTATTTTAGCAATTGTTTATGGTATATCAGGAACAAAAACTAACTTTTAGCACAAAATATTAAAACAATACATATATCCAGACAACAAAAAGACGTATATTTGCACACAAAATATTTTTAAAATACATTTTTTAAAGCAGCACAAAAATTAAAAAAAAAACTATAAACCACGCTCAGATTTTGAACTAAAAAAAATTACCCTCAGAAATGCGCTCCGCCGTGAATGTCATTTCGGTATTTTCGTGGAAAACCTTTTTTTCGCGCTGCTCGTACGAGATTTGCACTTGTGTTGTATTGTCTTCTTGTGGCGGAGACTGCAGTTCCACTGACGCCATGCGATTAAATATCACAACAGTATCACCCGAGCTAAGCACTTAAGAAGAGATTTCACTTGAGAATGTGTGATTTTTCGCGGATAATTGAAGAAATGCAGCCGGCGGAATGAGTGAGTTGTTAACTCTTTTTGAAATCAAAACGAGTCAAAGTGATAATGATGTTGCCACCGACGACGCCGAAGTGCGAACTGAATGCTTTGCGCGAGCGTTACCGCTTTTCTATCGTTACGTTTTTTAATTTTCGCTGCGAAAATTGTCAACGCTTCTGCTACTCGTACTAACTATTGTCTCTATTTATTTTGACGAGTTATTTTGATTTACGCCGTGAGTAGCAATTAATTAGTACCAGCGAACAGGTAACAACAATGCACGCGAGTGCGCGAAAAATAGCAAAAATTAAAACACAACAACAATAAGAGGAATATTAATTCAAGTTGTATTGTAAATTAATCGCTATAATTGTCGATTTAATGACAAAAATAAATAAAACACCAGCGCGTAATATTTAATTAAATATTAAATAATGTGGAATAATTCACGCTAATGACTTCTGGATGGAGATGCCCGACGATTTTGCAAAACTGTATTTTTATTCCTCGAACTTTTCTCGTTGTGCTTTGCAGTTCAATGGCGACAAGTGCGCTTGCTTGACAGTCGAGTTTTCAACTGAAGCGTACGGCCAGCGCGCGATCGCTTTTTTTCGGCGGGGGTGGCACAACTTTACTGTTAAATTTCACTGTCTTTTTCGCTGTTTGGGTGCTGGGTGCTAGGGTGGCGCTCATGTGGCTCTTGGGCTGTGGCTATGACTGTGTGAGACGCACCTGAGTGTGCGCTTAGTAAGCTTGCTGACGTAGCCAAGCAGTGCTGAAGCAACAACAGCAATGATAGTGGTGGTGGAGTGGCGTGTGAATATCAGTGAGAATTATCTTCGGCAGATATGACAAAACATGGGCATGCACAGGTTACGTATACGCGCCACGTAATGATAATAATGTTGGGATAGTCGCCGAAGGGCGCGTGACGTGGCGGGTGAGAGTGTGCGGTAATGTATTGCTTGAGTGCCACTACATTTGCGTACAGTATTGTCTTATCAGTCTTCAATGTAACTCGATGCTAAGTAGTTGACATGCATTTACTGAAGAGCGTAAATATTTAACAATTTCAGGCAGTGTTGCCTACATTTCAGCTATCTTCAAGTATTTACAAATATGTGAGCAAAACTCAGAAAAAAATATTTTTATCCAAATAAAGTTAACTTTAAATCTCTATAAACTCAATAATATAGTAAACAATTTACAAAAAAAAAAAAAAAATGGAAAAAAAAATGGGAAAAAAATGGAAAAATAGAGCGCGCGCATTTGGGCACGAGTTGAGATAGCATCTGCTAGACAATTAATTAAATATAACGTAAAAAATATTTTTATTTAATTTTTGATAAGAAATTAATCCCTTCTACCGCAATTTACGGAAATCGTGTTTACTTTTCAATCATTTTTCATTTTATTTTTTGCTCGCTCTCTCACCGTCTCACCACTCGCAATGTGTTAACAGCTGTCAAAATTAATGATACGGATACATAAGCGCCAGAGACTGTTGGCGATTATATAGTGTTTGATGACTTCCGAAAGTGTTGAGAAAGCATTATGAATTTTATGAATGGAAAAGTGAATTCAGATTATATAATTTACAGTACTAACTAAAATGTATACGTTATTAGTATTAATAAAATATTAAAAAAGCAAGAACAAAAAAAAAAAACGTTAGCTTCGGTTGCCCTGGAGTTATAATACCACACAAAAAATTCCTTTAAAAAACTTGATTCTGATTGACCAGTTTCTATAGCAGCTTTATGCTAGAGTGACTCGATATCAATACTTTCTTCAGAGATCGCACCGTTGCTTTAGACAATAACCTATACCAAGTTTCATGACGTGATATGATTAAATGAAAAAAATGTCCGCAGAAGCACTTGATTCGTGCACTTTGCTGCGGGATGGGCAATCATCGCAATAAACTTGTTTCATCAATTGATACGTTTCGGTAAAAGTTTTACCAATTTTAAAACAAAATTTAATGTTGGCTCTTTGTTCGAAGCTCAGTTTAGCACCGATAGCACAAACATACTGATACTTCCAATCTATGAAATGTCATGAAATTCTCACTGGACAATCGATAAAGGTAGAAGATTCAAGCGTCAGTCGACATATAGATGGCGATAGATTCAAAAAGTATTGTTTACTTTGAAACACACCTGGTATATATATACAGTGTGCGACAAAACTAAAGCACGGAATCTACCTTGTCGGTATTTAACTGAATAAAATCATAAAGTAGGTATTAAATGATTTTATTTTTATTTTTATAACTAGTTCATTCATTCTTCTTCTTGAATTACTAAAAATTAAACAAATTAACTTATTTAAAAAAAATTTATAATACCACATATGAAGAACTCCAAAAATCTGGTGCGACAAAACTAAAGCACATAACTAAGAATTCACATTAATTGCACATTAATTTTTTGTTTAACGGTTTTTCATGATCAGAAAATGTTGAATATGTGTAGTTATGAGCTAAATAGAAAAATATTAGTGCATATTCAGTTTCAATTCGTTATTCAATGCGGTTGGTTGTGTATTAAAGTAAAGGGTATATTAATGGCTCAAAATAAGTATTCTGCTCATTTTAGAGAAAAAATTGTTAAGGATTTTAAGAAAAGAGAATCGGTTATGACTATTGCAAAAAAGGTTGGAGTAAATCACATTTTGTTTCCCGAACATTAAGCCGATTTCGCAAATCAGGCTCTTTAGTTACAATGCATAGTGGTGAAAGGCCGAGGAAAACAACCGAACCAGAAGAGAAGGCAGTCATTCGAGCAATAAAAAATTACCCGTTTATATCTGCAACATCAACTGTAAGACAATTACGGTTAAATATATTACAGAGATCCATACAACGTTGAGCTGTCCATGGGGGATTTCATGCTACCTGTAGCAAGTTAGTGCAAAAAAGCCATATATTTCTTTAAAGAACAGACTGGCGCTACTGAAATTTGCGAAGATGCACATCAATTGGACGATTACAAAATGGCGAACTGTACTTTTTTCTGACAAATCGAACTTTAATATAAAAGATTCAGATGGGTTGAAGCTGATAGGCAAAACGAAAGCACAACGCCTAAATTCACGTTAAATAACAGGCACAGTGAAACACCGTGGAGGTAATGTGCTAGTGTGCGGTTATGTTTCAGCGCATGGAATAGGGCCAATTCATCACATAAATAGTATAATGGACAAATTTAAGTATAAAAATATTTTTTGGAATATTTTGTTGTGGCATGTTGCAGAAGAAATGCCTTTAAATAGGAGTTATCAACATGACAACGACCAGAAACACGCTGCTATTTGTGTAAAATAGTGGTTTGATGTAAACAGTATTGAAGTTTTGAAGGGACCCGTCCAATCACCAGATCTCAATCCCATAGAGAACCAATGGAAAACTGTAGATCGAAAAATCATACCTGAGAATTGTAAAAATAGGGCCGCTTTATTCATACAATTTAAGGAAGCATGGAAAAGCTTTTCCTGGGACAAGTTAAATAAATTAATTGGGTCCATGCCTCGTCAATGTGTAGCTGTATTAAAAAATTAGGGATACGCAACCAAATATTGAAAGACATAAATTTTTCAATCATAAAACTATTTCGTGCTTTAGTTTTGTCGCACCAGATTTTTGGAAATTTTCATATGTGGAATTTTATATATTTTTTTAATAAGTTAATTTGTTTAATTTTTACTAGTTCAAGAAGAAGAATGAATAAACTAATTATAAAAATAAAAATAAAATCATTTAATACCTACTTTATGATTTTATTCAGTTAAATTCTGGCAAGGTAAATTTCGTGCTTTAGTTTTGTCGCACACTGTATATATTATATATATGTATATATATGTATGTTATACTTCATATGATCTCCCACGTTTCATTTTAGGTATACTGGGTTCCAGACCACAAGGGTATTCTGGCAAGCGACATAGCTGATGAGATTGCCAAAAGTGCCTACTGAACCAGGACAAGTCGCTGGAAACGAAACATAATGAAATTGTCGAAAGCGTTGGCAGTTGGATCAGGGTAATGAAGAATGTTTTAAGAACATGCAGTAACGCCTAAATCAAGCGCCAGAATTTCGAAGGATAACATGCCTGCTTTTTACTAAAACGATCTCGAAGACTGCAGGACAGTTGTTGGCATTATGTGAGTCGGCTGGGCATTAGTAACGATAATACATATAGAATATGCTGGGAAGTAGAACTGTTCTTTCTGTTCGGACTTATCTGGAATTTGTCTTAGATGTCTAGAAGTTCGAGGTACTAAATGAAGTATCAAAATTGGATCAAGGAGACTTGACTTAAAATTCTCAAAAGTCTTTGACATTCTGAATAACGAATACTTGAACTAAACTGTACCTTCATCTGGCATTACAAAGTACCAAGAGCTCTAAGGATGGCCTAACAGCCAGCTAGTGTAACCAAGCCTATTCTTAGTAAGGCGTAACCTACAAATTGATCTAAATAATAACGAAATTTAAATTTGTAATAATACAAAAGTACGAAAACAATAATTATTCTTCCTCTTTTCGTTTATGACGTCATGAGCTAATGTATTTAGCTGTCAAACGCACACCAAAAGAAGTAAAGACATGAAAATATCACGCAATCTCTGCCTCTATGATTCTCGAAAGATACTTAAAGTACACAGAACCCAACATCGAAACAATTATTTATTTGAAAAAAAAATAAAAATTTGTAATGCGAATATTTCAAATGCTAACTATTTCTCTGTCAAATAGAATATTTTGATTTAAATGACGACAGCGATTAATGCACATGCTAATATTGTATTGAAATGCGAATATCAAATGTTGGACGTCATTATAAGACGGAACAAAAAATTATAACAAGCAGTGATATGTTTAGAAAACAATAAAACAACACTCCAAAAATTTTGCAAAGATTTTGTATGCTGACGACAGTTTGGCGACGACGACGACAGTTTTTAATTTAATTTGAGTCACGTTTTGTTATTAAGCGCAAAGCGCAAGCGATTATTATGACCCACCCCTCCTACACTGTACACAGTATCCACGTTAAATTATTTCGCTCAACAATTTCAACCTGTTATTACTTTTTTGGCGGGGGCGTGTAGTCGCATTGTTATCGAAAATCGCAATTTAAAAAGATACTTTTTGACAAATTAGCCGAATGTGCTTTAAATTACCGGCCCCAAAATTGCATTTGTAATTGTCTTAAATTAATTGCATAAATATTGACATTAACGACGGTTTATTGACCGTTTAATCCAGACATGTTAAACAACTGATGTATGCGTGGAGCTGTAATGAATTTGGAATGCATTTTTTTTTAGATATATTTTTCGAAGAAATACAAAGAAATATAAATAAATCAATTGCAAATTTTTGCACTTGTTGTACTTTTTTGAAAACGGGGTCAATGGTGACTGTTCTCCTTTATTTTAAATAAAGATATGGTTCAAGTGAATGTAATGATATATGTATGCTCCTTAGAAATGATTAGGAGCTTGAGTTTAGCAGAGGTTTTTTTCGCAACCAATCGCCTTCTTTAAATCCTCATTAGGATTTCATTCACATAAAAGCAGCCAGGTTCAGGTTGTTTGACTAATTGTACACTGCATGTCTAGACACGTGAAAATTTTTTTTAATTACATTTCTTATTTAGCAGTTATTTTACGGGTTCAAAAAGCACTGTGAAGTAGTGATGGATATACTTCGAGGTTCTTGATATCTCTCTCTCTCTCTCTCATCATCCGTGTTGCAAACTCCGCCAGCATCTTTTGGGTGCAAGTACTAGACATAAAGAAGGCCTCTGGAGTACTGAATAACTACGGGTACAGAAAGCTACTACATATATACACAGATAGCCAGACGGCAATGTTAGGCTTGTCATTACCAAAGGTAAAATCCAATAAATACGAAATATGAACAAATAGCTCAGAACAGATGGAAATCTATAACCTAATGTAAGATAGCGAAACAGATATGACAAAAAAATGACAAGACAAAAACCAAGGACAAATTAAATAGGTCTAGCAGAATTTATATAAACTTACAGCTACCATAATAGAGCATTACCCTTAAAAATGGGAATGTCACATAAAAATATTTGCCGTTGTTGCAAGTTCGAAAATAGTAAAGAAAATGTTTAAAAATTCCTCCGAGAGTGTCCACTTCTATCACAATCCCGACGTAGACTGTGTATACTGAATCGTACTGCTGTTCGCTCAATTTTCGCTGAGCTGATTCAGCACCTTTTGTATAAAGTCTATACGTATGTACAGGTAATAGGACTAAGGTTTGCCATTTCATCATTGAAAGATATATGACCCAACAATAAGTCGAAATTATTAAAATTGACTGCCGAAATTTGGAGTCAGTATTTTTAACTTTAAGAACGCTACGTCCAATTTATGGTCGTCATAATCATCATGTCAGATCTACAATTTAGCGTCTAGTGTAAAAAATGAAATCCACAGGTGCAGTACGAAATGTTCCCATGCCAGTGAGACAAAGAAACCGCCAGCGCGTCCATTGAGGAACTCCCAAATCAGTCTCTCACACGTTGTTCCCAAGCGTCGGGCATAGCTGTGACGTCGTCTTCGCATATTCTTGAATTCGGTTGAGCAACAACTTGAAAATAATCCGGATTTTCATCGAAAAATCATCCTCAGCGATGAGTCTCATTTCTTGCTGAATGACTTTATCAATTTGCAAAATATGCGTTATTGGTATGTTGCCTGATCACACGTACATCATGAGTACCGAAAATATTAGGCCGTACTTCTGATTAAGACCGGCACGTTACTGTGAATGGGAATCGCTACCTCTCAAGGATAAGCGAATATTTTTGATCCGATGGTCCATATGGACTTAGACAATATGAGGTTCCAACGGGACAGCGCCACAAGCCACACAGCGAATGTCATAATCGTTTTATTAAAAAGCAAGTTTGATGAACGTGTTAGCTCACGACGTGGTCTAGTCAATTCGCTGCCTCGGTCGTGCGATTTGACGTCGTTAGACTATTTCTTGTGGGGCGACGTCAATTTCATTTGTTTTATGAAAAACTTTTGTAGCGCTCTTATTGAAAAGCCAGTTACTTTCTCAGGAGGTCAAAGAGTTTCACGTACTTTTCAAAGTATTTATCACTAAAAATTAACTTTTAAAACTTTAAATTTATAGTTATCACCATCTATAAGAATTTCGAAAATGTATTATAAAAAAATCAAAGTATTTTAAGATCAAAAAATACATCATTCCTAGCAGTTCAATAATTTTTGTAGCCAACAACAAACATACAAACATTTCGATATCATTTTTTTCTTCGAAATTCTTCTAAATCACAATTACTTATGTAATCAATAAAAATTGCCTGTCACAGACGATTATTTGAGTTGCTATTGAACTCGCTAAGGCCGAGTATCAGTAAAATACTCGTGTACACCAGAGATGTACACGAGTTGATTCACTTTTTTCCTATATGTATGTACTCACTGTCTTTGTTTTGTTTTCAATCATCAGCATGTGCTAATAACATTGCTTGCAGTGTTTGCGCTCTTCTAATTGCTTGTCATTTACTCACTCACTCTTTAAATGCCGCTAGCAATAACCACTCAAAAATTATAACTGTGTTTTGAGTTGTAAGCAAAACAATCAAATGATTCATAAAAGCTTAGATTGGCATGGTGCATAATCAGTGCGTTAATTTCTTTTAAATAAGTTTTCAAAATGAACTCTGAAATAATAAAAAATATTGAAAACGGTATTTTTCGTATTGTAAAAAATAAACAAAGCAGAAGTAAAATTTGGGATATTTTCTGTCAAATTGAAAATGACGAAAGTAGGCTTATTGATGGAGTGGTGATATGTGAGAAGTGTAATAACATATTAAAATATAATGGAAAGCAAACATCTAATCTTATCCGTCACAAGTGTTATGCTGTAAGAAATTGCAATGTTGCTGTAAAAAAAGTTAACAATGCAGATAAGGAAATTCTTTTATTGGCGTGTTCTCAATGGGTTGTAGAGGACTGTCGTCCATTTTCCGTTGTAGACGGCGAAGGTTTTAAAAAGGTCGTGGAGGCACTCTTAAATATTGGAACAAAATATGGCAATCATTTAGACGTCTCCGACATGTTGCCCAATTCCAGAACCATATCACGACGAATAAACAACATAGCAGACGACAAAAGAATGCTAATGATGGAGGAATTGAAATTAGCAATAACAAGCGGAACGGCGTCCATAACATCAGATCTCTGGACTGACAATTTTGTCAAAAGAAATTTCTTATGTGCCACATTTCATTTTATGAAAGATTTAAAGTTAAAAGAAATTGTTTTAGGCGTAAAATCAATGGATTTAGAGAGAAGCACAGCAACTAATGTTTTAACGAAATTGAACACCATTTTGGCAGATTTCGAAGTAAATAACATGGAAAATATTACGTTTGTTACTGACAGAGGATCAAACATTGTGAAGGCTCTTAAAAATCAAAATAGGATTAACTGTGCAAATCATCTATTGAATAATGTTTTGGATTGTGGTTTTAACAGCACTACCGAATTAGTTTAATTTTTGGATGCTTGCAAAAAATTAGTAAAGTATTTTAAAAAGACTTCCTTTCAACACATGCTATTAACTTCTCTTAAAAATTATTGTATTACTCGGTGGAACTCGCATCTTAATTTATTTAAATCAATTTCGAATAATTATTTCAAAATTCAAGAAATTCTTTCCTCAGTCAATGAAACACATAGAATCTCAGATATTAACTTATCCCTTCTTAATGCACTAGTTGAGGTTTTTGAAAAGGTTGATATTGTAAGCCGAAAGTTACAAGGTGTAAATTACGTCACATTAAATTACGTATACTTAACAATCAACACCGTCAGATCCATTTGCGAAGAAAGAGATACTGATATGCAAGTAATAAAGACATTAAAAAGAAATATTTTAAGAGAAATGGAAACAAAGTACATTCCTAACTTAAGTATTTCTCACTATACGGCTTGTTTTTTGTATCCACCTACCAATTCTTGTCTAGACGAAAGTAAATTAAATGAAGTTAAAGAGTTTTGTGTCTCCGAAATAATGAAATCTGTTTCGTCGTCCGATAGTCCAACTAATTTTGCAATCCATAATGAATCACCACAAGATTTCCAATTATTTTTCTCATCTTTTATGACCTCAATTCAACCGTCCATTGCAGAAAGTATATCTGAAGAAATAAATCGTTATAGTTATCTAAAAATAGGACTTGATGTTAATTTTAATGTTATGCAGTGGTGGGAAAGTCATAACTCAGAATACCCTCGGTTATATAAGTTTGCCCAAAAAATTTTGGCTATACCTGCAAGCAGTGCCGCTTCAGAACGAGTTTTTTCTGCCTCAGGTAACATAATAACTGAAAAACGTAACCGTATTGGGCCAAAAACTGTGAATAATTTGCTTTTTTTGAATTCAGTGTACAAATATGAGTAAAAATATAGCTTTATGAACAATTACAATAACTTATAAGAACAACAATATATATATGCACATATACATATAATATACCTACATATATATAATAATATATATTATATATCTTTAAATAATAAAATATTGAACATGAAGTATTACATAATTTTTTTTTTTTTAAGTCTGAATTTTGTAATTATTATTTTTTTTTTAATATTATCATTAATACTCTCACTCTGTAAATATATATGTTTAAGCACTATCAAATAAAATTAAAAACAATAAACAATAAAATCAAAAAGCTCTGCGTATATTCATAACACTCATACTGATTCAATGCTTTTGTGAATGGTATGAGCTTACAGAATAAGCAAGCAATGATATGCATTTTGTAACAAACCACTCGCTGAGGAGAATCATGCAATGACAGTTTTCGTTTAGTTTATGCCTAGTGCTAACTCAGTCTTCACTTTTACAAAATACTAAATATGTCATTTGAATGGTATTCATGCACATCTCTGGTGTACACATGAGCATTATCGAACGCTTAAGTGATAATACGTAATGGGTACTAAGTAATTAAGGCATTAGCAGCGAGTTGAGAAATTACTTGGCGATAAAAATAGAAAAACAGCGAAATATTTTTTTTATGACAATTTTTAATTTTTTTTACGCAGCAATGAACGATAACGGTAAATGCCAGACAGTGAGGTTTCACTTCCTCAAAAATAAATCTAAATATAGTACATAGAAGAGTCTGAATATGTGTGAAAGTGGAAAATACGGTATAAAAAACAACAAAAATAATACAAAAATATTTCTTAAAAATGTATAGGGTGTAATAAACACAAAAAAATCCAGTGTTGAGAAAATTTGTGGCAATATTATTGTTCGCAATATTTGCAAAACACAAAAAATCGCTCATTTGCGCCAATTCAAACGTGACTGCGAGCAAAGTAACTCACATTAAGGCGCTGTGGGGGCTTCAAAAGCATCGGGGACGCTTAATGGCTTGTTGTTGAAATATGCCACTGCTGCCACGAACTGGCAATTAGAATGCGGCAGCCAATAGTAGTTAGTTAATTTACAATATATTGCAACAATAACAATGCATCTCTGTGTGTGTGTGTGTGTGTGTGAGGGTATAGATTAAATCAAATTATTTATCACCTCAGCGGTAAGCATTGTGTTGCGCCAGCATGTGGTTGGCAGTTGCCACAAAATGCCGCAATTGCGGTAGCTATCAATGGTCGTTACAACAACAACAATAACAGGCGATAATTGCGATAATGCAAATTTTACAACAAACAACTGGCATTTGTTGTGTCGGTTGAAGTTCAAGTCGTCACCTTGTTGTACGTCGACTTGGCGGCCACACGGTTGATTGCTTATTTGTTGTGTGTGGCACAGCATGGCGGTGAGGCGCTAAGCTGTGCGCGGTGTCAGTTACGCTACCGGCTCATAGCTTGCACGACTGCACTGGCGGTTACAATGAACTTGATTTTGCATTATTATTTAACTAATTTGTTGTTTTCTGTTTTTACACACTTCGGTAATACGTTTTTGTTGTGCGTGTAAAAAAGCTCTTAATTACAACGCTTGCCGTTTTATTTGCTAACTAATAAAGTTATTAATTTTTAATATAAAAAAACAAAAAAAAAAATTATTTTTGCAAATATTTCAACGGCAATTTATTGTCATTGATTGCGAAAATATTATGAAGATGTTTGTTTTCTTTTTTAGGCACAATGACTAAAATATTTATACGTCTGTCTTTATATACGCGAACTAACTCCTCAGTTGTTGAAAAATCGAACTGAAATTTTTACACGTCATTTTCTTTCCAAGAAGCTGCTCATTTCGAAGCACCGATATTGGATATCGAAAGCATATGGCTCCCATATAAACTAACGCTCTTAATCGAGTGTTGTATGGAAAACTTTGACGAGATATCATAAAAAAATTTGGCAGGGATTGTTGCCTATGGCAATGGTGAAATCTCCAAAGAAATTGTTCTGATCGAACCTCTAAAGTATATAGCTGTCATACGAACTGATCGATCAATATTCAGTTGTTTTATGGATAACTTTTTTTATTTGACGATAAATCTTCAGTTAGACGTAGACGGTGTACCCACAGAAAAAATTGTTCAGATCAGATACCTATAGAGACTCACCGATCAAAACCAAGTTCAAAGTATAAAAATGTTGTTAGCACTCCCCACAACAACACGTTAGAGATAAAGCTCACCATTTTCAAAATATTGAAGTCTACGAAACCGCATAGAATATTGAATATTTCACAACCCATTTGGTAGAAATTCATGTATAAGTTATTTTTATTCTTCTTGTTATTACTCCTTTGGGATAGCGACGGTGTTGTCGACTATCCAGAGTTAAGTTATTTTTGAGAAAGATACTAACACGTTGAGTTTCGTACTAAAACTGGTTTATTTCATTATTTGTAAGCTTATTGCTAACCTCCTATCTTTGCCGTCGCTGCTGCCGTTTGCTCGACGTTATTGCTTGCATAGGCACTTCCCACGCTCATGTGCCATGCTCATGCATCGAGCTGATCGAATTACTACAGCTGACCAAACATTTTAATTTGATCGCGCATGAAGCGAACGATGCAGACTGCATACTTTGCAGTTTTTGGCAGCATGAGCGTTTCAGTGCGTTAACTAGTGTTAACTTATACAAGGAAGATTTGAAGAAGCACAGCTGCCAAACCATATTCAATATTAGATCATATGGATCCATATAATGAACCCATATAGCACAATTTTAAAATATTTTTCCAGACAATCTTAAAATAGATCAAAGAATGATTTTTTCAATAATTTACAAAATTTTCTTCGAACAATTCGACACTTAACTGAAATTAGTTTGACCCAGTTGAGTTCTTGGCCTAAATGTTCTGATCAAACGCTTTGCTTTTTCTGAATTTTTTGAAAAAGTTTGGAATATTTATAAGAAAAAGCCTTAGAACCAGTATCAGTATCAATCTTGAAATTAAATATAAGACTATTTTTATTAACAAGATCTATTTCCAAGTAAATAGTAAGGTCGATATGAGTTTAATTCGTGCACTGAATTTTAGTAACAATATTTTACAACTAAGCCTCTCTTTAGCTCGTAACAATGAGCTTAAAAATTGAAGGACAAACGGAAAAGAGTTAAAACGGTTGCCGGAGAAAATAAAGTGTGACAGTTAAAAAATTGGGAGTTTTTGAATATAAAACAGATACTGTATCAATCGTATGTATTTTTTAAGGATATGCAAATTGAGTCGATTCTTCGGCCGCTCGACCTTCCCAAAGGACATCGCTTCGCTCTATGAACTCTTGAAAAATTCCAAGAAGATCCGACGTTTTCGAGCCAAATTTTGTTCACTGATGAGACAAATTTCTTTCTCAATGGGTACGTAAAGAAGCAAACTGCAATTACGGCATTTGTGACGAAGGGTAATCTGAAGAGATTCAAGAACTGCCATTTCATCCAGAAAAAATAACGGTTTGGTGTGGTTTGTGGGCCGATGGAATCATTGATCCATATTTTATTTCAACATTTCGGTGAGCAGATAATTTCACGTTTTGGGCCGGTGGATAGGCCATCAAGATCGTGTGATATCACAGCATTAGAGAAAAACATTACGCGTGTCAATCGCCAGTTACCAGGCGAAATGCTCGAACGAGTCATTGAAACAGAGGGATTATCTGAGACGTAGCCGCGGCCAACTTTTGAAAGAGAAAATCTTCAAAACATAAATGACAAAGAATGTTCTTTTAAATTAAAAAAAAAAAAAATATTCCCCATTAAATTTGAAGTTTATGGAAGGAAAATGAAAAATATCATTCTTAAATAGGGGAACATCTAACGGTATGTTTCAGGTCAACTGTTGTGAGTCAAACCAGTTGCGTGTATCTGCAAGTAAACCTCTGTCCGCGAGTTATCGATGCGAAGGTGACAGTTATTGCAAAGCTTTGGAAAGCTCAAAGTGAACATCACGTTGTTTCAACTAGACTCTAACTTAGAATAGTGTAAAATTTTGAAAACAATGGCAATAAAAATTTAGCGCCATTGAGGTAAACAATGCCTCAACTAATTGAGCATCCCACTAAATTTTAAAACAAACAGATAAAATTTGCCTTGCTTTGAATGAAAAAAACTTTGACAGACGTGTGGTAAATCAATTAACTACCGATTTCTTCTCTCGAAATGCTGAAATGACAAGCAAAATCGGTTAAATAAATGTAAATGCGAACAGAAACGAGTTTGCTTATATTGTCGGGCGCTCAGTAGCGCGCAAGAGGGAAATCCATTTGACTAATGTGTGAAACAGTAAGTCATAAATTAGCATTAATTAGTTCTCTAGCCGCATGCGCGCGCTTTGTAGTTATAACAAATTTAATTCGCTTTCAATTCGGTATTCGTTTTTCATAGCAGCAACGGTTAGCGTTGTTTTCATAGCATATTTGCGAATTGTTTTTGTTTCCTTTTTTGCGTTAAAAATTTACTTTTTACATCTAATTGTGTGATAGTTTTTGCTTAAATATTGATCGCTGACACGTTGCAATATGTTTTTGTTTCTGCTTGTTTTTGTTGCTGTTGTTAATGTTGCTTATGAGTTTGCGCTGAGCGAGCAACTTGGAAAAATGTGTTGAAGTCTTTATTTTTTTTTGTTTGTTTACATATTTTGTTAAGAGTTATAAATGCAACTCACATTTGTTTGTTGTTGTTGTTCACAACTTTTTTATGTAAACTTATAGCACTTCATAGCAACTGCTCTTCGCACTTGCTACACTTTAATCTGTGACATTCCTTCCCGAGATCAGCGGAGAGAGAGAGAGAGGTGAAAAATATGAAAACAAACAATTTCGCGCCGACAGCCGACCATAAATAAATATTTGCTATTTTAATTAGTTTTCACCGCCACGCTGTTGATGCTGTTGATTTTTATAGCCCATAAACAAGCGGTGCCTACGTAAGTGTGAATATAATTACCAATGTGCAATTGGTTTGGTTGGAGAAAAGTCATTTTCGAACGCTGAGCATTTCTTTGTTCTTGACTTAATTTCTGAGCTTTTGAGAGCTTACAATGCAGCTGAGGGGAGAGTATGAAAGGAGTGAACAGTATTATTTGAGGCATTTAATACTTTTTTAATTAGTATTTGAATGCTTTTTTGCTGCTTTAAAATTGCCATAAGCATATACCATAAGTATTTACAGGGTCCAACTGGTGAGATCACGTAAGGTGAGCTATGAGGGATTTTTTTCTAAGACCGACTGAAATGTTAATTTTGCTACTGCTTTGTGTTTGGTTGCTCGCTTGATGTCGCATCATAGCTGTTTTATACTGATAAGTCAGCCACGAATGATCTGAGAGCACTGAACTGCTTAGACAAGAATTAAAACAGAAAAAAAGAGAAGAAATGTCTACCTACTACACTTGTTGTAGCCAGAAAATCTAAGCCCAACGAAAAATTGGTCGTTAAGCCCAAAAGTTTTGACAATTTTTAGCTGTCATAATGTTTACAAGAAATTCATAACTAATCGGTCCCAATTAATTTTCCTTAATCGATAAACAATTATTTGTTTTGTTCCAAAACCAGTTTCAGTTTTTTTTCCTAAACTTCTAAACTTGTTGTCAATCAATAAATTAGAAGGAAAGAAGTAAGAGAATCACAAATAATTCTTAAATATGAATGAAACTTCTTCTTTACTGGCGTAGACTCCGCTTACGCGGTCATAGCCGAAACTACTATATTGAAAACGAAGTGGCAAAAAACATTAATTTAATTTCAAATCTTAATAGTTAAACATTCTATGTTAGAAATTTTATCCAACTCAAAGCGAATTTATTTTTAAAAGAAATACATCGAAATGATGTGATATCTTAAATATGTAATCGTTTAAGCTTTAAATATTATAATAATAATATGTTTACTAATGTTGGAACTTTATGTGTTTATTTGAACACAAGAAGCATATATGTACGTAAGATACATATGTTAATAATATAAAATTTAATTAATATTGACTTATGATTTTTTTCCAGATTAACATGATTTCACGTAAGTCGAAAAAGTTTTTAATTATTTGTATATCGTTGTTGTTATTTTTATACCCTGAACATACATCCAATACAAGTGTTATGACTTAAAAAGACAAACTGTTAAAAAAATTCAAATGATTTTTTATTAAATGTGAAGTAGATACAATCGATGCAATTATGTTCTGAATATAACATCAAACAAAAAACCTCCACGACTTCTTTTGCGGAAACGAACTCTATGAACCCAATTTTCAAGTACTTTTTCCACTAAATCAAGTCGTATGTCATGAATACCACGTTCAATATTGACTTCCAAAGCTTAAAGAGAGGGTTTGTTCGGAAAGTAATAAGACTGATTTTCTTCTGTCGCGACTGTACTTCGAAGCGTGTGCGCACCGTGCTGGGATGAAGACCGTGCTTGGAGACCTGCGACTTCGACAAACACCGAGAATGTGACTCGTTGGTTCAAAGTTTTGAACTCAGACCGTCGACTGAGTATTTCTTTGAATGCCCAGATGTCAAATTGATCAAAATCTGTGGTTCATGACATTGTGACAGACCACTTGAACATGCGCAACGTGTACGCGAAGATGGTCCCAAAAGTGCACACTGACGACCAGAAATTGCGGCGAGTGGAAGTGTGCCAATAAAATTTAAACATGTGTGAAAAAGACCCCAGTTTTTCAATAAGGTAATCACAGGTGATGAGTCATGGATCTTTGAGTATGATCCCAAGACCGATGAAAGGCAAACATTTTGAGACGACAGAGAAAATCCAAGCAGCATGCACTTCGGTCCTCAAGGCTAATCCAGAGAATGCCTTCCAAAACGCCCTCAATCCTTGGAAATCGCGCTGGCAGCGCTGCATCGACGCAGAAGGAGACTAGTTTGAACGTTCTTAAACAATGGTTACAGGATCTATAAACTTTTCGGACAAACTCTGTTTATTGGAAAATCCGGTATTAAGTATGCCACAAAATTTAAATCGCCCAAAAAAAAAGTCGAAGAATCTATATAATACGAATATATCAGCGCGACAAGCTGAATCGGTTTAGCTGTCTCTGTCTCTCTGTCAGTCTGTATATATGCTTCAGTTATTGAGATCGACAATAAGTTTTGTACAACGTATTTTCTTTGCGAGAAGCTCTACACTTGTAGGAATCGCTAATATCGGTTCTCTATAGCATAAAGCTATAATACAACCTGTAGATCAAAAACCAGTTCCTGTAAGGAAACCTGTTTTATTTGAAAATATATTTTCATGACATTTGGCATAATTTATTATTAAAAGCAAGGTTATAATCTCCGAATAAATTGGTTGGATCGAGCCACTATAACATATAGCTGCCATACAAACTGAGATATTTTTATATCTTTTTATGCTGTAATTAATCATCTGTGTAGGGTATTATCGCTTCGGTACAGCCAAAGTTAACGTTTTATTCTTGTTTTTAAGTATTTTATTTCATCAAAAAAGTTGGGTCGCCTTAATATTAGAATACGCAGAACTGTCATAACAAAAAATGTTGAATGGACAACTATGTAAAACTTAAAATTTGTTTATATTTACTCATGTTGAATAAAATAGTGTATTTTATTATTCAATTTCTATTTTCTATTACTTGAATTCTTGTTTATTCGTGGGTAATAGGCTTATAATATAGCTATTATTAAAAGCAATAAATATTGATTTATGACAGTATTCATATTAACAAGTTTTTTAAAGAGGCGAGCTAAATTACCCAATTTTAAAAATGTAAATATAAATAAGTATGTTATCTCTAGCAATTAATTAGCAGCTAATAATAATAAAATTCAAAACCAAGTGTTAATAATTAATGAACAAATTATACACCCACATTTGCAAAAACAGACAGAAGTTAGCCAATAAAAAGTGTAAATAACTTTAGGTCTACATAATTTTTTAAACAAATAAATAGCCTTAATGCTATGAACACGACTTCACTAATATAGGAATTTTAATAAGCGTGTAATCACTAGTCAGAATCTACAACAAATTTCTATAATGCCTTTTATATGGAAATATGGCAACATCTGTGAATATTACGTAGCAAGCAAAGAAATGTTAGAAAATAGAGTGAGATAATGTTAACAAGGCAAAAAATTAAAAAAAAAAATTAAGTAAATGGAAAAAAAATTAAATATATATAAGATAAATATATAATATATATATAATAAAATAATAATAAAATAAAATAAAAAAAAAAAATAAAAATAAGTTAAACATTTGGAACACAATAAAAAAAACACTTCTTAGACTTGAATTAAAATATTTAAATTGTTTTGTGTCCACATTATTTAGCATAAATAAATTTTGTTACACTCATGACTGACAACAGCGCTACAAATAAGCACAAAGAGCACATATAAAAGTGAACTGCATGCATAAATTTGCAAGCATAGCGAAATAATGAAAAAAATCGCATGCGAGAAAAATAGGCCCAGCCTTTTAACGAGCAAGTACTGGCAAATACACAACTGTTGTTCGTTCCACGCAATTCGGTTGTGATTAATTGTTGCTATCTAATTGTCTACATACATACATATCTATGTTTGATAAATCTTGTTTGCTTTTTTATGCTGCTTGTTGCGATTAATTGGAGCAAATTTGTAGGCGAGCGTTGCCTTGTCTTGTGGTTGTTTGAAATATTTTTGACATTTCCTGTCAGGATTTTGATAGAGTGCTATAGGCGCCTCTTACGCACATATGGCACAGCATGAGGGAGTGTGCAGTATGTGCGTAGTGCCAAAAAGTGAAGCAATAAATTAAAATCAAGTGAAATGTAAATAATACCCGGCCACAATGAACAATAGCGATCAGCGCTTAGATATATACAGTTATATACCATAAATAGTTACAGGCAGGTATCGTTGCAAATTGTGCGTGGCATGGGCCCAGAGGCTTACCATCAGCGCCTATTGTTAGGCGGTTAAATAAATCAGATAAAAATAAATAAAATTGAAAAGCAGCAGAGTTACGCCTGCGCAATAGCGGGTGCGTCTGGTACAAGAAACGCAATAAAGACACCAGTTGTAATGAAATAATTGGAGTAATTTTTGACTGCTGCAGGAGTGTATTTGTAGCTGGAAGTTTGAAAAAGTTATCGGTAATTTTTGAAGATCATCGTTTGTGAATCATAATTGCTCAATTATTAATGGTACTTTTTTAAATTTGGTGAATAAATCAGGGCAAGTCACATGGTGTTAATCATCGTAGTTGAGCCAATGTAAGTATTGTTCATACCGAATATAAGTATATATTTTTAAGATTATTCCGATTAAGTGAGATTATCTTTAAAAATGTTTTTTTTTTAGAAATATTTAGTATACATCGCTTTTATGCTGAATGCTAAAAATGTTACCCACTTCCAGGCAAAACTAACCTTATAATTAGTGCCAAGATATGTAACTTTTCTACTATGAATTTACTCTTAACTTAGAGACTTCAATAACTCTTATTTTTCAACTCATTTGTTGGACAAATTTTGAGATATTTTAAAAAAGATTCTGCTAAATCATTTGGGAGAGAGAGTTATTATATTTTTGTTAAGTTACTAACTTGCTGAAAACAATAAAATTTTAAGTTCGATCGACTTCATCCTAAATGTAGGTAATTCTTCATTCCTACGAATGTTGCCTACATATAGGCTGACTGTCAGATGGCTTTTTGCAATAGCCTTTTCCTGACAGATCACGCATGAGTCGTGTCAAATAGTCCTGTTATTTTTTTTAGTATTGTTTGGCATTTCATCACGGAAAGACTTAAGGGGTTAGGGGTAATTAGAATTTTCAAAAAATATTTTTTTTGCATTTTCGTGAAGTGTAATATCTTAAAAATATTCCCTGAAAATTTCACATTGATCCGACAATTACTTTTTGAGTTATTCGAGAAATAAGAAAGAGAGCTCAGGCACTTCAAAGCGCTAGTGTGAAACCTTAAACGCGTTTTTCTCAAGACTATGTTTTTGAATCGGTGACAACTGTAACTCGAAAACCGTTCAGTAGATTTTAATGAAATTTATACAGCTTTTAGAATACAAAATAAACTCGGGCCTGATCGAAGATTTTTATTTTTTCGAAAATTTCGATTTTTAAGACCAATTAACTGTTGAATTTTTCGCAAAAATTAAAAAAAAAAATTCCTGAGGCTGCCATTTTGTTAATTTTGAAAACAAAATAAAATCCTTCGATCAGGCTCTGGATTATCTATTTATAAAACTAATTTTTTTTGTGCGATTGTTTTTAGATGAATCTCCAAGGACTTATGCTTGTCACCGCAGGCCCTTTTTTTGGAACAGGGTCAACACAAACAACTATAACTTTGGAAATTAAACTTTTTTTTGGAAATTTTCGTGACTTTAAGTGAACACATCCTATAATAATGCCATATTACTGCTTTTGTAAGATAACATGATTTAGTAGCAAAAAAAAAAAAACTGAAAACTCTCATTTTTTCGTGCCTCTGACTATCTCTAACCCCTTAAGCCTGAACATCGTTTACAAAGCGTTCAATTTCATTACGAAAATTCCCGTTTTGTAAAGGATGTGTTTGCGCACTTCGCTCAAATTATGGTCAACATAATCGACCTGCTGAGCATACTATTCGCAATACCATCACCCATCTTGAGACCTCCAGCCTACATTATTATTGGACCGAATTGTGCACGTCCAGTACGCAATGAAGAAAATATAGCTGCCGTAGATGAGAGTATACACGAAGTCAGTGGGGAGTCTATTAAGCATCGTTCCCAGCAACTTACAAAATACCCAAGCTATCCGACGCGTTCGAGCCATATTTTGTTCTGCTATGAGACACATTTCTGACGAAATGGGTATACGAAGACCAACATGAGGAGATTCAAGAGCTGCCATTAGAACCAGAAAAAACACGGTTTGGATTTATTGACAGAACACTTCGATGAGTAGATAATTTCACGTTTTGGACCGATTAATTGGCCATCAAGTTCATGTTATATCACACCGTTAGACTTTTCCCTGTGGAGATATGAAAATTCTAAAGTCTATGCGGATAATCGGTTCCGGTTTAGGCCTTGGAGCAAAACATTACGCGTGTCATTCGCCAGTTACCGGTAGAAATGTCCGAACGAGTCATCGGATGGATCATCGGCGGCCAACATTTAAAAGAGATAATCTTTAAAAAATAAATACTAAAGAATGTTCTTTCGAATGATAATAAAAATTCCTCATTAAATTGGAAGTTTTTGTGTTTTTTCTTTGAAAAATAGGAAACCCTCCCTCTTTTCGTAGGTTTGTAAAAATATTTACAAACTTTCTTTTTTATTGCGACTAAAAGTTCTAAATTAAATTTCTCTATAATTTTTGCGCTAACTCAAATTTAAATAAAGCCTTATTTAGACTATTACAAATGAATTTTAAATATTTGTTGACAGCTGCTACTTTTTATAGCTGTTATACTGTATATACGTATGTGTAAATAAGATAAAACACCAACGTTGTCACTTACATATGCATCACACCTAATGGAAAATTTCCAAATTTTAAACCTCAACCAATCACAATGATAAATCAACGATAAAAGATAATTTAGGGGTTGGCATGATATTAATTATCGGCAAATTAATGCTTAATACTTGCTTTATTGTTGTTTTCGCCCATAAAGCGCTACAAATCGTAAATCGATAAAGTGTCACAATTTCAGGGAACATAAAAGTAAAAAATCCGCCCCAGTCATAACTGTTATGTTGGAGAGAGCACATGAAATACTCGTACAGTCAGCAAATATTTCTATATTATGTTTACAAATCAGCACAATATTTGCACAACTTTTATGACAATAATTAGAGGATTTTTATAGAAGGCTTTCCCGCATATGAAACCACGCCCTGACAACGAAAGCAAAAAAGGTAGTAAGAAAAAAGTGAATGCTTTGTCATTACTAATGTGCCGGCGTAAAAAGATAGAGCTATGCGATAGTGGGGTTTGAAAATTTTGAAAACAAAGATTACTTGAAAAATTATGACTGTTAATGAACTCGAAAGGCGCCTGATATTAAGAGATAGTGGTATTGATTTTGTAGTAAATTGTGAAATTATACTATTAGTTTTAGTGAAGAAGCAGCCCTGAAGGGAATTTCATAGCTTATAACAGCTCACTAAGCGTCAACGAACTGTCAAAGGCATAGACATGTCATAAAAATGGTGAGCAAGTGCCAAGCGAGACAAATCATCATCTTTGACAGCGCGTTACAGCTTGAAGTTAGGTGCATAAAATCAATTTAGTTTAAGTCGAGTGTAGACACATGTATCTACATATGTATGTATGTACATAGAGACATTAGTTCGTAGCATATACGAAACTTCAAACACAGTAAATGCCGTGTTCTTTTCATCTGTCAGTTAAAAAAAGGTTTTTACCGAAAAATGAAGTCTTTGCTAAGCTAACCAGTACTAAACTAACAGATAGCTGCTAACCAGACATTGAGTAAACGGCTCTAAAAATATAAAATAGGGATCTCAGTCACTATACAGAAAAAGAACTAAAAAAAATAGTTTTTTTTTCTGACTTGTTCAAATTTCTTTTGGGGTGGTTATGTATATGAAAATGTATGAACATACTAAATATATGTATGCTATAGTTTATTGATCTATATAGGCTGACAACTAAAATATTTACTTAATATATGTCTGGGACGAATATCATATCAATAATATGAAGCTTATCAGTGTAAAATTAGTGAGTAATAGTTACTGACGAGAAGCAGTGCGGAAGTTGTTTAAAGTTGTTTTTTTTTAAGTTTATGACAATGCGGATATTAATAGCTTCTTACAATATATATTATAGAATGTACTATAGTATATGCGTTTAGCATAGAGAAAAATAGAAAAGGCTGGAGATTTTGAATGAAATTTTTTTTGGAAACATGGAGTTGATATGTATGACAAATTGATTAAACGTTCGGACGTAGTAAAAAAATCGATATATTATTAAAGAGTTTCAATAACTATTTATTTAAATGAATCACTTGTAACTCGATTGCTAGTACTCAATGTGGCTTACGAAAGAAGGATATTACCACTATCATTATCTTTTTTTGAATCAAAATCCACACGGTGAGAGAAAAAGTGGTCAAAATTGAAACCTTAACACCCCTGAACTTTCTGGACTGTAATGCAAAATATATAAAGAGCTATCTGAACTTCCGATAGAGTTTTCTAGTAAAATGCTGAGCTTAAAAAGAATTAAACAGAGAAATCGTCAGGGTGGTACCATCTCCCTACTTCATTTTTATTTATCACGTCATATTCTTATGAAAACGGTCGACTGATCTCAGGAGTTCACAGCTTACGACCGTATTAGCTTCAAGAGGCGTTACACTCTCTCCCGGTCTCCGGTCATTAAAAGACCTACGAGACAACAGAATACTCGTACTTACATAAATTCCTCCCTATTGGTAGATTGCGTCTGCCCTTAAGGGGGTATTCTAGTCTAGAAATTTAAAAAAATCCAAATTTACTAAATTTTTTTATATTTTTAAAGTTTAACTATTCAAGAATATGTGTAAAAGAGAATTTTTCAAAATTCAAATTATTTTCGGAGATATAGGCATTTTTCTGACCCGGCATCCAAACTGGTTCGGCCGGAACGCGAAACTTTAAACGCGTTTTTCTCAAAACTGACTTTTTCGGAACAATGCCCACGGTTTCTCAGGTTCTACTCACCCGATTTACTTGAAATTTTTATAGGGTCTTCTTTATAGGCTTGTCTATGGTTGGAACTAGCCCCATCCCAAAATTTTTATTTTTATTATTTTTAAAAAATTCGAAATAGTCAGAAAAAGTGATAAAAAAAAAATTTTTTTTCAGGCAGCCGCCATTTTGAGAAAAAAAAAATGTTTCACACTTTTCCGTAGTTCCGACCATTGCGATATTATTCTAGATTAATAATCTTTTCTTTTTGTGGTTTCAGATAACTAGGAGGGTTGAAATCAGGGGCATGGTCACGTGGAAATTTTTTGAGACCCCCCACTTTGTCAACTCATAATTTTTGAATTTTTTTTACTTTTTTTAGTTTTTTTTCTGTTCTCTTCAAAAAATAATAAATAACTAATAAAAAATGGATAGTAAAAATATTAATTGTCTTTTTTACGACACTTTAAAAATTACCTGAAATTCATGCTTCTACACTAGAATACCTCCTTAAATATACAACTACACTGTTGTTTAACATTCTACGTAACAACAGATATGTTGCATAAAGTGTGAAGGAAAACAGAGTAAACAAAAATTAAATACAAACACTTGCATTCTTTTACAAATTCCTAAACTTGACCAAGCCAACACCAAAAGTACTATCCAGCTAAAACAATGCAAGAAAAGTGGCCATTCGTTACTAAATTGCATGTTATGGCCAAGTTTAAAGCCGTTACCTAACTTATCGGCCATTTTTATCGCAGTAGTTTAAATGTCAGTTTCGAGTTCGCAGTCTAATCTATGACTGTAAGGGGTTATCTACATTTCACTTTACTTTAAAATAAGTGGCATTGTTGGTCTTACTCAATTTTGTATGCTACTACTCACTACTCTATCTGAGGTGTTCAGAAAATAACTAGAATTTTAAAATTTCCCCGGTTTGGTGAGTTCTTCTGCAGACAAAAAATAGTAAGACTTTTTAATTTCAATTTCGCGCGGAAACTCATTCGTTGAAATTTTTTTTTCTAGGTTGGTATGACTGTCAGTGACATCTGCGCCATATGTCATATGAAAATAATCATTATTGTTTAGTAAACGCTTGTCTTTTTGAAATTCGTAAAGTGCATTCGGCGATTTATTCAACAAAGAATATCCATTACATTGCGTATTCCACTTATACCTCTTTTAAGCAAAAGCCTCTCCACCATTTGCTACCATTCAACTGGTGAAATAAAATTTTCCTCTAAAAGGTTCGGTAATTGTTGTGGCCATTATTTTCAAGTAAAATAGGTATATTGCCAATGCCTTTGTTTGGATGTCATTGAACATATGCCGGCCTTAAACTCGCATTGCAATTCAGCATTTCCTATTTTACCACAGCGTTAGACAGCACCGCCTAATTTATAGCTTAACATTTTACTGAGTTTCCTGTAACTTGAATGCTTTAAAAATATTTTTTTACACTCTTTGCATTCTATATACAATGAATACAACACTTCCACTTTATATTTTAAGGTTCTCTAAACCACATTTCAACTTAAGTGTGGAGTTGTTTAATCGAAGAGACCGAAATCCATGTCGTTGTCTTCCTCAAACTAAGGCTAAGTATATAGTGGGACGGCGAGCAAAGCATTTAAGTTTGTTGTGTATTTGTTATGGATAGCAAGATATTTGAGATAGTATGGAGAGTATTAGCAAATGCAACATCTTTATTTTTTCCAAAAAAATATGAGAAAGTTTACCAACATACTATAGGTCTACGCAGTTAGGTAAATATCTTAAAGAAGGGCAGTTGAAGCAGTTGTTTGAAAGAAGACGAGATATATAATTTCAACGTTTCATTTTTATTTTTCGCGCCTTTATGGATGAAGCCTTAAAAGCCTTGGATTTTGCATCAATATCTGAGGTGTAATTAAAGGAGATTTTCTGTCTTCACAACTGGCTGTCTTTAGTAGTCCTTGTGATATCTTATATAACCTCACCCATTAAATGTATAAATTGACTGTCTTTAGCAGTCCTGGTTGCATCTTATATGACTAAATGTACTAAATGTATAAGTTAATGTAAAAGTAAGGCATTCTTGGTTAGTTTTTACTTCAGCCTGAATTTGAGTTATAACCCTCATGGCTCCTAATCACTATAAGTTCATAATTGAAAATCTTATGAATATTTTTTTTTTTTTTTCATTTTCATCATTTTTTTATATCCCCATCCTTATGATTTCTCAGTTTAACTTGCAACTTTGATGATTTGAAATTTTTATTTTTCATTCATAAAAAACTAGTCTTTGGTATACCGTGTGAGGTAATTTGGCATACTCCAAAACTTCTTTGTTATCTGCTCTACAGTGTGCATAGCCTAAGACACTCGGTGTGCTATTATGCCAATCTTGTATGAGAAATTTCGTTGTAGCTAAGGCAGACTGTAATGTAAAGGACTGAGCTGAAAGCATTAAATATCATTCTGGTGGCTTAAAACTCATTTAATTTAAACCAAAAATCAAAAAAACTACGAACTTATAGTTTTTTAGATGTTCCTAAGTAAGCGGGAGGAAAAATTCCAAAAATTTTTTATTTAAAATTATTCAATAAAAAAAAATTAAGTTAATTTGTAATCTAGTTTTTCACTAATAATTCAGTACAATGTAAAACCAAATAATTTTTTGTAAACAACAACACACAACATTTTAATTAACTCGTTTGTTTTCCCATTTTTATGGCATTAATTTTCTTATTGTTCCCTTTGCTTTAATCGCATTTCGCTAATGTTTGATTTATTTATCTTTGTTTTCTTTTATCAATGAAAAATTGTCATAATTAATTCTTGTATTTTAATAATTATGTTTAATTGTTTGAACGACATCTTATTAGCAAGTTAACAGAGATTCACAAGAAATGCTGTTCTTTTGTTGCCTGACATTCATAACTTATAGGAGGAACAATGTGGCATTTGTTTAGCTTATCTTCGGTTCATTTGGTATTTAGAGTTCCACTTGAGATTTCGTTGACTACTCTTCGGTTAGTCATATTAGTCATACTATTAACAAGGTATTTCTGGGAGCACTTATAAATTGATTCGTTTAGATTGCCTGTAAGATAAGTTGATTTCGAAAAATTGCCTGGAGTTTGAAAATATTGCTTATTGCTTTCGGACGGACGTAATTAGATGCTAATAGGTATATGTATGTTTATTTGCGTGTTTTGAATGACATGTTCTTAATTTGCTCATTTAATGTTATATTGAGTAGTCGAAAAAGTTTTTTCGTATTTTGTCAATAGATGTCGTTGCAGTCGTATATCCCCAGTGCCATCAATCATTTTGTGTCATACCATATAGTCTTCGAATTTTCGGGATAAAATATAAATTTATATGAAATATATCCTGATTACGAATTTTGTATAATTTAAAAATATTATGAGCTTTGATTTTCGAAGTATATGAAGAGCGTACCTCCATATTATCCAGCAAATGTAAGGATATACAACTTTTGATCCCACTCTTGAACAGCTCATTGCTGTTATGATAAACTTTTTTATTGCTGAAATATGATTGAGAGCTTTTCACTATCTTTTTGAGCTTGGTCGAACATTGCTACTTAGAGACTGACTGCAGGAATGCGTCGAATAGTTTTCCTACTGCGAAATATCAGTCATTCTGTCATTTCTGTCTTGGTGTGTTCTACAAAACACACATTACACTATATAAACACACACTATATAAAAACACTGCGCTTAAAATACTATTTGATTAAATGAAAGCTGTCAGCGTAAGCGTAGGCTAGGCAGATAAACTAAATGTCCTCTTTGGTTTTAGTTTAGACGCCAAGAAAGTTCTCGTTATTCAAATAAGGGACTCATTACCTTCCATCCCTTTTCAATAAACTCTAAAGTTACAGTAAATAATAAATAGGAATAGCAAAAAGGACTGAATATGTTATAGTATTCGGTAAAAAATAATAGAAACTTCATATTTTCAAAAAAAAATATGAGAAAATTAATTGAATGTCTGTAAAGCTACCTAAAAACTGGCTTCAATTGTATACTAATATATCTATATTCAACTCAATATCTACCATATATTTATATATAATAACTGTGTAGAAAAATTTATACATTTATATATAGTACATTATATTCCAACTCTGCATGAAAAGTCTTTCTGTACTTTCTCCCACTATGCGTATTAATGTGGATATCGTCATTTATAGCAACGCCATTAAATTGTCAGAAATATATTACTAATATATTATGGTAAACACTGCAATACTGGCACACAATCCGCCAATATTATTTTACTTTGTGGGATTTATGGGTCCTACTTAAAGGAAAACAAAACAAAACGAATATCGTGTGTAGAGCACATAAGCGGGATTACACACATGTCAAGCAGCTGAGTGTATGAAAATAATAAACGAGGCATAAGCGCTCAAGGAAAGTTGGGATAATAATACTCATACAGGATATTATCAAATAATGCACTTCGAATTTGAAAAGTCGTTATAGTCGAAATGTTTAAATTAAATAAAACTTAAAGATGCATATATTCGATAACAAAATGACTTACACATACTCTCCAAAGAGAGTTAAATTCAATTAAAAAAAATAAAAATATCTGAACACATACACAACTCTCCAAAGAGAGTTTAATGCAATTAAAAAAATAAAAATATGTGAAAGGCCTCATCTCTTTGTATACCCAGCATGCGCACTCATTTCTATACTATGTGGGTATATATACATATACACAGGTTAACGTAATATGTGTATACATATATTCAATGAATATTCTAGGCATGTACATTATGCAAATCATATTTGAGTACCACCTTCTTTATACTAAATATCCATTTCCGGTTTTACGCACCTTTTCATGTCAAACTGCAATAAGTCAAGGTGTATATAGTTATACTAGTAATTATGCGTATATGTACATAAGCAGGCGTCTCTATACACTTGCATGGCACTAGTCCACACCTTTCATTATCCGTTTGCCACTATATTCATAAAGAAGGATATGGATCAAAGCAATAAGTTAAGTACATGAAGAGTAGGCATTGCTAGACAAAATAAGTGAAAGGTGTGCCTTGAAGTGCTAAAAAAAATTTATGTCATTGCAGAAAGGAGGTGAAAAATTACTTTTACGAAGAGCATGTTGTTGGTCCTAAAATTTAAAGTTAAGTAAAAAAAAATACAAAATTTTAAAATGTTTTTCGAATAAAAGTCGATATGAAAAATACTTTAGGTCCCTAACTACCATGTAGTAGAGCTATAAGATCAACAATAACTATGACATAAACGATGACATCCCTTGTGTCAATAAAAGAAAAAAAAAAATAATAATAAAAAAATAATCGTTAGGTCTTAACATTCTAAGCATTAAAATATAGTAAAAAAAACCGCACCTAAGAAATCAGATTTATGATCTCTTTGCACTGGCAAAATCATAGTTATTATTTTTTGAGATAGTAGAACTATATATATGTACAATTTTTCGAAAGGTATTAGATCTTGACTTGGATGGCTTTTTATACCTATTACGAATTAACTTTAAACTTTGCTAGAACAGATGAATAATTTTTGGGAATAGTCTCTTCGAGTATTACATTATTATCTTAGGTTCGAAGGTTGCATTATTAACTTAGACAAAAACCCTTGCCAAATTGCCTGAAGATATCTTGTCAAATGAAAAAGTTTTTCATACAAGCTTTTGATTCCGAACGTTCAGTTTGTATGGCAGCTTTATGCAATAGTAGCACGATATCAGCGTTTCCGACTAATGATGAGCTTCCTTCACAAAAACAAAGGATTTAGTTCGCTTATTTGAAGACGGAAGAATGGAAGAACAGACGGTCATGGCTAAATCGACTCAACCCATCATGTTGATCACTTATGTAAATATTTTCTAAAGTCTCCGACGTTTCCATCTGGATGTTACAAACTTTGTGACAAACTAAATATGTATACCCTGTTCGAGGCATAAAAATTCATTTACTGCATACTATTTCTGAACCACCCTAACACACGTTATATCGAATCAATATTTCATTACACAGTACAATCGAATATTTTTTGCATAATAAAAGTAGCCGCGCAGACAATGTCTCTGCCTGCTGACCACACATTTTGCAATGTTGCATGAGTGCACAACTTTTAAAGGACCTTAGCTGAATTGCTCATATTTCATTTTAGTAATAAATTAACGTGTGCTATCTGCTTTTTGCATATACAAAGAGGCAAGTCAAGGACATTGTGAAGTCCTAGTCAAGGCTAACAAACGGTCTTTTGCACTTGTTTTACTTGAACGGAGCACAACCTTTGAATTTGGTGGCGTGTCCAAAAAACTGTTGCCTGCTTTGTGAAGGAAGTGATTAGCATATTTTCAAGTGAACGGAAACTCTATTCCACTGTTTGTAACTTCCCGTCGAAAAGCTTTAATTGAAAAGCACTTTCACATTTTTTCTTCATTTGCTCCCTTTTACGAAATGCAATGGTACTTCAAAGTCATTAAAATTTTGCTAAAGCAAGTGAATAAGTTATTTTGTGATCTTGACGTTGATCTTGATGTATGCCGTGTATAATTCGGCGAAGGGTAGCGGAAGTCGTTATAATCAGGATCTGTACGCACCGATTGGCTAGAACGAGACTCACGCTTCGTTCCCATGTGTACGTCTATGTTTGTAATTGACTTTAGGGTTATATAAATAAAGTAATGAAGTAGACTAAATAAAAATAGGAGCACACGCGTTTGCAAACTCGTCAAAAACGACTTTTGAACTTTCAAAATATATTTTTGAAATTTCGAAATATTCAACAAGTGTTACAAATAAATAAAATACGAGTGTAAGGCGAGGTCATTCAGTTTGTAAATTCATTCAGTTTGTAAGTTTTTAAATTTTCGAAACCCAGACACTTTTGAAGCTTTACTCACAAAGACAACAGGTGGATTACACAAAAAACTTTCCAAATCATAAAACGGTAGTTAAGCCCACAAAATGAACGTTTTAATTAGACATAATTATTAAGCGAGCTGTGGTATGAAGAACCGCGCTCTATTCTGCTCTAAGACAAGGAGTAAAATTTATGGTCATCTTAGATAAAGAATTTTTGCTTTCTGTCATATTTTCCTAGATTATGTAAAGGTTGGAATGGAAATCTGATTAAATACATCCAGAGAACATTCGATAGTTGAAGGGAATGGGGGAGGGCAGTGCTACGGTGGACTAAGAAGAACCTGCACCAAAAATATACCGATACAACATTATCTTTGATTAGCAGTTCTAAGACGGCTTAAGAACAGCAAACTCCCAAAAACCGATCTAATAACGACTGAGCTGTTTAAAGCCGGCGTCGAGGAGCTGAAAAGGCGATGCAGAGCTTGGAAAATGAGTATAATCTGCCCTATTCACAGAAGGCAGATTCCTCAGTCTGTCACTCGATGAATACCGAGGTCAGGATGATTCTCTCTCGCATTCTTCAATATAATGATGGAAAAAGTGATACGATTCGCTAATGTGAACTGTTGAGGCATTCTCTACTCTCAAAAGTGCAATGCTACTGATATGGGCCGATGATATTGACATTGTAGACTTTAACAATAGAGATGACTGTGAAGTATTTTTCAGCCCACAAAAAGAAGCGAAAGATGTTGATCTTGTAATGAAAGAGGGTAGGATAAAATATTTGAAGCTCTCAAACAAAGGCGCGATTGGCAGCTATATATTTGAAAAAATTAAGAAATTCTCTTTCTCGAATAGGATCAGTAGGTAATTGAGAAGCAGAACGCTGTCTTGATGTACAAAAATTACCCTCCAAAAATCTATTTTCATCCTCTTTCTATTAAACGGCGCAGAAATATGGACGATGATGCACTGGAATGAGATTACACTTGCATTATTCGAGAGCTTTATTGGTCTTTGGAGTCGCTCTCTTGAACGATGTTTTTTTTGAAAAAGTGGAGCCGCGAAGTGTATAAGCTCACCAATGACATAGATATAGCTAAATGCTTGAAAACCCAAAGAATGTGCTGTATAAATATACTCAAGCGAAAGCTACTTTACTTCGACACTTATAGGTGGACAATGGAAGAAAAGAGGCCCACTAGATTTGAGATCGAAAGATGGACGACTGAAGCAAAAAGCAAATCAAAGGAAGGAACAAGTGCTTAGTGATCATGCATGCATGATTGGATAAAGGCTACTGGCAATGTTTGGTGTTCTCAGCTCAGACCGACCCACGGTTTTGCTGCCAAAGAAGATGAAGAAGAAATTTTATCACAGAGATATTTCAAAAAGGAATGTGATCTTCTAATAAAAAAGCTTTGTGTTGGAAAGAAATTTCCTCTTTACTAATATTTAAAACTGTTTTCATAGTCTAACTAACTAAGCTAATCATTCGATAATACCTTAATAAATTTGTAATGTAAACACTTTGAACATTTTGTAGTCCAGACAATGTCGCAGTCACGAGTACCATAGTTGGTGTTTATATCGCTGAATTATTTATGAGTTGAACTATTATATAGTTGCATATGTACTATATGGCAGTTAACAGTTATCGTCTCATATGCAAATTGTCTGTCCACGCATAAGTAAATATGCTATTAAATCAAGAGTACTAAATAAGTTTGTATATAAATTTCCACAGTTTTGTAAATATCCATGTGGCCTTAGAGGTATTGTCCTATTTACAATTAATAATTTATATTTCAAGAATGAAGGGACTTTAAAGCTATGACAATGCAGCTATAGTGTCTTAACCGTTTTGACGGAATAATTTGGCTTTCTTTTTGCAACTTCCTATAATCAGACTACACTTATGCAAATGCGAACATAAAGAATTTATTTAAATTTGCAAATAGGCTTTTGTCAGTGTCACTGGGACACTATTTCAAGAACCTACAAAGTCTTTTGTACATATACATATGCATATACATATACTCGTGTTTTTGAAAGACTGGTTCATGTTTAATGCCCAACCTAACGCGTTAGATTTTGTTGCGGTTGTTTATTTATTTTCACCACATAGCTAAATTTAGACCTGCTTCAATTACGTTGTAACTCTTTAACGACCTCACTGCAGTGGTCATAAAGTTTCGCCGACAAACAACAACAAAAGCAAAAGCTAAATAAACAGCCTGTCATTCAATGGCTTGTCATTTACGAATTTAGTCATACTTGGGAAGGCGTCGCTATGATCTAATTGTAAGTCACTTTAGTGACGGCTCGCGTGTTGTTAGATATGTATGTATGTATATCGGTCATAGTTATACATTGTTAGTGCTGTCGTCTGGGTCTGTTGCATTTACTAATGGAGAGTAATTTCTAAAAATTTCCAAAAATTATAAAATTCTTTTGAGTGCTATAATTAACGGCTCGCATATGTGTTAATGCATTCGGGAGTTACATCATCAGCTGAGAAATTGCCCGCATAAAATTTTTGCCAACATGCAATTAATTTGCTGAAAGCTTCCATTATTTAAAAGTTGCAAGCAAGTTGCTGTTTTCTTTTTTTATAAAAATTTAATTTTTATTTTCAAGCAAAATAATAGATTCTGTGAGAAGAGCATTGGGTGCTGGAAAATTATCTAGGCAAGCGGTGTTTCAAATTAAAGGAAAAATATTTAATAGTATTGTCAAATCGACATCCATGAAGACATCAAGCTAACATTTAATTAAGATGATTTTAAAGACACGGAGCTGAATTTTTTGACGCGGAAAGACGAATTTCTCTTTCGAAGAAAGTATTATAAGACAATTGCGCATGCTGCAAAGACATTTAAGCGCAGGGTTGCATCGCCAGTGTAGACCTTTGGCTTGAACGTTTGGCATAGTTTGTTCGATTCGCTATTCTTTGTCGAATTGTAGATGGCTTATATATAAAAATATGTGTTGAAATTTATATCATGACATACAGAATTGACTATTTTGAAAAAATAAGAACCATCAGCATCGACTACTAAATGGGATATTGGACCGTGTGAAGGACGAAATTGTCGAAAACCGGTCAAATTTGAAGAAAAAAAGTACTGTTTACCAAGACAATGCACTGTGACATAAGACAGTGCAAAAGATTGGAAAAATCCATGAATTGGTCTTCGCATGGCTTCCGCACCCACCGTATTCTCCAGATCAGTCCCACAGCGACCGTTTTCTGTTTTCAGATTTTAAAAAAATCGCTTGCTGGGAAGAAATTTACGTCGAATGCAGAAGTGATCGCTGAAGCTGAGGCCTATTTTGAAGCAAAGGACAAATCGTACTACAAAAATGGTATCGAAAGATTGGAATATCGTTTTAATTAGTGAATCACCTCTGAAGGAAGGATATTGAAATCAAAAAGAAAAAAAAACAAATTTTGCCAAAAAAGTTCGTTTCACTATGGTAGCCACGAGAATTTTTTAATTGACCTGTAATGATATCTTACTTTTTTCGAATAATGTTTTTCTTTGGCCTTTGGATCACCGTTAGATAATTAAGTTTTATAATTCTTGTAACTTCTTATGACTTTAGCAATAACTGATTACAAATCACAACTAATATGTTATACCTTTACATGATTGTGTAAGTATATTATACAGTTTAATTCTTTGCGGTACTTCAATTCTTCAATAGGTGTTTACAAGCTCATTCAGCACCTCAGCAATACTTATAAGTACTCGAAATAAGCTCACACATACACTTTTCTAACATTACAAATAAAAAGGCGCAAAAAGCTTAACGTATACCTTATAAGACAACAGATTACTGGGTCATTGATTTTTAATTCCAGCCATTAAGAAGTGGTACGGAAATGACAACCACTTAATTGTTATTATTGTTATTACTGCTCTCTTGGCGTATTGACGATTTGCTGCACAATGTGACGTGCGGAGTTCATTCACTTGCCAATTCAGTTAAATTGTTTATTATTATCAGTGTTGTTGTTGTTATTGTTGTGTATGGTACATGGTAGTTGTTGTTAGCAACATTATACTGGTTGTTGTTTTAGTTAGAGAGCATTTACTTTCTGTTTTTGTGTTTAGCTTTCTAAACATGTCGGGCATAGCACCAAAGAAATTCGAAATGTGAGAGAAAAGAGAAGCAAAGTGCAGAAGTAATGATATATGAGTACAAGTGCAAAAGATAATGCTGGTGGGCTGGTGGAAAGTTAGACATGCAACAATTTAAACTTGAAATACCAACATATTCGAACATACCACATACCTAAGTATGTACCACATACATAAGTATGTGATTGCATGACAAGCAGGTATCTAAGTAAGCAGATTAAGAAAGTCTAACAGTTTTGGCATATTTCTCTTCTTCTTTCGAGTACAAGTAAATAAATTTGAGCTTCAAAACAGTTTAAGGCGATGTTACGGAGCGCGTGCATGTAATTGTTGTTGAGTAGAGTTATGAGCACACAGTCTTGTTTACAGGTGTTTATATGAATGGGGTTAAGGCGAGTTTTGATAGTACATATTTAGTTGCGGGTACTCAAGTAAATAAGTTCAACTCTTTTTCGCGAGGAAAAGTATTAGATTTTTTAAAAAAGTACTTAAATTTATAAAAATATATGAATCCAAGGTTTGGATTTTACATACATATAACAAACATAACTCAAACCTCACTTAGGAGACGTAGGTAGTGTGGAGTAAGAAAAAATTTTATTATTTTTCTAAGTCTAAATAATAGGTTATTTTAAATATACTTTCATGGTTTGTTACTATGTTTGAAAATTAGTTATATTTTTTTTTTAGTATCAGGCTGTATCTCTAGCCTTATCTCAAGGCCGTATCCCCAAAACTATTACTCGGATCAAATTTGAAATTTACAACACTATTATAGAAGTGAGAGAACACAATAAAAACCTGTAAACTCGTAAACTCAGGTAACCCCAAAATTTCAACTCTCGCCAGTTCGGTGGGATGTCTGCAGGTACGTGCTCCCAAGTGTTTAAATTTTGACCTCCTAAACGCGGAATAGTCAAAAAGGAAGGGTTGAGTTGCTTTCGCTTCATCTTCTTTCATACAGCTTCTGCAAATGGCCAACTTTACATCATAGACGCTAATAGGGAAATGGCTTGTTAAAAGGCCTTACTGAGTGCAAAGAGATCACTAGATCTCCTGCGATCAATCTTGGGTCACAGGGCATTTCGATTATACCGTTAAAGTATATAAATCTATATTCTGATTCTGATCGGTCAGTTTCAATAACAGCTAAGGCCTATAGTGACCCAATCTTAACAATAAGTTTTGAGATTGTAACGCTGCCTTGGATAATAATCTATGTCAAATTTCGTGAAGATACCTTGACAAATAGACTAGTTATCCATAAAAGGACTTCAGTTTGATTGAACAGTTGTGTGGTAGCTATATGTTATTATTGTCAGATATCAGCGAATACAACAAATGAGCAGATTTTTGGTGAGAAACGGACTTTGTACTTAAGTTTCAGACAAATATTTCAAAAACTGAGATATTATTTCGCGTATTTACAGACGGATATGGTTAAGTCGACTCGGCTCGTCACAATGATCATTTATATACCTATACCGTATAGAGTCTCCGGCGTTTTCTTTTCGTTGTCAAAAATTAGTAATTTTTTATGAAAAAGTTATCACAAGTATCTGGAAACCTATTAGCTAATACATAATTAAATAATAATTACATAATTGTATTTGCAAAAAATTTATAGTTTTGGTGATTTCTTTACAAAGTATTTACTTTGAAGTTCTAATAATTAATACTGAAAATTAATATTACATTTTTTTAATATTAAAAATATGACTCATACGCCATGTCTTACTTTGGATCCTTCTTATACACGTGTACATTAGAGTGGCTTGATTTACAGGCAGCCAAAAAGCGTGTATGTGCAAATGTTCTACGGATTATACTGAATAACTTTGCTAAAGAGACTAAAGGTCTAACATCGGTTTTAAGCTAGCGAACTAGGATTTTAGGGATCATAAAAATTTGTTCATCAGTTTTTGAGATATCTCAAAAAATTTGATATTCTATTGATCAATTGTCGGAACTGTTCAGATCGAAAAACTATAACAACTTACCCCCATACTACCGATTATTCAAATCCGCCTTGAAAACTGCTGTACCGAAGTCGTTTTTAGACTTTTACAAAAAGCTGATTTATAAATGTATTAAGCAACTACTAAACACTAAGAATAATAATCGGTCTCCTATGGTACATCACAAATGATAGTTTAGATAGATATAAAAGTAAAAATAGTACACTTGCAACCAGTAAAACAAAACTGTCGTTCGAAATAGAAATAGAAATAAAAATAAGAACAAGAAGAGAACCGCCATGGCCTTTAGAGTGACATAAGCAATGAAAAGAATGTCACATAGTATTTTGGACGTTTATACTATATTAAATTAAGATTTATTACTTGCATGCTAGTAGCTTATTATACAATATAAGCAGCTTCAATACATTGTTGTTAAAAATCACTTATGAGCTAATACCTAGTACTTTCCTAATTGATGCTTTTAATTGCAATAATAAAGTATGATTGCAAACAGTTCACCTAAGAGAAAATAAACTTTAAAACTTAGGCGCAATAATTGAGTTAATTGCTGGTCTTTGTGCTATGAGTAAGAATAAATTACGCTACACAATGTCTGTCATAACAAAAAAAAAAAAAAAAAAACACTTAAAATATGTGTAATGCTGTCATCAGTAAGTAATAATTTTCAAGTGATAAATTTTTCAGCTCATCTTCAATTTATATTTAATTATTTGTCAAATAAATTGCTTTCTCACGCTTTTTAGAGATCTAATTAATGACTACTGAATGACGGTTGGCGTTGAAATTCGCAAGAGTTGACAGCATACACATGCTGTTAACTGCAAGTGTACATATTAGAATGTGCAAATATTTCCACTCTAGCGCTCACATAATACAACACATTTCACTTTGGTATTCCCTAATTTGTTTATTATGCAATTAGAAGTAATTAATAAAACCACACACACACACACACATAGGTGCAAAAAAAAATACTTGGCTGAAAAACTATTGTGCTTTTAAATTATATAATCGCAATTTTATAATAAAGTTTTTATATGGCCTGTCATCTCCCAGTGGAATAGTACGGCAAGTATTATTTAATTTGCTTTAGTAGTGCGGCTGGAACGGAAATGTGAAAATTTATAGCCTTCACATATGTACATATAGTAATGGATAAAGTACACTCACACTGAGCAAAATTCTCTAATATTTTCTTTAGTTTTTTTAAGCCCATAATGGTGTTGCGTTTACGTAATGGATGCTCAATTAGCGGCACTTTGGTCCCATCAAATTGATTATCTAGCGTGCCCCGTCGCTGATTCTTTATGACTTAACTGCGACTGCGTTGATGCGCATTTGTTTTTCAATAAATGAATGAATAAACTGTAAATAATTGAATGGAAATCTTTACGAATTACTTTTTTATAGTTTACTAGTAACTCTCCTGTGTGCTTCCCTACACTAAATAGAACGTTCACTCATTTACAAACAATTACATTAGAAAAGTGTTCATTCATTGTTTTATTTGTTAATATTCTAGTATAGAGCAACAACAACCAGATATTCACCAACTGACCAGATATTCACCATGCGTTACATCTTGGAAAAGATCCGTGAAAAGAGAATCAACTCGCACGACCTCTTCGTCGACTTCAAAGCTGCTTTCGACAGCACGAAAAGGAACTGCCTTGATGCCGATTTGTCTGAATTTGGTATCCACGCAAAACTAATGTGGGTGTGTAAACTGTCGTTGAGCAATACCAAAATCTCCGTCAGGATCGGTTGGACCTCTGGCTACACTTGGCTACACTTGGTATCTCGAACTCGCGACTGGCACGCTATTGTTAATTCGACTATAACCGCATAAGTAGTGCCTATGCCAATAAAATATATTAGTATTTAATACTTTGCATATTTAGAAACCATTTTTATTTACATTTTTTAATGACGATAATACGGAAATTAAAAAGCAGTAATTATTATAAACATTGTTAAACAATTAACTGAACGCGATTGCGTTTGATGCGCATAAAATATTAAAAAAAGCATTAAATTTTTGCTTATTAAAATAGCTCAATAATAGCGGGGAATTTCCGTGATCTCAATGCTTTTTTTACCATCAAAATCAATACATACTTCACACGCTGTGTGTCAGAAATAAATTTCATGTTTATTTTATACAGTTTAAAGCACAGTTATATTCTATTATTAGATAATTTACATACAATTGAAAAGCAATTATGTAGTCACAGCTGAGCGAATTAAGTGATTAACACTTGACTGCTCATGGATGCTCAGCTTGGTAATAGTAGGTTATTGTTTTCTAGCAGCTATCGCCTATTCATATTTTTTTAATTCATTCATAATTTCAGAGGTTGTACAAAAAATATTAGGAAATTTCATTCGCCGTAGGGCGGCAGGGATTTTCTCAATAGAAACCTTCGACTAAAAGTTGATTTAATATGATAATATTAGTATCCCATTAGTATTTTCTATTGTTTATAAAGAGTAGTAAGCAGGAAGCATAGACCCAAGCAGTGGCTCAGCCAAGGTTGGCGGTCATGAAGCTTTCCCTTAGTTTAGTGAGATTTACAGAGACTAATCTGTACTCTTCTTAAGTCTTTTTTCTTAATTCGGACCTGAACTCTCATAAATGGACCATCTGAAGCTAGAATCGGCAAAAATGGCCAATAATTTAAATTGAGCTCCATCAGCAGGCTAACCATATGGAACTCTGTGAGAGTGGATTATTTGACCTAGATTGGATCACTATAACTATGCTAAATATAACCCTTAATATGATGTAAAAATAAGTGTTTTATTTACCCCACGTAATTTACATATCAATGTCTAACTGATTTATAATAGGTTTGCAGGAAGTATATATGTACATATGTAGATAAATTTTTATGTGACAGATACTATTAATTACGTCTGTTATTTAATTATTAAACTGATAAAGGCTATTAACTACTGTTGTTATAACTGTTATAATCGCAAATTTGTTGATAAGAAATACTTGAAGTACTTTGAGTTGTACTTAAAACAGCTGTGTGTCTGTTTCTGGTAAACATATATAGCACAAGTGTTTCTACGTAAATAAAGGTAAGTATTTAAAAAGAAAATAAATATTTTATTTTTTGAAATAATTATTTTTTGAATCAACTGCAAATGCGTTAATTTTAAAGCTACAAAGAGTATAAGAATGTGATCTATTTGAATACAGGGACACTACAAAAGTAGACCGCTAGGGACAGCAAGCGAGGCGATATTTTTCCCGTTATTTTGAAATTTCTCTTCAGTAAGGTTTACAATTTCTTTATGCCAAGATATACGATTCAACAACGTGTCGAAATTATTAAAATCTATTATCGAAATCGGAGTCACTGGTCTCAACTTTAAGAGCGTTACGTCCATTTTATGGTTGTCATAATTGTCCTGTCGGATGAAAATTGAGCATCTAGTGGAAAAATTTTAATCCACAGGCACAGTACAAAATATTCCCATTCCAATGAGACAAAGAAGTGCCCGTGGATATTGCTGCCGCTAGCGCATCAATTGAGGAAGACCCAAATCAGTCTCTAACACGTCGTTTGGCATCTCTGTGACGTCGTTATGGCGAATTTCGCGAAGAGATCTGCGCCTACTTCCTTACAAGATCAAATTGACACAAGAATTGAAGCCTCTTGACCACCAGAATCGTCGAATGTTCGTGAATTCGGCTGAGCAACACATCTTGAGAATGATCCGGATTTTGATCGAAAAATAATTCTTAGTAATGAGGCTCATTTCTGGCTGAATAGCTTCGTCAATAAGCAAAATATGCGTTAATGGTCAGGCAGAAATCCACACATATTCCATGAGTCACCATTGCATTCCGAAAAAATTACGGTTTGGTGGGGTTTATGGGCCGGTGGAGTCATTGGGCCATACCTCTTCCGTTATGATCAAGATCGGCACGTTACTGTGAATGGGAATCGCTACCGCTCAATGATAACCGAATATTTTTGGCTTGAATTGAATGATATGGACTTGCACAATATATGGTTCTTGCAGGACGGAACCACAGCGAATGTCACAATCGATTTATTGAAAACCAAGTTTGGTGAACGTATCATCCGACGAAATGGCTCAGTCAATTGGTCACGTCGGTCGTGCGACTTGCTGCCGTTAAACTATTTTCTGTGAGGCTCTATGTCAACAAGTCAGTGACGATTGATGGAAAAAATCTGTAATCTAATCTAATCGTACACTCCCATATAATACTCAGAAGAGGAAATGATTTTTGATGGATTTGATACTTAGCACATTATCAAGATTATTTATAGAAGTTAAAACTAAATTACGATCATATTTCAATCTGCAGATATTTTCTATGTTCCTTCTAGTAACTATTTGTTCTTTGCCTAAAACAACACACTGCCGAATCAGATAATTTAGTATTAGATCTTATCAAATATTTACGACATTTTGTTGCTTTTTATTGGATCTTGTTTTCTATGTTTCCCAACACCAAAGTTACATAAAAAAGCTTCCCAAACGGCGTTGAATCACTTAATTACTGTAAAATAAAAGTTAATTGGCCACTCTGTAGATTAATTGTGAAGTGCTTTTTCTATTTTTACAGTCTAACATATATCAAAATCTGTACTCATATCTACAGATATACATACATACACATATCAATCATAAATTTTGTGCATGATTTTTTATCTCGCATCATTTATGGCTCCAGACGAGCCCGATAATGGCTTACTATAATTTCTATAGAGCCAGCTGGTAAGTCATGTTAATCTACTGCCGGTGGCATAAAAATTGCTTGTAAATCTTAAACAAAAATTTCGTCAAATCTTTGCTTGGCAATCAACTAAGCACGGCTATTAGTCACGATAAACTTGAACTTCGGCAGGTTGAAGCTGGATTTCGATTTTTTTCTTTTAAACAAACAAGAAATATGATTGGCTAAAATATACATACACATATGTGTAAGGTTTTAACCGGCGAAACCCGCACTACGCAGCGCGTAAAACGTGACTACAACAAATTAAAACAATCAAACATTCAATTAAACCAGCTCTGAACAGCCAGCCAAAACAGAGTTGATGACACTCGACGTGCAACGGTCAGTAGTCCCGGCGGTAGTGAACACACCCATGCACCCATTCACATGTGAATAAATATTATTTGTAGACAGTTGAGAAAATAAAAAGATTGCAGTGTGAACACATAAATTACTGGAAGGAAGTTTGCCGTAGATGGAAAAGTAAATTTTGCAGAAGTTGCAAATGTGAATGTGAACTTTCTTGATTTATTCATTCACTTTTAATGATCGTGAGTTTATTTTGTTTTGTTTTCACTTTTTTTTTATTTATAATGTTGCCATTATTTGTGGGTTTCTCCAACACCTACGGCTGTGTATAAATTGTAGAAAACTTTATTTATATAACATCTATATATATTTAATTACTGTGCAAGAAAACGCTGCGCAAAAGCACGCACACATACATTTTTCAGCAGAGATTTCAGTATTTCAAACGATAATCCGGAATATTCGCGAGATTTTATTTTAAGAGCTTATAGTGTAAGGAATGTTATAAATGTTAGTATGGCAGAGGTGTAGCTAGGAAAGGCTGAGAATTTGAGTAAAATTTTGAATTTTTATTACTTTAATTATAATATTTAAACGTATAAGGGTGATCCAAGTAGAGATACTTTTTTCGAAAATCCTGCGATTGTATTCTTAAACAAAAAATAAAGCTTTACCGTGTTTTCAAATAAAAAAATGTTTGAAAATGTTGAGGAAAAATTGAAAAAAGAGTAGATTCAACTCAAAAGAGGTTTGATGTGTTATTTGAAGTATTTTTAAAACAATAAAAATTTAGAGACATCACATCTTTCTCCATACTTTTGGCAGGAATGGATTACATATCGTCACCTAAAACATCTTTACGCTACTTTTCAGGTGAAACTTAAGTTTTGGTTATAAATTGGTTATATATGGGTTTTATACTGGTCACGTATTAGTTATATATTGGTTATATATTGGGTATATACTGTTTGTATATGTAATATGATGCAGTTAATCGTAAACAATAAAAAACTCAATTTTGAACATTTTTGATGATGCGTTGGTTAGCATTTTAAGTGACGATATATACGTTTACCTTTACTGATAAAATCTATATTAGTTAAATGTTACAAGAAATGATTGTTATTCATAATGTAAAGGTCAGCCGCTGTAATATCAATTTTAATATAAAAATATCTTCACATTTATTAAAAAAAAATATTAAAAATCATTAAACTAATATAATTCTAACTAACTTTAGATTAAAGCCCTTAATCAATTCAAGAAAAGTTGCCTTACCGCCAATTTTAAAAATTTAACCCTTCATTCCTTTTATTAAATTTAAGCCCACGCCTCTGTTTGTAACATATATGTATGTACTTTGAACTGTCATTTTCTTTTTTCGCAATAAAATTCGTATTTGTCTGCCATAAATATAAGCGTGAAAAGGGGTTAAGAAGTTAAATTGAATTCAGCCGTTAACTGTTCTTGTGATCTCAAAATTTTAAGATGACATCAATGACTGACTGCAAACGACGGCGGCATATTTATTCAGCATTCTTTGTTTACATGCTTGCATACAAATACATATGCATAAAAAAAATGTATTATAAATATGTACATATATGTGCTTATGTCAGTCAGTATATCATTAAGAAAACAGTGCAGGTAAATAACATTCCGCTTGTTTGGCGGAATAAAAATTATTCCAGGCATATAAAAAACAACAAAGTGTAAGAAAATGTTTTTGCATGCATTTCAGAATGATCAAAACAGAAACAAAGAATACAAAAATATATTTAATTTATTAAGTCAATATAACAATACAATTGTGGGTAATACTGTTAAAATTAATAAATTGCAATATTTAACCCATATTTGCTTTAATAACTTGAAATGAAAGCAAGGAATTAAGATTTTTTAGAAGATATATTGACATATTAATTTATTTATTTAATAAGCTGAATATCTCGAGAAATATTAATGATAGTGATTTTGACCTCGAGCTTTTTTTATAGCAAACCAAATTTCCTACAAATTCGTCATGTCCCTTTTTTCTATAGCACCTGTCAGTTACGAGATAAATATAGAAAAACGCAAAATTTTTGAAAAAATCTGCTTTAGAGCCCCGTACTACCTCGGCGGTGTGAGTTACGACTTTGTTGCACTGGGCAATTTTGTAGAGTGAACAATTCTGAGAAATATTCGTCTAAAGTCAAAGCGATGCCATAAAATGTCTATGATCTGTAGGAATTTAAAGACAAAAACTCTCGATTGTGGTGTATTTTATATGGAAAATTTTTACAAGCCTTGGTCCAGTTCTTAATGTTAATATTAAGGGCTAAAATTTTCAGGGAATTTTTTTAGGGTATTTCCAAGGAAATTTCGTGACGGGACTGAAAAAAATTAATAGTTACCAAAAAAAAAAAACACCCTAATGTATACAAATATTTTCAGTTTCCGTCGCCAGATATAACCAATGTATAACCGGTTTATAACCAAATTGAAATTTAGTTTCAATATGAATGTATGATAACCAATATATACCCGATTTATAACCAAAACTCAAATTTTGTTTCAATATCAGTGGGAAGGACCACTCGCCTATAAACTTATGAAAAGTGCTGTTACGTTATTTTGCATTTTATATGACGATAAGTAACTATATGTGCATATCAACAAAATTTTAAGTCTCTGCTACCAGATACCTATAACCAAGTTAAACCCCAAATTTATTTTTTTTTTTTTCAGCAGTAGTGTATGAGTAACTTGTCTCCATTGAAAGCTTATGAAAAGTCATGTTACGTTATTTTGACAGACATTCTGTTCTGAAATGGAACAAAACTCTATATACTATTGTTTAGTAAAATAAAAAGGTTGTGTAATGCAAAATCATTAGCAAGCAATAAAAAAATTTAAACGCAACCCACGATTTTTTATGTAATTTGAATGGGGAGTTCAGTATCTCCCAGCTCTGACTGCTTTTATTATTACTAATATTCTTTCAATTGTATTAACTTGTCTATGGCATTGTTCAATTCCCTTCTACTAAAAAGGGTTTAATGCTATAAAATAGACTAATGATCTCATGGCTTCAAAGACTCACTATTGAATGTCGATTCATATAAATGTAGGTATTTGAAGCATAGAATTGTTTAAAGCAATAGCTGTCAAACCAACTGTCAATGGAAACACATGCTGTCAACAATTATGTACCATAATACCATTAATACAATTATGTATATAATACATATTTTAATATACTTTGGTAACACTATTTTAGAGTCATATGGAAATTGTGCTGTTAGAGGCTGTTTCTTGCTAAATTTGGCTTGCAAAACCCAAAAATTTCCTAACACGTAGAATTTTTTGAGTTTTACTAAAAGAGAGCATTCTTCAAACCACCACCATTTACTAAAATGACAAAAATAGCTATACGTGGTGGAAAATGCTTGGAATCAAATTCGAAATCAGGGCCCTTCAAATACCTCACAGACCTTTTAGCACATCAGTTGCAAATTTTTCCCACAAATTTGTTGAGTAGTGGAGTTTATCCGAGTCTTTATTAAGTTTAACAACGTTCGAAGCCCTTGGATATTCCTTTTCAAAACTCACTAACTGCACGGTAGAGAAAAGGAAGAACTTCACACTCATTAGAGCTGAGAATTCTTTTTTTTTTCAATTGTGTCAATACTCTGATGGTGCTACAAGCCACACTGTTAACATGGATTTTGTTTAACTTAATTTGAAATCAAATGTTTATACTCCTAAAAATCACCCTATAATTAAAGTAATTTATGCTATATGTCTTATTAAAATGATTAATGATTTATCATTCAAATAATGGAAGTGAATTATTGAAAGCTAGAATTTTAAAATATTTAAAAAAAATTGTTCTAAAGAATTTTTTTCTTAATAATTTTGACATTATGAAACTGAAAGTGGTAAACAACAGACTTAAGACGAAGTTAGCAACGAAGACAAACGTTAATGGCTAGTTTTGTTTTTAACAAACAATTCAAGTGATTTAAATATTTTTTAAATTTAGAAAAGGAGATTAGATTGGGTTAACTTAAAACGGGTGAACCAAATAGAGATATCCTTTTCAATAGGATTCAATAACATAACAGTATTTTTGTTCAGTATTATTTGGCATTTGTTCATGGTAAGATTTACGCTTATTTATATTTAAACCAAACTACTTTACATCAGTTATGTAAATTCTTTTTATATTATATATTATTAAAAGATTAAGGCGAATGTTGTGTCTTCATGCTTGCATGTCCTTAGTATCATAAAAATATCAGTAATGATTCTAAACAAATTTTTACATTTTTTTCTCAGTGTTTTTTTTTTTTTAATTTAACTTTTAGTTGGTTGTTTTGAAGTTTATTTGCAATTCCTTCATAAGTATTGGATTCGAAAGGCTTACTTTGAAGCATTATAATTGGCACAAAGATCAAATTACAGTCTTTTAACAACCACTCAGGTTTCTTGAATCGGCTCTAACTAATATATGAATACCCAGAGGTTTATCTTTTTGTTAAATGCATACATTAAGAATGTTGAGAATTTAAATTGAGAAATATATATAGATGACTTGAATACAACAGTGTTATACAGCAGTCCCAAATGGAAATTGAACCTAGAAGCAACAGAGTTTGCAAATTATTTGTACGAAGAAAGACCATTAATGGAACTGCACACCTGCCCAGGAAAGGGAAGTAAAGCATATCAAGCTGAACGTATCTTAAAGTGATAGTCAAAATGGGTCTTACAGATGTCGTAGCTATAGGGATCTCTATTGTAGACGTAAACTCGGTCAGCACACGTGAAGAACGTGGAAAATTTGCAAGACCGTTTAAATAATTGGGAAAGTTCGAAAAGTCGGTTATTTTTATGAAAATTTTAAAAGACTTTTCAGAGTGTGGAAGTACAAGAAAGTGCTTTAAACGCGTTTTTTCTCTAAAATGGGGATTTTCACAGTCGGTTAAACCGATTAGTCTCAAATTTTAACACGAGCTTCTTAAATATATATTTCTTGTAATTATTCGAAGATATATTTTTATAAACAACTTAAGGCCGAAATTTTGTTCAAAAATTAATTTTTTTGAAAATCGGCATTTTGTCATAAAATTTCTTTCGATTAATTATTAGATTTAACATTACTTTAACGAAATCTGTTTTGTTTTTTAAATTCAGAGAATACAGTTCAGAGATATGGTGGGCACCGCAAACATAGTTTTTGAGAGGAGCTCCCGGATATCAGCTGTTCTTTTCTAAATAAATATTTTGCTAATACAAAGTCCTAAAATACAGTTTTAAAATACCATATTATGTATAAAAATTTTTGGATCAATAAATTTAAATTTTTTTTAGAAAAAATTCTGAAAAATTCGCTTGTTTTCACCTTCTAACTGTACATAATCCCTTAAGAAAGGTCAGAGACTATCTCACAAGTAATTGTATTAATAATAAAGTTTACCTCGAGCATTACTTGTACACCCGAATATCAATACTAATGCAAAGGTATTGAGAAGCAACCGAGAGAAATTAAATAATACTCTTCGAACTACTATTTACGATCAACTATTCTCTAAGTTCCTTGGTACCAAAATTTCGATTAAAAGTTAGGTACCGAAAAAAGTAGTTATCGATTTCAGCCACTTCGGCCAAAAAGCTAAACAATCAACTATGATATCTTTATTTAAGACTTTGCACCCATGTAAAAGTGAAGTTGAGTTAAGAAAGTTGAAATATGGTTTTAAAACCCAATTGCTGCTTTCGTAAAAAAATTTAATTCTCATTTAACAAATAACTAACTAAAAGTTTGTTAAAGAAACCAAGTGAAATTATCGTCTGTTTTCAATTTCCACCTACAAATCACACTTACTGAAGACACAATTATTGTGTACATACAGACAGTCATACACACAAATGTTAAGTACCCATATTAGGCATTGAATATTGAACAACTGTTTTGAAGAGACTCACTACGGGGTGTTTCCCAATGCCCATTTACGAACAGTTTGTTCAAGATTTTTACTTTTTCTAACAATTCACTTACCGCGTTTCTCCTCCATTGCTGCTTTGTTATGATTTTAAGTGGTGCTTTGGCGATACGATGATTTTTTGTTGATGGAAATAAATATGTTTTCGCAATGCGAATTGTGTTTGCGAAAAAAGTGTTTTCGTTTTTTTTTTTACTTTTAATTTGGTGTTGTTTAGTAAAAATCACAATGGCACTTGTCTGCAATTAAAAGCGTTGCAAAATAACAACAAATCAGCTAACGAATGTGGGTTGACTATATACTTGTTGATTTGTGTGTGTGTGTGTGTCCGTTTTTCTTTGCGAAAAAGCGCTCAAGGCACAAAGTGGCTATAAGAAATGCGTCTGAGCTGGCAATCGATGAAATGAAAGTCACAATTAAATCAACGCTTCAACGCGCACAATAGCGTGTGTGTGTATGTGTGTACGTTGTGGGTGTGTGTTGGTGGCTGTGCAGGCGCGTGCGAGTGCAAGTGGGCGCCGTAAAATTAAAGTTAAAAGTTGGTGGAAGGTAAAAATGAAATACAATAAAAGAAAGAAGCAAAATTGTTTGTTGCAATTTCACTTGAGCAATTGTTGGCGTACACATATTGTTCATGCAGCGGCTGCAGCTAACTGTTAATATATTTGACACTATGAAACAAAAGCAAAAAGTTGTTGGTAGTATTGGCAAAAATAAAGCGTTTGAATGGAAAACGAAAGTGCGGCTCACTCAGCTGCCAAAGTGTTACGCTTCAATGGTTCGTAGGTGTTTTGGAAAAAGTAATTTTTTCTTAATTTTGAGCGCAAATTTGCAACAACACTTCAAATTATTTGCGCGCACCAGCCACCAACACACAAAATTTTCCAAAAAAAAAAAGCACAAAGAAAGTTTTCTTTAATTTTTATATAAAATTTTTTTAATTAAAACTAATTAATTTTTAGAACAAAATTATAGATTTTGAATTTTTTTTTTAATTATTTTTTTTTTTACTAAAAAACAAACATTCATTTTTAACACAAAGTTTTCAATTTTGATAATTTTCTTAATTAAAATATAAAAGGAATTTTTTTCAACTGAAACTTTTTTTAAAAACCGTATTTTTTGTAAAAACCTGGATTTTTTTTGTAAAAAAAAGTTTTTTTTTAATACAAAAACAGCACTTTCTTATAAGAAGAAATAATATCTTTATAAAATCCGATTTTTTGGAAAAAACCTGCAATTTTTAATACAAAAATTTTTTTTTGATAATTTATTTTTAATAAATAACTGTATGAAAATCGATTTTTTTTTTCAAATAAATAACTGTATTTTTTTATAAAACCGTAAATATTAAAAAAAAAAAACCGATTTTGGAAAAAACTGTAATTTTTTCAATAAAAACAATTTTTTTATAATTAATTGTACTATTTTTTTATAAAAACCAAAATAACTATAAATATTTTATAAAATAGAATTTTTTAAAAATAATTAATAAAAATCATTTTTTTAATAAACAACTGCAACTTTTTTTCACAAAAGCTGAAATAAATAACTTATGTTTTTTATAAAAGTTGATTTTTAATAAATAATGTTTTTTGGATAAAAACAGAACAAAACGTACAATCTTTTATGAAAACTGATTTTTTTATACAAAAAAGTTTTAATTTTTTCAATAAAATCCATTTTTATATTAAATAACTGTAATATTTATGATGGAAACCGAAATTAAAAAAAAAAAAACAGTTTTTTATGAAAATAATTTTCTTTTAATAAAAACATTTTTTTTTTCAATTTTAATTTTAAAATTTAGAAAAACAGTTTTTTTTTAATGAAATTTTGTTTAATTAATCTCTTTAAATTTTTTTTTATTTAAAAACCATAATTTTTGTAATTAAAAAAATTGCAATTTTTTTTATAAAAAACCATTAATTAAAACTTCTATTAAAAATTGTTTTTAATTTATTTTTTTTTTTTAATTTTTAACAACCTTCTATGCTGCTGATAACCATATATGTAGTCGTTGTTGTCCGTTTACTTTCAAACTCAATTTGGCTTATCTATGCCAAGTAGAGGTTCGATCACACTGTTAAAGGCACTTTCAGTTAGGTTACACGTAATTTTTACACTTAAAAATTTGTATTTTTTGAGAGTCTTTAGGTTTTATGATCACTTTTTCGCATTAAATTTCGTTCAAATTAAATATTTAAAACTTGCTATTTTTCAGCGTTTGTTGTTGCTTTGTATTCGCGTTGCTACCACGTTCGGTGTTCGAGCGTAAATAAACACAGTCTGCAGTTGATTTTCGCTGATATAGTGGTTGGAAGCGCAAAAACGGCGCGCACACCAGCACCAGCAGCAACAGCAGCGGCAGTAGCACCAACAGCCCACAGCCAAAAGCTAACAGCAGAGCGACCGGCACCCAGCGTTAGCGTCGTGTGTTAGCGTTAGTGTCAGCTTCAGTCGCAGTCAATCAAGCCGGTTAAACCATGCCAGTTTGGTCGTCAGTCAGCCACTCAAGTCAGCTGGTTGGCAAACGGCCAACTTGGCCAGTTAGCAGTGATGTTTACAGCGGCATTAGCAGTGCCGGCAGCGATAGCAGAAGCAGCAGAAACTGTTAGTTCGTTAGTTAGTGGCCTAACATAACTGCTGACGCTATGCGCAGCTTCGTAGCGCCGTTGACGTCGGCTGCGTCTATTATGCTGTCGTTAGGAGGTAAGTGAAGAGACCAACTTACAGTGTGCTATTTTGGAGTTACTTGCAAAAGTATTTACTAAAGCGTGTGAAATGGTAAAAGTAATGGCGGAAATTACAACTGAATTGAGCTGTAGATTATGATTGAATTCAGAAGTAGAAGAGATTATAAATACTATTTTCTTAACGCCAATATCATTTAATAGGTTTCAGAAAAAAGTAAATATTTTTAAATGTTCAAAATCAGCATATAAAGACCTAAGGTTGACTTACCGATATCATTGAAAGGTTTTTATTATATTTTTCTAAATTTTGGAGATTGAGTTTAAGTTTTCGAATTAATAAAGTTTCAATCGAATTCCAACGTACAGAGCTAGCCCAGAGGATACTAAAACTATGGATGGAACACTTCCTCAGCCTCCTCAATGGCAGTGGAAACATAACACCTGGAGATCGTGGACTCGATTCGCCAATCGATGACGACAGACAGAACAGACGTTCTATTGCCCGACCATGACGAAGTTCGAATAGCAGTTATCCGTATAAAGGACGGTGGAGGCCGATGGATAGTCCGCCGAGCTGTTCAAATAAGGCGGCGAAGAACTGATAAGGAGCTTGCATCAGCTTCTGTGTAGAATATGATCGGACATGCTTCCGTCTGGCAATTGAAATTCAAATTGAGCAATATAAAAACCCCCGTCAGTATTGTGAAGGACTTCTTCGATCCGTTCGACACCAAACGAGGTTTCAGACGAGGCGACTCACTTTCGTGAGACCTCTTCAATCTACTCTTGGAGAAAATAATTCGAGCTGCAGATCTGAATAGGAAAGGTACAATCTTCTACAAGAGTGTACAACTGCTGGCGTACGCCGATGACAATTGGCCATAACAACCGCCGTTGGTTCTGCTTTCTCCAGGTTGGCCAATAGCGAAAAGAAAAACTCTGGCGCGGCTATAACCGCGAAGAGGTGTCTACGCCAATAAACTTCTAATGAGCAGACCGGATTTGGGTGACGGACCACTGCAGTATATTTCAAGCAGAGGTGTTTACTATTGGTAAGGCCACGGAGTTAGAATCTAATTCGTCAGCAGGCAATTCCAGAGTTAATATCTGCGTAGACAGCAATCACAGACATGACTTCGTTTTACATATCGGACAGAAGTGTCTTGGAAAACAAGGTGTCGCCAAGAACAAGGAACTTCACTTCTACAGGGTGCCTAATCACAAGGACATCGACGGCAACGAGATTGCCAAGAATGGTGTACACCTGTCATCCGAAAACTTGACAGACATACGATGATATGGACAGGAGCATGAAAGGACAGAGCGCGATAAAACGATTCACCTAGGAAAAAAGTCTTCTGTAAAAGTATGGATCAGAAATGTACAAAGCTCCTACTGGCTGTCGATAGAAACGAGGATTTTAATTTAAATTCAGTGAAATTTATGAAGTAATGTCAATATTAAAAATATGTTGGAAGAAACATTTTTCTCTGTCATGGCATTTAAATTTAATCTTCCTGGTATTTCTTGCACAAAAACGAAAATATTCTTTTGACAATAAAAGCTTGCTCTTGCCATACTTGTAGTATCAAACTTGGCACTGCTGCGTTGCTCTTAACACTGACGTTAAACAGTGGCTGTTAGCGAATAACAGTGGAAGTCATTAATGGCGCCATCTCTTTAGTTACAGTATCTAATATTCGTTATTGCTACCAACATAGCTTCGGTTGCTGTTATTACGTGTATACAATGACAAACTGCAGTTTACTGGCATTTTACTTTCAACATGACCATAATATTTACAATAACCTCAACGTTGCTGTTACTTTTGTGGCGGAAAATGCTTTGGCTCCATTCCCCACAAAGTGAAATGAAAAAAATGTGTTGTGTGTGTGTTGGTGCATAATTTTCTGTTTCCATTACCGTTTTGCTTTGCCAATAACTTGCGATGCATCTTTTCGCCGTTTTGCTTTCTTTTATCTACGCTTGTCATTGGAGTCAGCTGAGTGCGGCAGCTGGTGACTCTTTAGCTTACTAATATAGCTATTATGGTATATAAAAGTATATATGTATATATACGTACACCATAGATATGTTTCAAAAGTGTGGAGATTGTATAAGCCTGTGAGCGGCTGTGAGGCAAGTTAGTCACGTGCTGTTGTCATTATAGTTTTATTTTTTTGATTTTTGTGGCTTGACTAGTTTTGGATGATGGGCACTTTAGGCAATTGAAAACAAATGCAAAAAAAAAAATATCAACAAGTTGCAATTTTTATAGTTTGCTTATTTTCCTTTGTCCTTTTAAGTACTTTTTATAAACTATCTTGTGATAAATTAGTATCGATATAAATAATATAGGCAATTATCGATGAGGCAACCATTGATTTTGGATAGCTCGAAACCACAAAAAATGTTACATAATATTATTCAATGTTTTTTTTTTTAAGGAAAGTCTCTTCATGGTTCACAGCGCACAAGCTTCAAAATATGGGATATACAAATAAATAGAGCAAACAAATAAATAGTAAAGAAAAATAACGGAAAAGTGCCTGTTTATGGAGAAATAAAAGCATGACAGATACATATGTATATTATACATCCAAACAAATTGTAGTCCATAGCGTTTTTTCTTAGCCTTGCCATTGTCAAAGACAGAAATGCTTCTACTCTACCAATAATTGTCGTGATTTTTGTTTTGCTACATCATCATCAACTCTCCGCTGCTATCAACATTTGTAAATTTATTGATAAAACAAATATACGTATGCGCATGTGAATATTTTTTCGTTGTTTCGCTTTTATCGCTGCAAGAAACATGAAAACGCGGCATATTTACTACGCTGTGGTATTTAATAGTTTGTTTTGATATGCAAGTATGTCACAACTGTGTCGATATAGTCGTAGGCCTACGAGTGTGTTGTTTTGGCGACGCATGAACTTGCACGCACATAGGCACACTCTGTATTCAAACAATTATATGGAAATTGTCACGGAAATAACAGCATTTAATTTTCGCAAAAATGTTGCGTATACGCAGTGTATTTGGCTTAGGGTGGAACAATTATTCGACGAAAATTTTGAATTAATCAAAACTTTTAATTTTTCATTGAATAATTTCAATGCCAATTTTTGATGGATTTTGTAATTGCATCAATATTAAAATGGTTTTGAGTTCGAGATAAACTTGCCACATGTTCCACATTGCTAATCTCACTTAAAACTTCTCAAAATCTATGACGCTAATATACGAGTATAGCAAAACAGTGGAGACGGCACTGGTTTTACATATTTAAGAAAAATTTGGTAAAACTTGCTGAACCCAATCTGAACACGGCGAATATTGTTGCATTGGCTACAGAGATTCATAGAATGTGATCAACATCTACTACCTTGCCCAATGCGACTTCTTTTTATTTGAAAATTCCAAAATGACGCGTGCCGGATTGGAACTTGAGTTGAATGAGAAGGATATCGCCATCTGAAGTCTTTTGAAGAACATAGCGAAAGATATTTTTCAGAGAGTTTAAATATATTGGAGCATATCTTATAGGTCAATCGAAAAGTCCACAGCTTGTTACAAAAACTTTGTACGATGATTAGTTTCTCTTTCATATAATATCATTCACGAAAAGTTGGGTATGAGAGAGCTCTGTGAAAAGTCCATGTTCCGCGAGTGTTTGGAGACGTTCAAGCGTATCAAACTCGAATTTTTCGTCGGCATGTGACAATGGATCGAACCTGCCGCCCTGATTTCACTTCGAAGCCCAGTCGACCGTCATCCGAATGCACACAATGAACCCGCTCCAAAGCTTGGAAAAACACCACAGTCGACTGTCAAGGTTACAGCATCTGTATATTGGGATGCGCATGTAATAATTTTCATTAACCAAGGAAGTAATTTTTTATTAAAGTACCATCAACAGGGACTATTACTTAGAGCTATTGGACCGTTTGAAGGACGAAAGAAAAACGGCCATATTTGAAAAAACACAAGTGTTGTTTCACCCAGTCAACACACCGTGTAACAAGTCAGTGTAAACGATGGCGAAAGTCCAAGGATTAGGTTTCGATTCGCTTCCGAATCCACCGTATTTGCCAGATCTTATCCCCAAAACAGAGTGACTGATCGGTCAAAAGTCAACTATAGATACTGGGGTCCATATATTCAGTACTCAAGGGCTTGAGCAGTTTTATTTGGATTTGTACAATTCTTGGTCACAATTTTATCCCGTTATTTTAATTGCGTCCTGATTTGTGTACTGGAAAGTGATAGAATCAAATTGAATTCAGAATTGTGTTATATGGAAAATAGGCGGTTGTTGGCTCGATTTTTATACTGTGACATAGTAATATGAGAATAATGCTACGCGCTAAATTTAGTCGAAATCGTTCGTACGGGACCGGAGATATGTGAATTTATCAACAAGTGGGCGGTGCCAAGCTCATTGTCAAATATTCACAGCAGCGCCAATACCCTCTCATACCATCTCGAGGGTAAAATTTAATGTCTCTGGTGTAATTATTTATTGATTTATTGCACGTTTAGCAGTTTTTAGTCGTACCGTTATATGGGGAGTGAGCGGCGTTATCATCCGGTTTCATCCATTTTCACAATATCGGTAGGAGTTTTTGTAATATGTGTAATGTGAGGAGACACGTACATTAAACTTATTGCTGGGTTGAAATTTTTAGCCCACAGGTGCCCCCTGCTACTATCAAAATGCCAAATTAGAGTTTTGAATCTTAATTTAGTCCTTAGATATGATTCTTCATGGGCTTTCTGTTAATGGCGGTACGAACACGAAGTTTGTACTAAGAAACCCGCATACGTAGGTTGCTATATATATTTCTGGTCTAGGCAACACTAAGTGTTGCCAGGTGCAATCTGACATTTCCATTGGAAATTTTGACATTTTTTAGCATAACATCACTCAGAATGTTTTGTCATTTAATCGTGAATTGTTTTATTTACACTCGTGAACATTTTCGTGCGGTCATTTTTCACAACTTTCGACGTGGATTATCACGACAAGAGTGCATCGATGAACTAAAATCTTTGTATGGCTATGAAGCACCATCCTATAGCACTGTGAAAAACTGGTACAACGAATTCAATCGTGGCCAACGCTCGCTCAAAGACGAATTCCGTGAAGGTCGTCCAAAAACAGCCGTTGTGAGAAAACATCGATGCCGTACGTGAACTGATAATGCAAGACCGTCATGTAACATAACTTCAGATAGAGGCATGCCTATGCATTTCTCCCACCAGCATACATTCGATATTGCATGAACACCTGGCCGTAAAAAAGGTTTATTCTCGTTGGATCCCGCACAATTTGACAATCGCTCAAAAAAAGGCTCGTGTGGATTGGTGCAAAGAAATGCTGAAAAAATACGATCGCGGTGCTTCAAAAGACGTTTACAAGATCGTCATAGGTGACGAATCATGGACCTATGCGTATGAGCCCGAAACAAAACAGCAATCGACCGTGTGGGTCTTCCAAGACGAGCTAAACCCAACAAAAAAAAAAAAACATTTTCGTTGATAAATATGCCTATTTTCATTATTAGGCCAGAAATATATAGCCCTCGTACCAAGTTGCATTAAGATGCCTCAGTTTTTTTTTCAAGTTATCCGAATTTAAACTAAACAACTGGTAGGTGAACAAAACTATTGTGGCAACATGTTGCATGAGTATAAAAATAGTATGGAACAGTTGGAGGGTCGTTATAAACAGTCGATCATCCTTGAAGGGAAACTATGTTGAAAAAGAAACAAATTTTGAGGAAAAAATCTTTTGCTATGGTAGGCCGGGGACTTTTCCATTGACCTGTTGAGTGTATCGAAAACTTGTAGTAATTATCATATCATTCTTGCATATAAAGCTTAATGGAAGAAAAATCACAGTAATTCCAAATGAGAATGTATACGAATAATAGTATTATAAGTTATTGTATTGTGATTCAACATCAAAAAGTGGCGATATTAATTGATACCGTTCGAAAGTGATAGCATGTCGGTTGTACTATAATTATTTTATTTTTATTTGGATATTTTGTGCTTAACTAGAACTAAGTAGAAATGTGAGCTATAGAATATTCTAGTTTGGTACCAAAAAGTTTATGTTTTCATCGAATAACTTAACTAATATTATTTCTATTCAAATCCCTTCATATATTTAGCTTTTTCTGTATTTTTTAAGTATCTTTAATTTAATGAAACTTCGAAATTAACTCATTCTGACAATTTTTCTAATAAATTAAAAAAACCACTTACCTTATTTATGTACTTTGCTGATGAAAGTCATTAAAATTTTGTAGTCACTAGAAAATAATAAAGAAAAAGGTAATTTTTATTATTATGATGCAAAGTATTATACAACAAAACTAGCTCTATTTGAATATTCATTTAAGTTTAACAGCACTAACTCGGTAATATCAAACCCAAAAATTAAAAAAAAAAATTTGTAAAAAGGAAAACGAAGAGTAGAAATAAGGCACACAAAGAGTGTGCGACAGATAAAATAAAAAATATCAATTAAAGGCAATGTACCTGCAGGCATCTAAACTACTCGAAAATACCTCGGTATGTCAATGAGACTTAAACAGTAGTCCGTTAGCAAAATCGCATTTGTCCAATTAATATTTCAGCTCGAACGCTGGTTATAAAAGAGTTGGACTGTGACTGCGTTTTTTCATTCAATACTGGGCACCGCGATTCGTAAAAGTCCATTAACAGTTAAATAAAAATAACAACAATAACAAAATTAAGCAGTTGATTGGCCGCTGGCAATAAATAAAGTTGATAGAAAATAAAACGGCCTGACTGGAGGGAGGGATGAGTAGTGATTTTCGCAAAAATAATGACATTGAAATTGTAAATTGTAATGTGAGCGGTGAATGCGCATGCGCACAACTCGACAACAACACGTCAAGCGCGTGCACACGCAGCGTCTAACAATAACAATAGCTCAAGTCTCGCGCTGATCGAATACATAGTTTGCTGATCGCGTGGCACAACCAACTACATACGTACAATATAAGAAACAACTTTATCATTAGTAAATGGCAACAACAACTAAAACACGCTTTTCAGAGTACATCTCGTAGGTAGAGCTGATTTTGTAAATGTTGGCGCTGAGCTTGTAAGTTTCAACACCTGCTGTGCACACGAGTACAACTTACAAAAAAACACAAAAAATGCCTAATAATCCGCGTATTATTACAGAGCACTGTGTAAGTAACTACATATTGTAAGCCTATACTAATACACAAGTGCATGATGACCCGCGGTTAAGCGTGCAAAATATTTTTTTTTTTTAATATTTTCAAGTCATGTGGTTTGTTAAAAGCCCAAGAAAATTGAGAGTTGTAAGCCTGAAGATGTATTTGATATAAAAAAGAAGAAAATTGTTTTCAAAATATATTTGTATAGTACGTCTTTTTATGTTGTTTATATACATACATACATAGTTATAAAATAGGTTCTTAGACACTTCTAAGAAAGTTTATCCAATTATAAGCTATAAGGTCCTCCGTCTTACAGTTTGTTATTTTTTATACTCTCGCAACAAAATTGCTAAGGAGAGTATTATAGTTTTGTTCTTATTTTCAGATCATTTAGTAGAGCATTAAATTTCCTACAAAATCTAAGAAACGAGCTATTTTTAAAATAGTTGGATTTGAGTTTTTCTATCTGATGATAAGAAAAAAAAAAGAAAAACTGTAGGGCAGGGACCTTCCTCATACTTGGAGGCATTTTCTTAGAGGTTACTAAGGACCAATTTTTCAGAGTACCAAGCGAAAAAAAAATATTTGTGTTTTTGCCCCACCCGATAGAACGAGCTGCCTGGGTGCAAAACTGCAAAAGTTGTGTGCTAAACGGTAGATCGGAAGCGCACAAAGCTCCTACTGGCAGTCGAGAGAAGAGACTGTAAGAATATGATGGGAATGTTAACTGGTTACTGTCTGGTAGCAGGACGAGAAGACTGTAGAAAATATCTTGAGCGGGGCACCAGGAAAACAATGGAGCCTTTCTTGTGCACTTGTCCCGCATTAGCAAGACTATGCCGAAAACGTCTGGGCTTTCCACGGTATGATACATTGGAGAAGGTATCGATAGTGAGGCCCCAGAGTCTGTTAAAATTCTTGTCAAGCACAGGCATTCTAAATATAACTATGCTTCTTGGACTTAACGACTGAATCCCCTCTGATATCGCAAAGAGTCAAATTGGTCTATGCGTGCCTTATTGGCCTATCAGATTAACCTAACCTAACCTTTGACCCACGCTAATATATATATATGAACATAATAAGATTCGAGTTTTATCTGAGAGTTGAATACATTTTAATAAAACTTTCGTAAGTATGTGAAAATAAAAGCAAATTTACATGGATTTGCCTATACCACAGACTAGAAGATATAAACAAAATTTAACGGCAGATCCATCTAGCATTAATGCAAATCAAAAAATTCAATCCTTCAAGAAAAATATGGTAATTGTCATACCTGCAAAAAGATATAGTAATGATGACAAAATTTTCAACAAAATTACTTTCTGAAGATCGACAAATTTCAATTACGAAAGCATTCGAGTAATAATTAACTTCTAGTTTTATCAAATAGAAAACGTATATATAAGGTACTTATACAATATATAACTGTATCTAGATTTGATTTTGTTGAGATATGTATAAAGTTTAGCTCAAAAGTGGTTAACAAATTTCAGATACTTTCATATCAGTATTATTTAGATTCATACTTTCAGATATTATTGGATACATATTTAGTTCAAGTTTTAGGAATACAAATGGGATTACGTTATTGTAAATGCAAGTCCACTGCAATGGAGGTGCCATAATGAAAGAAAAACTCGGACTTATATTTTTTGAATATATATAGAATGCCCTGAAGAACTTTGAACAGCTTGCTTAATTGATATCATTATCTCTAATAGCCGACATGCTTTCGATCAAAGTCTTTATAGAATATGTTTCTAGTGATGTGTCAATAGAAATCTGTAAAAGCAGTGATTTTTTTAGGTAAATAACCACCTTAAAGTCCTGAAAAATGTCACTAGGACTAGAACTGAAAAATACAGAAAATGCTCTACCTTTTTGAAATCACTTTAAAAAAATATATATTTTATTTTCTCTCAAATGAAACCGTTTTATCGCGATTTTTAGCGACTAGTTGTTGGTTTCCCCTTTTCAAAATGTGCATCCCAATATATGGATCTTATAACTCTGCTAGCTGACTGCTTCATCACTGTATGTTGCAAAATCGGCCAAAAACCGATGGCAACGCGTTGAAAAAAGCACTCATTGCATTCATTTTCCCACTTCATCTCCATCTCATGATTTTTTTCTTCTATGTTTTAAAAACACATGTAATTTCTTTCTATCTATTTTTGAACGCCGTGCATAGATATGGAACGAGTTTGCCATGATCTTTGTAACTTTCAAAAGGAACCGTCGGAAATAATATTAAGTATATATATTTATGTAAATAATGACGAGCTGAGTCTGTATAACTATATGACAAGTGGTCCCTAGTTTTTGAGATATTGACTTCAGGTCCATTTGCACACTTCTTTTTCGCACTAAACTCCTCTCTCTTCGGAATCAACGATATCAAACAAATATCATATATGTACATATATGTCATTACAATTGACCGATAAAAATCAAGAATAATATTTTGCATATCCTTTTATGCAAATTGCATCTGTGACGGATATGGTAGCAATGGTAGCGTCGCTGCAGCTGAATTTAGCGTTTTTTTTCTTGTTTTAAATACAAAATTTTGCGTTACTCAAAGCCTATACCTTATGAGCCAATTGTCCGTCCAACTACGGAACATATAATTCTTTTTCAATGGCTTTCGGAAATAAAATTATGTGAACTATTCCATTGCCGGTATTGTTAAGTGGAGCTTGGGAAGATATGGAACGAAATCGGAGAATAGTTGAAATTGTTCTTTTATCTGCTATAGTTTCCAGATTATTCTATTCTTAGATTTAAATATATGGAAATTAGAGAGGTAATCGCCGATATTGTTGTTTTGAACCAAACGCCAATTTGTTCTACAAAAATGGTATCGAAAAGTTGGACGACCGCTATATTTTCTCGAGGGCGACTAAATTGCATAAATTAGTCATTAATTCTCATGTTTAAGTAAATATTTGCGTTAAGTTGGTTAAAAAGTCAGAAAAAATTAACCTTAAATATCAGTGATAAAGATAAATAATAATAAAGCATATAATATATACGCAGCACGTATTATTTTCTATATAAACTACTAACATATATAAATATAAAAATATTGATCAAGTATTAAACAACTTTCAGGCTTAATTATTTCGTTTTGGTTTTAACATTAAGACCGAAAATTTGCTGAAAAGCAAAAATCAATCACAACTCGCCAACTAATTCAAATATAATATATATACATATACAATATGTACATATATATCATATATTTGTAAGTGCGTTTATTTATAGGCTCACCGACTACAACGCTTTAAGGCAACAAATATGATATTGCGAATACTCGCAATTTGATAGCGATTGTAAAGTAATAAAAACTGTTATTTCACAGTTGTGGGTCTCTGGTGCCAAGTGCAGATTTATTGTTAAATAATAAGAGTGATTCAAGTCGAAAGAAAACAAACTTCTATCGCCAACTAATACTTCAAATTTAAGGTCATGGCGAAGTACGCGCCAAAAATTTGTTGTATTGTTTTTGTCATCTCATAGCCTGATGCCTCAATTGATAGACCACGAGCACAGGTAGGTGTATGTATGTTATTTAAGCGCATGCGCATGCTGTGTTAGATGTTTTCATTGAATGCATTGAACATATTACTATTATTAAGTTTTTAATTTGTTATATTTCAATAGCTTTGCATGTTTTCTGTATTTTATGAGATTTCATTAAATGGGTAATTATAAAAAAAATTCAGAGATTTTGGTACAGTATGTGTGCGAATGTGTAGGTATGTATTTTAGGAGACTCTAAGTCTATAAATACTTTTCGACAGGTTTCCGAATGCTGTGCAACAGATGAGTAATAGTAAATTATATACAAGAGGCTGATGAGTAAAATTTATGTATTGAAAATGTATTGATTTTTGCAGTTTTAATTCCCTTGTAGATTACAAATATTCGAACAATTTTTGTAGACAGAAGAAGATTTTTTATGAGTGGAGTATAAGTATGAGAAAAACTTAAAAGCTTTATAACAGGTGAATTGAAAATTCCACGGCTTACCACAGTAAAGCACATAGTTCCCATCAAGAGTGGCCACTCTGATTATAGGGATCCTTTAACTTTTCCATACCATTTTTGTTCTGCGTTTGGTCCTTTGCTTTAAAATAGGTCCCCGTTTCAGCGACCACCTATTCATTCGACGGAAATTTCTTCCCAGCGAGCATTCTTTTGAGATTTGAGAACAGAAAATAGATCTGTAGAATATGGTGGATGTGGAAGCCAATTCAAAGCTCGATTCAATGATATTTGCCATCTTTTTCACTGCTTGTGAAAAAGCTGAATTGCATTGATGAAACAGCACTCTCTTTTTCTTAAAATGCGTTCGCTTTTCTGTGATTTCGACCAAAGTATAGTCAATAAAAATTATTTTTTGCGCATCCCAAAATACAGAGGCCATAATCTTTGAAGCCTTTTGCTGCGTTTTTTCATGTTTTTGAGCGAGCTCAACGTGTGCAGTTTACACGGATGACTGTCGTTGGGACTTCGGAGTGAAATAATGGAGCCATGTTTCATCCATTGGCACATATTGACGCAAAAACTCTAGTTTAGTGCGCTTAAACATCTCCATGAACTATTACATAAAATGATTCGAAATCAGAAAATACCGCTCAGGAACAATCCTTTATATATCTACGATATACTTCGTTTTGTAACGGGTTCAGGCCGTTATAAAAATTAAACAAAGAATACATTGCAATATAGACAATTTATTCAAATTATCAGCTTTTTTTTCCCCAAGCTCTCAAACCACTTGGTTTGTTTACTAATCGCAGTTTGGTAATGACTACGACTTTCTGTAGGGTATTCCATAGGTCATATTCTCTAACTTTGACCATAAATTGTAGTAGAAAGAATTCAAAACTAGACTTCCAGACAGTCAATTATGGGCAGCTACGAAACAAGGAATATCGCATTTAAGCCACTGCTGGGTGGTTCTACCTTGTTTTTTCCATTGAAGTGACATTTGCTTAACTGCTTTACTACGCCTTCGGAAACATACAGCTCGTACAATTTCTCCCAGTTTTAAGATCTCTTCACAGGTATGAAGAGGTTTAACACCTTTAATGGAGATTTGCCACCAAATCATTAAAGCAGCTGATGCATACAAATTACAATAATAAAGTTAGGAATATTATTGAATCCAAATCGAAGAAATTTTTTATATATACATATATGTACATAATTTGTACACTGACCACCAGTTAGAGTAATGAAAATAATTATATCTATTACTATATGGGAACATGGGTAATTTGTAGACCAATTCTACATATTTTAGGCATTAAACTGTAATGTATCCAATTTCATAAATTCAATTTTGACGAAAGCTTAACGATCTCATATTAGGTATATAGGAGGTAGTATTGACCAGATTTTATCTATTTTTTTCCAAAAAAGGCAACCGGAAAATCGAAAATCTTTGTGTTAGGTATATGGAGGCTAAGGGAAGTATTGACCAGATTCAACCCACTTGTAACACGCAGACATGCTACTATCAGGGAAGAATTCTCTCTGAATTTCAATTATACTATATATGTCACATATTGACCGATATTTGTGCAAACAATCAACTATAAGAACTAGATCCACATATTCTGTACTAAGCGGCTTGAACAGTTTTGATTGGATTTGATTTTTGGTGGCATGCTTTACCTTTAAATTATTAGTGAAAGTTTTATCCTGATATATTAATATATTCCCAATTTTTTTTACAAATGGACTTTAAAACTTGTTATATGGGAACTAGGCGTTGTTGTTGTCCGATTTCGCCCATTTTCACACTGTGATATATGAATATGAGAGTTGGTCGGGTCCTGAGATATGTGATTTCACTTAAAAGTGGGCGGTGCCCTGCCCATCGTTCAATTTTTACTCCGGCTTCCACCACTGTGGCATTGCGATCGCCTGTGCCAAGTTAGAGTTATTTTAATTAGTGCTTAGTTATAGTATCTCATATGTGGTTATTGGCATTTTGTGGGCGTGGCAATAGTTCGATTACGCCCATTTACCATTTCGATCTTTTCTTTTGCCAAGAAACACACATACCAAGTTTCATCAAGATATCTCAACTTTTACTCAAGTTTCGAATGCACGGACGGATGGGCGGACGAACAGACAGATAGTCAACCGGATACCAACTTTTCTTGGCATCCCGAGAACAAAACTATTATACTCTGTAGCAACATGTTGCAGGAGTATAAAAATAACGGTACTTTTTTGCATTGTCATTGTATCTTCCGAGATTAAAGTTTTCAAGCAATTTTTTGGCTTGTTCCACATTTTTAAGAATTATAAATTCGAAACACTTTTGTAATCTGATTCGATACCGAAGAATTAACTATGGGGCTATGCACAGAGTACAAAAGAAATATTTTTATGCGATAATCCTTGCGAAACTGATGACGACATCATCATAGTGGTACTGGTATGCGTTGACTGTCTTGACAACCATTAATTACATTTTTCAACTCATACAAGCATATATGATAACGTTCTTTCGTCTGCTTGGACCGCGTATCTGATCTTTTAGTTTATACTGAAAATTAATGATCTCTTAGTTTTATCATTTTTCGATCTTCTTAAGTTATCTGTATTTTTGGTATGTTTTGTACAAATAGTTTGTTATTGTAGTTGAACATAGTAATGACAATGTCATTGACAAAACCAAATGCTTAGATAGATACAATTCTCTCTATGAGTTACAAATATACGACGTTACTGCATCAGTAAATCTACGCACACACCTTGACAGTTGCGTTTTGACAATTGTGACGCTGTCAAACTTGTCTTCACCATATTTTGTTTGCCAAATTCTTTGTTTACCTCACCCAACTGTGTACTCACTAGGCGAACGCTTGCTGACTGCTCTTTCTTAGCCTATATTTGAAGTGCGTTGCATTGTGATTGAGTGTCGTGGGAAATGACAGAAACAGCAACACTTCGGTTTTCGCGTAAAATAACAACTAACTTAGAGAGACAATTAAAAAATAAAATGAAAACAAAATAAAATAAAAACAAAATGAAATAACTTTAACCGTATATATGTCTATATAGTATATATGTATGTACACTTGCTATAGCTGATAGATTGACATATCTTTTATTGCCCGCTGAATGCCGTGCGCCACCTTCCGCGCCTTCTTCGCCTTGCACTTTACGCTTTCAGCAATTTTTCGCTATTCAACACTTGCCGCTATTCGTTCATATCTTCGTTTTGTTTTACTGCCGTGTCAAGTGTCGCGGCTGTAACGCTCGTGTGTGTTGGCGTTGGAAGTGTTTTGATGTTTTTCTAAAGTGTTGCAATTTTTTATGCGATTTTATGCGTTTTGTCGGAACTGCCTTCGCCGGCGTTGAAGCCGCTATTAAGCGTTGACCTTGACATTGTTTCTACTTTCACATCTCATACTACATTGCAGAGCTAGAAGCAATAAATTTTAACTAATTTCTGTGGTTTTGTAATGAATTATGTGTTTGCAGAGGAATAGATAAAGAAATATGCGTGGGTAGACATAACAAAGCTAAGATATTTTTTGATCTAGGTACCATATTTCTTAAAGCTGCTGTTAAAGTGTAGAACTTGGAGGATTTGCAGAATTATACACTTTAGTAATTTTCTTGTGCATAATGCTAATGCGGTTCAAAGTAATACATGAACATTCGATAACATCGCTGGCTGCTCTAGCCAATATATTAATGCAAGCATGGCAGGTAATTGGTAAATAGGTGTGAACTACCTGGAGTTTCAGAAAATGGTTCAGGTTTAATGCTCAAATAGCACCATACATTTGCTCCAACTTTAATCGAATAAACTGGAGGAAATTAAGGTCCTAAGTCAGACGTATTGTTACTTAGTTGAAGACAACTCAGCTCTAAATGATTTTACTTCAGGATATCTCTCTATCAGATTCCATCGAAAAAAAGTACATTCTAAAATTTACCGATCCTAGGAGGTAAAATCTCCGAAAGTACAGTCCGTGGCCGAGTCAATTCCGATAACGTAGGAAAGGCTGTTGTGGAAATATGTTGCAGGCGAAGAGCTCGAGTTGCTGCAGGAATTGAAAGTTAGACTTGCTCAGCTTCGTTCTGGATACTATAGAAGGTTAAACTCCTACTTATCCAGAATCGATCCTGACATATCCAACATATGTCTAGCATGCATGTCCCAGCATGACACTAACCGCCACTTTGCGTGCTTGCTAACGCTATATAACTGAGGTTCCTCTCCCTCCATATGGTCCGACAGCACGTGGAAACAGCACGTTTTCTGGGCCTATCTGACCTCGATGAAACTTATCTGATCTCTACCATCCTAACCCCTACATCAACAACAGAAACAATACATTTCACTGTCTCCGCTAACTACAGATTAATAAAGCTTGATAGGAATAAAATCTTGCGTTCTTAATACAGTTTTTCGGTAATATGGAAGTTAAGCAGAAATTGCCTCGCTTTCAGTAGTTGTTGCTTGCAAGAGATCAATCGGTCGCCCTATATTGTTATAGAGAAGCAATTGGGAAGGAGAAGGGCCTTTCACCAAAAGTCGTGCTCAGGTGTTTTATGGGGTTTTTGTCTGGTGGTGGGTTCTTGGAAAAACTACACTAGCTGATGATTTTTCACTGATATATGGAAGTTAAGAGGAGGGGTAGGAAGTGGGATATTCTGACGGGAGCTCCCCATCAACTCTCGTGTCCGGCTACCAGACCTCAGTAGCGTCTTTCAAGCGGAAATGGCTAATATCAAAGCAGTAATAGATGTACTGCTCCGAAGTGTAACTTCCTTTAGAGAGGAGTGCATTCAATCCGATAGCCGAGCGGCTATATTGGTTTTGAGAACACTCATCTCGTTGGCTATAATATCAAGCTTTTTCCATATTCTCGGTCACAAAGAAAATGCCGGAAGCGGTAAAACCGATGAATTTTCTAGGGAGGGTACATTTACTCCAATCCTTGCATTCGATTGAAAGCGAGTCAGTTGTACTATGTCATAGTTCTGTGACTGCAAGATCTTTCTGACCTTTATGAGCTTGTTAGGGAGAGAATTGCATTCGCTTGGAAGCAAATCGGTTTTCTGATGTCCTCTTGCGTTCTAGCGCTGAAACTTGGCAAGTACTGATCAACTACTACAACTTGTGTTTCTGCGAGATCATTCTGATTTAGAGTGCACCGTAAGATGTCCTCCCAACTGCTTGCTCTTGGCAAAGTCAATCTTGCCGCAATTGTTGAGTTCTGAGTGGACACGGTTCAATAGTTTCATACACGGTGCGAGTAAATATTTTGACGCACGCTCTTGGCTAAAGCTGTACAAAGGAAGGCGAGGTGGAATTATCCTGCCACTTTCTTTTATATTGCCCGGCTTTTGCCAGAATGAGCTTGAAAAATCAGTAAACAAACCTTCGGTGAAACTAGCGAAGTGGCTGGAATTTATATTAGCCACCTTAACAAATTCTTGGTAAGCTCAAAACTCTTCGTTAATCTATGACGATTTTAGTTGTGCGGCTGAGTGGTAAAAGCTTTAATATTTCGTTAATTTGAAAACTACATGGATCTATTCGATATGTATCTTTAGCAAAAATGATCAAGCAATCATCACTTATTTTTACTAATATTTTAAAATCACACTTCCTTCATTTCTGCAAATATACTCACAACGTACTGTGAAGAAAACTAATAGCGAATAATGAACATCGTCGCTGTAGGGCCATAAACTGACATAAAAACTATTTTATTGCAGAGATCATATAATTGCTTCTAGCTTGTAATAACACTTCTCATATGCGTATATCATACAAAGTTAATTTAAGAATCTTCGAAATCACTACGATTTCACTTCAAAACATACAAAAACATGATGTTTTTTCTAAACAACGCCATAAAACAAAACAAATAACAATAGTATGTTAAAGTCCCCGGTTCGGTTTAAATTGAAAGTCATAAAGTCCCGTATAAAGAGACGAGAAAATTATTAAACAAACAAAAAACAAAAATACTTAAGGAAATCGTTGGAAATCATTGCAAAATCATAATAAGCATATATGTATATATTTTTTTTGTTTTAATGAAAACAATTCCACAACATCAAAACAAAGTATAGAAGAAAAAACATTAATGTAAATAATTCTTATTCAAAGGTGAGTTAAGTAATCTTTTCGCACTTAGAACCTGAAAGTCGTTGAGCTGCTGAGTATGATTTAATAGCTTAAAGAACAATAACATGAAAAGCAAATGCAAGTGTTTTTCAAATCTCCAAGTGGTGAGCAGCTTATGTAAATCGTAAAATTTTAAATCCAGATGAGCATTAAAAATGTATTTAAAAAGCTAAAAATAGACAAAAGTTAACAGATATGTTGAATTTAATAGGTCTTATGGTATAGGAGCTCATTTATACGGAAAGATGTTAATTTTTTTTTTTAGCTTTTCAGTTCCAAGAAGTGAAAGATTCTCTTTGTGAAGTGCCGCTTCTTCGGTCTTTTCCAGTTTGAAGGCAGAGAGAAAAATCTATAGGTACAATTTCATCACTTCCATATGAATCGGTCACTCTATTTAGCATTTAAAAAACCGAGTATATATTGATCGATAAGAAGCACTTTTTAATATGAGGATTGTCTGCCAACATCACAAGATTTATAATAAGTTACAGATGTTTCTTCGTGAATTTTTCAGCCATGATAGATTTAAGTTCAAATCTGTTACAAAGCACTATTTTTGCAAACAATCGAATTTTATCTCTACTTTAAGCTCTTTTACAGACTTTAACAAGAAAAAACGTCAAATTAAAATGATTTTGATTGATTAGTTTTACTCTTGTTGAACCCTCAGAGATGATCTAGTGATTAAAGCCCACAGCATACTGAAATTTTGAAGGGAACAAGTGTCCATCCTGATGATACCCGTCTGAAGAATAACAACGTAGTGCGATTCAATGGATGCTATTCATATACGAACAATAGCATGACCGACGGTTGGAATTTAAGTTTGTTCTGTAGAAATTCACAAAAAAGTGGCCTCACAAGTCTCCTCAACATCGCATATAAGGTTTTATCGAGCGTATTGTGGGAAAGATTAAAGCCCACCGTCAACAACCTCACAACCTCACATCTTATCAGTGGGGTCTGAATTTGATCAATACCAAAAGATCCATCAGGATCGAGAAGGACTTCTCCGTTCCGTTCGATACCAAACGAGGTTTAAGAGAAGGCGGTTCCCTATCGTGTGATTTTTTCAATCTACTCTTGGAAGAAATAAATTGAGCTGACGATCTGAAAGAAGGGAAGGTAGCGAAGAAGGAATGGGGTCTAGTAACGAAGGAGGGCAAGACAAAATATCTTTTGTCATCAAACGAACAGTCGTCGCACTCGCGACTTGGCTCCCACGTCACTGTTGACAGTAACAATTTCGAAGTCGTAGATAATTTCGTCTATCTTGGAACCAGTATTAACAGCAATAACAATATCAGCCTCGAAATCCAACGCAGAATCCCTCTTGTCAACTGAAGCTACTTCGGACTGAGTAGGCAATTGAGAAGTAAAGTCCTCTCGAGGAACAAAGATAATACTCTATAAATCACTTAATATTCCCGTCCTGCTATATGGTGCGGAGGCATGGACGATGACAACGTCTGATGAGTCGGCATTACGAGTGTTCGAGAGGAAGGTTCTGTGAAAGATTTATGGTCCTTTGCACATTGACCACGGTGAATATCGCATTCGATGGAACGAGTTATAAGACGGCATTTCCATAGTTCAGCGAAGTAAGAAACTGCGACTACGCTGGCTAGGTCATGTCGTCCGAATGGATAAAAAACACTCCAGCTCTGTGAGTATTCGACGCAGTACCCTCGGGGGGAAACAGAAGAAGAGGAAGACCTCAACTCCGTTGAAAAGACCAGGTGGAGACGGACCTGACTAGATTTGGAATCTTCAATAGGCGCCAAACAGCGAAGAACGACTGGTACGCGGTTGTTGTCCACGGCAATAAAGAAGGGGACGTTTGTATGAAAGCTATAAGCTATAGTGGTTCAAATTGATCGCTTTTTTCGGAGATTCTGCTATTGCTTTAGGAATTAATCCATGTCGAATATAAAATGTTTTCCATACATGTAAATGTATTTGCATTGTTCAGTTTGTATGGCAGCTATATTTCAATACTTTAAGCCGATATAACAACAACTGAGGAACTAGTTCTCGTATATATGTGCATGGACAGACGGACATATTAACATAAGAAAAAATATGAAAAAATTTATTATTTTTTTCATTTGAATCCAATCGACATAAAGAAATCTTTAAGCAAGTACAAAAAATGACACATTTTTGCGTTTAATTGCTCATATAAGGAAATATTCACTTGGAAACTAGCTTCGGGCGATCAAATGAAATAGAGAATTATAAGATTTATTTTTTTTTTTTTTTTTGTTTAAGACTCATCCGAACACATGAAAGCTACATTGTAATTTATTTTCGGGAATTTAACAGAGTTCTATTGTTCATACAAATGTACATAAGTAAGTACACATGCGCATTAGAGTTTATTTTTGCGCTACACGTGCAGATGATATTGTAATTTATTTTATATTGCCATTATTAAGTTAAATACGCCCACACATAGACACACCTTCATAAGCAGATACATATCGTTTATGCCGAAAAAGCGTAGAAAAAGGTGTCATGTCGGTGGGTATCAAGTGGAATGAGTCGATAATTCGCAACATGAGTAGATGATGTGGCTAATTGATTTGCGTACACATAAACATACAAACACACATATGTATATGGCGTACAAAGTGAAGTGAGTTGGTCAGTTTTGCGAAAGCGTGTGATTTATTCACCTTTTTCACACAATGCTTTTAGCCACGGATAAAGTAACTCTGGCAATTAAATTATGAACGCAGATATGTATGTACATTCATATATATATCATATATGTACATATATATAAATGAGTGTATTTATATATTTAAGGCGCATATTGAATGTGCGTAAAGTGCGTGTCTTGGATAGACAATTACATAAAGCACTCGAACCTCACTTGAGAATTCATCCAACGAAACTTATGAGGCCAATAAAAAGTTCTTTGAGTTGTTCTTTAAGCGTTAATTAACCCTTCTAGAGTGAGATAATTAATGAATTTTGAAATAGCTGTATTCTTATATGTATAGTTATACTGAATAGGATATGTTAAGATCACCACAAAGTTTAAACTACCCAATAAGACAATATTTTAGCTGTCTCTGTCTCTCTGTCAGTCTGTATATATGCATCAATTTTTGAGATATCGACAAAAAAATTTGTATAACTCCATTCCTCTCTGACAAGCTGCACATTTGTCGGAACCGTCAACATAGCATCACTATAGCATATGGCTGCCATACAAACTGTTTCACCGAAATCAAGTCTATGAATGGAATTTTTTTTTTATTTGAAAATATATCTTCACTAAGTTTGGGCATAGATTAAATTATTGCTTAAGACGGTGCTAAAGTCTCTGAATATATTCTTGAGATCGGACCTTCCTAGCATATAGTTGCCCTTCAAAACGAACGGTTAAACTCCGGTTTATTTATAGAAACTTTATATTTTGTATAGAGAACTTAACTCAAATTTATTTTAGTTTTAATAATTTAATTCTGTTAAATTTTTTTTAGGATAATTTATTTTAATTTTAATTTAATGATACTAGCTTAATATTATTTTTCATTTTAACATTAATTTTTATTTTTATTTTAATTTTACTTTTACCTTTACTTTTAATTTACATAAATTTATCTTAAAAAATTTTATTTTTTTTAATTTTAATTATAATAATTTTAATTTTAACTTTAATTTATTTTAATAAGCTAAAATTTTTTAGTTTTCTTTATTCTAATTTTGTTTAATTTTGATTTCATGATACAGTTTAGTTTTATTTTTAGTTTTAAGGGGGTATTCTACTGTAGAAATCAAATTTTGGGCAGTTTTTTGAATTTTATTTAAAAAAAAACCAAAAATGTTTTTACTATCCATTTTTTTATGGTCTTTTTTATTGATATCTTAAGAATACAGAAAAAAAATTTTACAAAAAAATATTGAAAATTAAAATAATAAGAGGGGGGAGAGACAGGTGTAAAAAAAATGGCGCATCCTGGTGACATTGATCCTGACTCTCCTGGTGGTATAAAAAAAAATCAAAAGAAATTCCTAATCAGTAAGGATGATGTTATAGTCCGGGAACACGAAAAAACTTTTTTGAAAAATGGCGACTACCTGAAAATAAAAATAATTTTTTACGCTTTTTTTTGAAATTCCTGAATTTTTTTAAAATAATAAAAATAAAAATTTTGACACGATGCTGGTAGGAACGATAAAGGATCATATAAAGAAGGTTCACACAAAATTTCAAGTAAATCGGTTGTATAGAACTTGAGATAATGCCGGTACCGTGTGGAAAAAAGTAGTTTCGAGAAAAACGCGTTTAAAGTTTAGGAGACAATTCTAGTGAACACGGTCGCCACCTCACGAAATCGGATGTATTTTCGAAAATAAGTCGAATTTTGAAAAATCCTTCCAAGGTCATATTTTTGAAAGTCTAAACTTTAAATATATGTACAAAAGATCGAATTTTTCAAAATTCTAGAGTAGAATACCCCCTTAATTTTAATTTTAATATTAATGTATATTTTTATTTTTATTTTAATTTTACTTTAATTTCTATTTTAATTTTACTTTTAATTTTAGTTTTAATTTTAATTTCAATTTTATTTTAATTTTAATTTTGATTTAAATTTTTATTTATTTTTACTTTTAACTTATTTTTATTTTAATTGCATTCAATTTATTATAACTTAATTTAATTATATTTTATTTAATTTTATTTAAATTTACTTGATTTAATTTCACCAATTTTGATTTTATTTTACTTGACTTGATTTGTTTTGATTTCGTTTTATTTCATATAATAATTGCTCCAAGTTAAATTATTTTATTTTACCTCATTTTAAATTTTTTACTTAATTGCAATTTATTTAATTTTCTAAAAACCCACATCTCATCATTTTTATTTGTGGCATTTTGATTGTGACTGACATCTTGTCAAAATAAGTAAACAACTGTCAAGAATTCTCAAAGGTGTCACGAACAAAATCCGTTACATGTTGATCATTTTAATTTGTTAGATGCAACAGTACGTGCGTTTTTCATAAGATTTTCCTTTGACGCAATAATTAAAAATAACAATTAAATTACATTTTTTAATAAAATATTTTAATATACCTTGTATATGTGAATGAGAAGTTATGAGCAAAGTTGTCAGCAGCAAAACTTAAAATCCCTGCCCTATCTATTATTACAGCGAAGCGTTTTTATCAGTCAGCTTTAGCAAATAAACATTTTACTGTTAATTTAATCAGTGCTCAAGGTAAGAAGCAAAAGTTGTAGCCCCATAATTCCGATCTCTTTTTTACGAATAGCTTTGCGCAAACACTTAAGTGGTATTCTTTGTTGACAGTTTAGCTGGTCGGAAGGAATTTGGAGTACATCATCAGTTGATGTTGTTGGCTGTCCTGGACATGGTTTTTTCAAGAACGCGTTTTCGCCACTTTTTGAATAATTTGTACTAATCAAAAGCACTTGCTCGGGAAAAACACGAAGTTACCATTGAAGGCCTCTTCCAACATTCTAAACGTTTCGGCACCAGGAATTTGATTCCGCCCACAAAATTTATTGGAACTTCTTTGTTGAAAACCACCAAATGCACTTTAAGTAATTCTGAAAGACAACCGTATATTAAACACTAATGATTATTTTGATGTGACATTTGGAGAACTTTCTCAAGAGAAGTGTTAAAAGTTTTTACCAGAAGCAAGTGAAAATATTTTGGATAATGGTATTAAGACATGTGTTACGTCAAACACGAGACAGCTTAAATTTTGCTTTAAAATGTTCCATAGTATTTCCAGCTAAAGCCTCCGACCTTCTTTTCGATATCATATCAGATCAGGGTATTTCTAAACGAGAAAAGTAAGCTTTCAGGATAAGAAGAAAATCGAAAGCATATTTCCATCAGCTTTTAAGCAAATATAATTTCATTTTAACATCCTTCGCAAGAGTCCTATACTGGGGTTTAGATAAAGCTTTAGCCATAAAATATAGAAAACCAATTAGTCTAACACCAACTAGGATTACTAATTTTAAATGTTACTGAGTGCAAGATGTTCTCTAGAAATTACTAGCCACCGCATAACGCTAGGCATGTGTTCATTAGGTCTAGATGAAAAATTATATCATATGTCAAATTAAAGTTTTAAAGTATTTGGAAATAGTAATTAGAACATATAACAGCATTTTAATAACATTGCTACCGTAAGAAGGAAGGCCTGCACCCGCTAATTACGAATAGCTGTTGAAGGCAGTTAAATTTTAACAGTACAATAATTGTGGTGTTTTGCGAAAAAACGGTAAAACTGACAAATAAATAAATCACCTCAGAGTTTTGGTAATAAATTTTTCCAACATTGTTAGATTTATACTGCAACTAAGCGACCAACTCACTGACTGAACGCCTGAGTCACAGGCGACAGTAGCGAGTGGGTAGCCATGTGACGGAGGGTGTGTACGCTGCGGGTGTGCTGGAGGAGGCCATAAGTGAATGACCTCTAAAGTATCTTCTGGGATATAAAATGACCGAAGAGTAGTAACACGTTTATGCATAAATCTATGGAATAACTATAAAATAGGTAAGTAATAGCTGGCGCATGAAGTAAGCAAAGGTTATTAGATTAGGAAGTCAGCGGCAATTTGGTTAATTGGCAAAAAGAGAAGAAGGAATAGAGAGACAAGTAGAGGCTCACACCTTCAAACAGTTCCTTCCGCTTTTAATTAAATTGCCAACGCATGACACACGCACACACACACTACTCAATCACGCTTGTATGGGGGAAGTTGAGTGTGGTCACGCCTTGAAATGCGAAAAAGCCGTTATTGGGTTTGGTCCCAGCAAAACAGTGAATGCCTCGTTTCTATATTTTTTATGCGAAATACATAAATAAATGAATCGCGAGATTCACCCGTATTACGTAAGCCTTTCGTACAAGCGAGTAGTTGAGTTCGAAAACACTATACGGAGTATATAAACACATGCACATATACTATGTTTTAAAGTATTCTAAAACGTACGCAAATGAATTCTTTATCCAATACTAGCCTCACTGACCAGCCGTTGCTAGCGCTATCGCTTCTGTGCGCCCATGAAGGAGTTGTCTCTGATGTTGATGGATGTGTTGAGGCATGTTGGTGGCACGTTGGTGGCACATGCAAATTGCGTATAAAATACAAAAGCAATATTTATATTAATGATTTTGTAGTGTTATAATAGTTGTTCTAGAAAGTTCTGATTTTAGCGTAGTCTCTAAGGATGTCCATTGTCTTATCGGTGTGTATGCGTGTACACGAATGAAAAATGAATTTGGAAAACGGCGGAAAGTGAAAAATTGCACTTGCGTTGATTTTATCACGAGATAAGTGATTTAATAAAGAATTACTGGTACATCTATTATTAATTGTAGTATTAGAAAAGAAGGGAGAACGTTTTCATATTTCTTTTTAGCAATTTCCAATAACCCTATGTAATAATAGCTTTCCTTTTTCAAGGTAGTCAATAAAAATCATCCCAAAATACATAGGCCATAACTAACCATCGTGTGCGTTCCACACGGAAGACTGTGGATAAGACTTAAGAGTGAAATGACGGAACCACATTCATTCCATTGTCACATAGCGACTCAAAAACTCTGGTTTTTTAACGCCTCCAAATAGTGTTCCGAATTATCAACTCGTCGTTGTTTTCAGTCAAACGTGCACTTTCGCGCACTCAAAACTGTTCAAGCCGTAGGTACCGAATGTTTGAACTCCAATACATTTAGTTGAATTTTACAGAAAATATTGGTTATTGTATGGGATATTCAATTAAATTTCAGAGAGAATATTTTCCTGATAGTGGTATGTCTGTGTGCTGCAAATGACTTGAACTGGGTTAATCTTCCATTAGTCCCCATATACCTTATAAAAAGATTTTTGAACTTCGAATGACTTTATACCGCATTTATCGGCCAATATGCGAATTATCTTCATAAAATTGCTTAGAATACATAAAATCGGGTATGCGGATTTCCTAACACAAAAAAATACGAGATCGTAGATGGGCGTAATCGGACCACTGCCACGTCATTAACCAAAAACTTATTAAGTTGCACTAAGCATAAAACTAAGATATATTATATATATATTTTATTTCAGAGGATAGCAGTAGCAAAGAGCAATGGTGGACGAAAATATTTATAAAAGTGACTGTGGGCCTCGCCCTCTAGTATTTCCCAAAAAACAATGCTACAATAACGAAATTTGCCCAGCACGAATACTATAATAACTCCTATTGACAGTGTGTAAATGGATGAAATCGGAAGATAACCCCGCTCACAGCCCATATAACTGTACAGTTAAAACTACTAAAAGCACAATACATCAATAACTAAATACGCCAGGAGACAATAGCTTTTACACCCAAAATGGAATGAAAATTGGAGGATAGGCGTGGAATCCCATATAGGATTCGGGATTCGGTCAACCGATTTCGATGATTATTCTCATATTTCGACGTCGCCGTACGATGGACGAAATCGTATAACAACTTCTCACACTACTTCCCACATAGCACAATTTTAAATTTCACATGATTTTTTTCACTTTCCAGTACACAAATCAGGAAGCAATCAATATAACGTCATAAAATTTTGCACGAATAAAGCCTTTAGTGAATGCCACTTTATCACCAAAAGTTTTTGGAATTTAACAAAAACTGTCAAACAGAATGTTTGGACCCCAGTACCTATAGTTGACTTTTGGTCGAAAATATCGGTCAATGTGTGACATATATGATTGAAATTGAGGGATAATCCCACTCTGATAATGATATGTCTGTATGTCAAAAATGGGTTGACTCGGGCCAATACTTATCATATATATTTATATCTAATAAAAATATTTTTGAACTTCTAGGTAACCTTGTACCACATATATCGGCCAATATGTGAGTTATCACATTACATTAGAGCGAAAACTTGACGTATCCGCTATATAACCAATATCAGGTTTTCCGAACATCGTCTTCACTCTATATGATAAATTTTTTAGTAAGTGGCATGCTAATAGTATGTGGAAATTGTGTATTGGAAAAAAATAGATAAAGTCAGGTCGATATTACCTCAATTCCTATATACTACAGATCGTCACCTAAAATGCAAAACATATCATCAAAAAAATTATAACTGAGTTTTTTATTCCTTACGATTCACCATATCATAATACATATATATTTATATCTAGCATGTGGTAAAATTTTCAGCTTTCGCTGTCAGATATAACCGAAACTCAGAATTACATAGTTTCAATATGAGCAGTTTAACAATAATGTTTTTCCTTCGCCTGTAAGCCTATAAAAAAGTGATATTACGTTATTTTTTATTTAAGATGACGATATAATTATTTTCGTTGTTCTAACAAACCTTATGGTGAATATCTCGCACAGTTTATCATTTATATATAGAATATGTATATTTGTTCTCATTTTTTTTTAATAGAATAATCTCTTTTATACGAAATATAATTGTTTTTTTATCAGTTATTATTTGGGTTAGAGAGGGTTAAGCCTACTTCAGTGATATCAAAAATTTATGAAGAGAAGTTTTTGCCCAACAGTTTTAGAGCTACGTAAAGAAGTGCCTAAGATAAATAGGTTGTTATCTTGGATTAAAATGTCTTTGCTTGCATGTTTGGTGTAAATTAGCGGTTGCTTTAACTTATCACGTACAGAGGGCGCTATAAGCAATATTCATAGAGCGTTCTAAAGGAGACATTTATTGTTATATCTTACCAAATGTCTGTCTGTAGCAACGATAAACTTTAACAAAGCCATGCACAACTCTATTATATTTGAATGTTAATAAAGTTGGGATTCACAATTGAAAAACAGTAAACGATTATTGCACACAGAAGGAAACATCGGATACCCTATAAACTACATACGAGTACTACATATACAATAGATATAAAATGCAAAATAACGAAACGCCACTTAACAAGTGAAGGAAAACCGATTTAATAGGAGCCACCTCTAGAATATTTTCCTAAATTTTCAAGATGATTCGAGGAATAGTTTCGGAGACATAGCCCTGAGAGCTTGTGCGCTCGAGGCTTGCTAGGCTAAATGCCCGGTTAGCAAGATTTCTCGAGAACTACTTAGTCGATCTTCATGAAATTTTACACAGGTCTTTGAGATACAATTCTTAAAGACTTGGACAAAGAATTACAAGCATTTGAAAAAAAAAACCGAATTTATTTTTTTTTTTTTTATGAAAATGTTGCCAAAACTCCAAATTTTAGTATTTTTCCCTTCGTCCAAGTTCTAAGTTAAGGTTTTAACTAAAAACTCGTATTTTTCACTTTATATGATCCTGTAAGGAGTTATCCTGCAAACGCGGGCGCAACTTTTTTCCGAGGGGTCACCGGAAAATGGCGTCGCGTGGCCAAGATTAAAATATTTTTTTTCCAAAAATTTCAGAATTTCTTTGTTAATAGTGTATGTTTGTAAAAATAAAAAATTCGAATAAAATCATTAATTTTTTATATGACAAAAAAATGATTGAAAAATTCTGTAATCCCATAAGTGACGATATATAGTATACATATATAAGTGAATGACGGATGAAGTAGAACTCACATCAAAAATCTACCCTGACAACATTGTCGTACCTTTACTCGACTAAGTAGAGGTGAAAGGTGGCTTGAGAACAACAATGGCCCAAGACGATGGATCACCGGGTGAGCTGTTTAAAGACGGCAGCGAAGAGCTGCAAAGGCGCATGTTCCAGCTGCCAAGCATGATTTTGTCGATGAATACATAAACCTCCGCCACGATAAACGACAATTTGAGGCCTGAAATGAAATCGGGATCTCGGCGACATTTGGTTTCAACAAGGCGGCGCCATCGTCCCATACTTCGCATTAATCAATAGACTTATGGTGAGCAGATAATATCACACTGTTAAATTTTTTCCTGTGGGGATATGTAAAGTCTTAAGTCTAATCGGACAAGCCCGCCTCGATTCAGGCTATGGAGCAGCGCTGTTGTTCGGCAGTTACCAGTCGAAATACTCGGACGAGTCATCGAAAAACGGATGGACCACTTGAGACGCAGCCGCGGCCAACATTTGAAAGAGATAATTTTTAAAACATTAATGCCACAGAATGTTCATTCAAATGAAAACAAATATTTCCCATTAAGGGGGTATACTAGTCTAGAAATTTAAAAAAATCGATTTTTTTTTATATTTTCAAAGTTTAACTATTCAAGAATATGTGTACAAGAGGATTTTTAAAAATTCAAATTATTTTCGGAGATATAGGCATTTTTCTGACCCGCCATCCAAACTGGTTCGGCCGGAACGCGAAACTTTAAACGCGTTTTTCTCAAAACTGGCTTTTTCGGAACGATGCCCACGATTTCTCAGGTTCTACTGTACCGATTTACTTGAAATTTTTATAGAGTCTTCTTTATAGGCTTGTCTATGGTTGGAACTAGCCCCATCAAAAAATTTTTATTTTTATTATTTTTAAAAATTCGAAATAGTCAGAAAAAGTGATAAAAAAAAAGTTTTTTCAGGCAGTCGCCATTTTGTGAAAAGAAATGTGTCCCACTTTTCCGTAGTTCCGACCATTGCGACATTATTCTAGATTAATAATCTTTCTTTTTTTTGGTTTCAGATAACTAGGAGGAATCATGGGCATGGTCACGTGGAAATTTTTAGAGACCCCCCACTTCGTCAGCTCATAATTTTTGAAATTTTTTACTTTTTTAGTTTTTAATTTTTTTTGTACTCTTCAAAAATTAATAAATAACTAACCAAAAATGGATAGTAAAAATATGAATTGTTTTTTTTTTTTTACGACACTTTAAAAATTACCTGAAATTCATGCTTCTAGACCAGAATACCCCCTTAAATTTGATGTTTCTGTTCTTTTAAAAAGTAGGTAACCTCGATGTGGAGCACCTTTTATAATAACAATGTCTAATAAATAGATAAATAGGTTTCCTTGAACTCGAACTAGTTTTACTTTGTGTAGTCGGAACAGGTAAATTAAATTTTTGGCACGAAGTTTCTAATACTCAGAATGTTTTTCTATACCAAACAATAATTACGCTCAGGGTTGTACCATAAGTGCTGACCGTTTTGAACAACCGGTACAATTTGTTCGATTCGATACTTTCCAACGATAGGTGAATCGAAAACAGCTGTTATAGCCTTATAGCATGCAGGTTTTTGTTTTATTTTTTAAAATAAATAAGAATACATATGTATGTAAAAATAAAAAAAAAAAACACTGCAACCTCTACAATTTCAAATTCAGACAGATTTATTTTTCTAACCATCACTCCACATTCAACTGTTCACGCATTAATAACAAAGGACATTTCTTACAAGCACTTATCAACCCCCAAATCCTCTTCTTCCACGCAAATTAACCTCCTAATGTTGCTCAGCATTATTGTTCCTCAAGATCCACTTTTATTAATCACTGTCTTAAATCACTTTTCCAATTATGCTGAGCTATTGTTTGCGTTGCCGTTGTGCGGGAGACACTTAGAGAAGTGGTTTGTTGTCGCAGATGCTTTTGCGGAGAGTCAAAGGATTTTGGCTCATTTCGACTGCACGCAGGCACTGAACAGCTGTCATCCACCCAATAGTTGTCACATGCAAGAAGCGAGCGAGAGAGTGAGGGGAAGCGGGCGCGAGAAAACAGTGTCACTCAATGTTGTTGACACGAACACTTAAGCCCGTCGTTGACGCTTTATGACACGTGTAATGCGATACAAAGTATGCAATTAAACAAAAACTTTTGGCTTAACACACTCGCGACACCGAACACCCTGTGTGTGGGGTATTTTGTTCCATTCATTTTAAATGAAATGAGTAAATATTACAAGAGATGTGGGTTGGTGGCGGCGGCTCTGTCAAACTCACGTTGCATGCAACAGTCGAGTTAACGACAAAAATATTCAAATAATCGCTATAAAAGCGAGTTCAGGCAGCAGGTCCCGAAGTGCGGTGGGTGTGAGGGAAGAAAAAAACGCGATTTTGTGCAACAGCAGTCTTCTTAAGCAACATTATGCATACACAAGTACACATAAGCCTTACTGCAACTAGACAAAGTTCAGATTGTGAAAGAAGCAGACACTGGCACACGCAGACAGACAAAGCTTCCACACAAATTTTGTTTATTTGTATGTGTATAAACATAACTTTATAAGCACATATATTGGTATGGATAAGATTCATTAAGCATAACTTTTTAAAATGTCACCAAACAAAAGTATCTATGTATATGAAAATAATTTCACAAATGAAAGGAAAACTTCTTGAGTACATGAATATATATATGCACATAAGCATACATATGTATGTGTATTATGACAAGGAACGTCTACGACGCATCTAGCAGAGTATTTTTACTCACGCTTGACAGAGATACATATTTACATATAAAGGGAAATTTTTTTAGACATGCGATTTTCAAGAAGAAATAAAAGATATATAATTTGGTTTTCTTAATTTGGGGGATGGAGTCATGTGTAGAAGTTCACGCAAGTGAGGAAAGTTCTCTGATCGCCATTCACTTGGGAGTGGCCAGAAACGATTCTTTTACATATGACTCAAGCAGCTCACGACTTCCGGTCTTTGACCAAGCATCCTCTGTGTAGCCTAAGAACATCCGTTTGAAGGCGAGCTAAAGTGAGAAGGCGAAAAATCCCCTTCGCAGGGTTGTGCGTTGGGTTTGGGGCCCGCCACGTAAAAAAATCATACCAATGAAAAAACAACAACAGCCTCGGATGAGTGACCCCCCTTTTGATAATTTGGTGTTATTTCCAAGTATTTAGTTTCATTACATGGCTAAGGATTTGCCATTATGTTTTAAAAATTGATTTTTTTGTTTATTTCATTAAATTCTAAAACACCTCTGGAATATTGTTGTAAGTTTTCAAGTTGATCCGAATAATAGTTTCGGAGATACAGCCTTGGAAACTTGTGCGCTCGAGGCTACGATAAATATGCCCTCTTTAAACGCGTTTTTCTCGAGATTTTTTGTTCAAAGTCATAAAAAAGGAAATTTTTAATATTTTTTATTTTCTTCGTTCAATAACGAGAATTTTATATGCATTAACGGAAAATGTTTAGTTTTTAATTTAAGATGAACTAATAATAAGTTATGCTGTCCATGACCGGAGCTCTTTTTTGTGAGGCACCCAGGGAGATGAGGTCTTAACGGCTGAATTTTCAACAGTTTTATATCTTCGGTGGCCATCTCATTTTGCTTCAAAGTCGCTTGACCTCGATTTTTGGGTGAATTTGATTCTATAAATCGGCAAACTAAGGTCCTTTATCCTTAAAGTGGATGAGCGCCGTTCTAAGTGTTGTGCGCTAAAGCGAATGGATTGTGTCGGGTCTTCTTCAATTCTCTGCTCCACAGCAGCAATATTGTCTTCAGTGCGCACGGCACAACGTGGATGCGCTTTACCCACCAGAGTAAACGTGGTGCGAAACCCATCCATTGTTGCTCTAATAACCGACTCTGCTGGGCCTTTCGATGCGACGCGCGAACCGAGCCATTATTTTGGTAATAAATTTGCACGATTTGAAAACGTTGTTTCGTAATAGGACTGTTCATTATAAAATAGGTAACCACGCTGAGTATAAAATCAAATCTTTCAAAAGACTCGGAAAAAATATTGCTTCTTTGAAAACCACACGTTTAAAAAACATACGTTTATAGTGTATGTTTAAGTAACTTCAATTTCCGTCCATATATAGAGAACAGCAAAACACAATTAAATATATAAAAGAACAAAAAGTCTAAACAGTAAATGCTGCTTAAATGATAAGATTCCTGATGTGGGGTATCCAATATTTGCGTTTTTTAATTATATTGGGTAATTTCCTAATTTCGTTTGATGGCTACAGCTGATATTATAGATTTATTTCGCAGCCAACTTCAGACTTAACTGCTTTACCGTTATATATTTGAACAGCTGATATAGTTAGGCTTGTTTGTAAAAAAATTTCTTAAATATTTTGGAATAGTTTTTGTTTGGTGCCCCATCAAAGAAGAAAGATCGAAAACAGCATTTTGGCATATTTTAATGTTTTGCCAGCAAAAAGGTAAAAATTCAGTTCAAGCAAGGCGAAAACTATGTGACGGAGAATATGTATTGACCGGACGTCAATGCCAAAATTGGTTTGCAAAAATTTCGATCGTGAGAATGCACTACGTCTTGGATGAAATAAAGTCATTGGTTGAAGCAAATCGGCGAATAACAACTCGAGAGATTGCTGAAAGATTAAAATCGTCTAATGTAACCGTTCACAAGCACATAAAGCGTATACTTAGAATTAGTTTGAAAGCTTGTCATATGGTTTTTTGATGTGCTTACAGAACGAAATTTGCTTCGTTGGATTAAGGACTCTGATTTGCTTATCACATGTCATACAAGTGATCCATTCTTATGGCACATTGTTACTGCAATGTAAAGTGCAAGATCTCATGTTCTAAAATGGATTATGGCTAAGCCTTTGTAGGTCGATAGTCACAAAAAAAGGGATTTCAAAAGGAGCGTTTATTTTGAACTTTGACCCGATATTAACAAGATTAAAGGGGCATTATGGACAACTGCATAAATTGAGAGAAGCACAGAAGTATCTAGAATTAAAGACTAGAAAAGATGTAGAATTCCACCATGCTCGCCAAAAGGTTTTACAACTTGAATGGAATGTGTTACCACACCCAGCATATTCTACAGATTTGGCACATTTAGCCTATTACTTGTTCCGGTATCTGCGAAGTTTTTTGAATGGGAGAACGTTCACTTCAAATTATGACGCTACAAACCGCTTGGACTAGTTTTTTTGCTTTCAAATAGGCCGCAGTTTCGGCGATCACCTTTACATTCGACCAAAATTCCTCTTCGCCGAGAATGAGATATGTGAACAGGGGGGGATCACGGTGGATGCGGAAGCAAATTATAGTGATGTGAATATACATTATGAGTAAATTAATAACCTTAAAACATGAAAATACCTTATTGATAATTTGGGGTAATTTTAAGGGCTTGGGAAGTTGAACGTATTTTGTATAGTTAAAACTTAAGATCTACGCTATATTTTGCTTCAAACAACGAAGTATTAGCAATTTTTATATTTCGCAAACATTTTTTAATTCCGATCTTCCATGGTTTGAAATGTGAAGTAAATACTGTGTATCTAAATTACATTAAAAAAGACCTAGGGGAAATTAAAACCATTCTTCGTTGAAAATATATAACTCCGACATATTTCGTTTAGTAAGCTTTGCAAAACATGGTTTATCTACGCAACAGATTACAAATTTTTTTGCCGCACACACTTAATAAACAAATCGATTCGCACTTAATAAACGTCTTATTTGATGGTGTTTTCAGTGACATTTCCTTGCCTGCTTCAAGATAGGTTTAACGTAATAGCACCAATCAGATTGAAATAAACCAACACACCATACTCACATTGCAACATATTTATACTTAGTGATGTAATAAAATGGCATTTATCCTTTCGCAGCAATTAAATGCGAGTTGTTGTTGTCGGTGTTGTGTGCTTGCGGGCAAAAAGCATAAAAGTGGTAAGTGACATGCGTTTGGCCTCTCACACGAAAGTAAAAACTTCGATAGTGTAGTATGTAGTAATTGTAGTTCACTGTTGGAGGTCATAAGAAGAGTAGAGATTTTCATTTGTTCATCGGCCTCCCAAACTCCTGCTAAGCTCAATTGTTATATGTAACCGCTACTTACAAGCATTTGCTTGTGACCTTTCTTATTTTTGTCTTCGTTTGTAGTGTACAACAAAGCGCTACCAACAGTTGTACACAACATCAAAGCGTTGAAAGTGTCACAGCAGTAAATGCACTGAGAAAAATAATTATGTGTGTATACCCTTTTTTGGCATCTAGATTCGGATTGTAGAAAGGAAAAGGTGTTATGATAATAGATTACTGATTAACCGAATGATACAGGGACTACGGATAGATAGAATTCTAAGAGATATGTAACAATTTCAGTTTAAAGATAAAAGTATACAGAACTTGAGGTAGCACTACCAAACTGTTAAACAAATAGCGATATATAGTATATACATATCTTCAATCATAACGATTAGGAACAGAGCGGCATACACAAATTTGGAGAAATTAACTATTGAAAATTGGTTTGCTAAGTTTAGAAGTGATGAAATGAGTCGACGCCTAACTGAGGCTGTTATCGATAAAGGCTTAAAAAAAAGTCCACAAAATATTTCTGGATGACCGTAAAGTGAAATTGTACGGGATAGCAGGCACTCTAAAGATATCAACTGAACATGTACATCATGTCATTCACGAATATTTGGTTACGAGAAAGCTCTTAGAAAAGTGGGTGCCGGACGAGGTTAATTTTGACCAAAAACAGTAACGAGTTGATGATTCGGAGCAGTGTTTGGAGATGCTAATGAATCCAAGCTTTTGTGTCGATATATGACAATGGATGAAACTTGGCTCAATATTTTCACTCCCAAGTCCAATCGATAGTCATCCGAGTGAACTGCACACGATGAATCCGCTCCAAAGCGTGTAAAAAGGCAACAACCGGGCAAGGTTATGACGTAAATATTTTTGGTTTAAATAGTTTTTACTGACTATCTTGAAAAAGAACAGCGAAAATTACATAGTGTTACTGGATCGTTTATAGGACGAAATCTTCGGAAAGCATTTGAAAAAAGAAAGTGCCAAGACAAAGCAACGTACCGCAACTCAGTGATAACGATGATAAATAGGCAAGAATTGGGATCTGGCCCCGCGACTACATTCTGTTCTCAGATCTCAAAAGAATGCTCGCCAAAACTGCAACCTATTTTGAAGCAATGGACAAATCCTACAGCAAAAATGTTATCGAAAAGTTGGAGGGTCGCTGTAATCAGTGTATCAGCCTTTAAGGGAACTAAATATGTATGTTGAATAAAAAAAAAACGAATTTCAAAAAAATGTATTTTATTATGGTAGCTGGGGAGTTTTCACTTGATCTGTTATGTATGAGACTGTAAAACTCGGCTTAGAATACTCATAACCTATATTAGTATTGCCGCTCCGTGTGAAGCGTTCCATTTCTTATCAGACAGTCCGTCTGTGCAAGCGATAACTTGCGTATAACTCGAGTTATCTTGACAGAACTTGGGATACGTGTTCCTTAATAAGCTGAAACCGAAAGGAAGCGGTGTATAATTTGGATATTGAGCTTGACGACTCAACGTTATTCTTATCGTTTGTTGTGAAATCGAACCAATTGTTATGATTTTAAATTCCATTACATTCTTTTTTTTTAGGTTCATCTCTAAAAGGGTTATTGACCTCGCTAAAGGTAAACAGAAACGTTATTGGCCTCAGGAAGTGTTTATGAGATCGCTAAAGGTCAATACAAAAAGTTTTTTTTTGTATTTTTTCTAATGAGAATATGCTTTTGCTAAAACTGTTGACCTAGCCTCTATATGGATCTATCTACTTATCTGAGATTTAGCGAAGCCAACTACCCATTAACCTCTAATTGCTGGCCCCCTTAAGTTAGTCAAAAGGATCATGCATTGGCCTTAGGAGGGGTTGTTCGCATTGGTAAAGCTCAATAAACAGAGGTTTTTTTTAGATCCTTTCTGATCACAGTGTAGTCTCCTGCTAAAAGTGTTGCCCTAGCCTCCATATATTATATATATTTTTGTAAAAAAAAATCGTTAGGCTTGTCCTAAATCTAAATTTTGTGTATGTACTTTTAATTGTTTTTGTATTTGTGGCATTAATTTAGGGACCATTCTGTATTCCACATATGACAATTACACTCCATCTGTAAGTGTCTTGCGGACATTTTGGAAGCTTATTTTCTTGGTATAAATAATAGCAATTGAAGAAAAATTTCGACTCTGGGAATACGAAAGTGAAGAGTGAAGTGAAGAAAAGGAAACTAAACCAACTAGGGAAGTGAATGAATAGTAAATAAAACAAGAAATAGCAAAGCTACAGACAAAAAGCTATATTTATTGTTAAACAAATAGAGTATATCTCGATTAGGTTGCTTACTAGACAAACTAATTAGTTTAAACTTGAGAGAATCGGAGTAAAAAATTTTGATTTTACTTTTTCCAGTGCATTTAGTCGCCTTAGCGGGACTTCATTTAAATGCAATCAACAGGGTTAACAAAACCAAGAGGGAAATCACAGACAGCGCGTAGGGCAGGCAAAGTGTGGCCCGAGTGCTTTTCATTAAAGCTCAACGTCGCGGCACCCAGACTGTGATAATGGGATGATAAAGCTTCCTGTTTAGTTTTGTCGCACACACATACATATATATTTATATATATATATACATATGTGTATGTGAATATAAATTTTGTTGCTTTGTTGTTTCATTTATAGTATTTTTGCTTTGTTCTCTTGCAATAACAGTTAATAGTCCGCGACTGGGTGCACAGTGTGTGAGTTGCACGGGCGGACGAACGACAAAATGGGTGGGAGCTATTCGCTTTACCCGCCTGTTGGAGTGACACAAAAGATTTTCTCCGTTTCGAGTGATGGATTAGTGTGTTGACACGCTGTTGCTGTGGTTCAACTTTGCGTATGCTCTTGTAATACTACTGCGGCGCGTTGTTGTTTTTGTTATTGCTTTAGTTTTACTACTTCGGTAGTGCGAGCGTCATGGCAGTGGGTGTTGGGTGTGGTGTTTTTGGTGCTTGTCCACCCACTGACGACTTGTTAACGGATTATTTTGACATTGGTTGTGTCGTTTCCCAGCTTGATGTGGGTAACCCGGGTATTTTGTTTTTGTGCGGAAATAAAATAGGCTTAAATGTGTCAGCAACTAGTTGCATGCGAGGATGAATAGCTGTCTGTTAGGCGGTGTGGCGAAGGTTAAAGAAAACTCGTTCAGTTTCACTTGATAATGTCGGAGTCAATCAATAATCACATTAAAAATTCATAGTTCCAGGAGATGCAACCAGAAATTTCTCTTTTCCGTTGTATACAAATATTAAACTAAGCTTCTTCTAGCCATTTTAGTCACTTATTTGCATGCACGTGTTTATGTCTGCCTATATCCCCGCATATTCTCGGGTCACCTGGGCGCAAAGTGCATAACAAACATTTACTAACAGCCTGGCATTGCTTTCAATTATCTCGCAATAACGCTTGGCATTTGTTTGTTTGTGTAATTTACTGTTAGCTGCTTACACACACACACATGCACACGCACGGAGTTAATGTGGCAAAATACACAAAATTTCCACGTTAACTGCTCCATTTACCTAATTCGACGTTGGCAATAAAATTTACGCTGCTCGAGTGCGTGTAATTTTCGGATGCGTTCAGCTCATTACATGGAATTTTTGCTTTTCAAATAATTTTCGTGTTTATGCGAGAGCATGCGTGAGTTTATTGGTAGTTGAGAACGCACATTTGGTATTTTCAACGAACCAACACTTAATTTATGTTTCAACAGCAACAAAATTTCTGCATTTGCCAGCAACTGACGCTTTCGAGCTTTATTGGTGTTGCGCGTGATTGCAGCAACTTATATCGATTTCGATACATTTTACACATAATTTAGTAAAATTCAGTTTTCTCGATTAATTAGGCTCGTAGCCTGAAATGAAGTCGGAATTCTAGTAGAAAAATTAAAAAAAAATTAAATTTTTTCATGTTTACTGAGGACAAAAACTAGTAAGACTTTTTAATTTAAATTTCACGCGAAAATCCATTCGTGGAAATATTTTTTTCTAGATTGGAATGACTGTCAGAATCCAAACTAGGTCGATCCTCACATCCTCTTTACTATATCCTGCTCGCAGGTATTGACTGGGCAGTGGATGTCCCTGTTGCCGGCTTCGCATCTGCACAAGCAGGTATTGGCGGCGCAAACAGGTGACTTCCAGATAAGGTTAAGTCCTTATGTAAGTATCCGTTTTCACTTCCTGGTGGTAAGTGATGTATTATATATCTACTACTGTCACTGCTAATGAGAAACTTTGTGGAAGGTATAAAACCTACAGATGAAACTGAGCACTACCAAAGAGGGAGTTTTGGTACGCTCTCCGAAGGATGCCAAAGGTGATGGATCGGCGAAAAAGACTAGGCGCAGTGCAAGGAAGTGCAAGGAAGTGCAGTGCAGGAAGGTGGTGTTCAAGGCGAAAGCAGTCCATGAAGCTAGAATCAAAGCGCATAAGAGTCCATCCGGACGGAGGAAAATAGGATAAGATTGGTCTGCACTACCAAAGAAATGAAAGATGGCCGAGCGTACTATGCGTACCGGCCGGATCAAGATACGATTTGGAGCCAAAAGGCAGCTGTCTACTGGAAACGAAACAGCGGAGCCGCCAAAACGATTGAAAAAAAGGACGGCGGTGTAAGGTCAGAGCCAGGCTCGATCGGGACAAATCCTCAACGTCTAGAGTGGTAGCGACGGCCATCCAAATAGCCAACAGGCCCTTAATTGGAAGATTGAAGTGTGCTGCCGGTCACCAACTGCGGCAAAGGTAGTGGCAGCCAAAACCTCTTTTGTATTGGAGTAGACACTGCTTATGCAGTTATAGCCGAGTTAACAACAGCGAACCAGTCGTTTTTTTTTCGCAATGTTGCGCCAATTGGAGACTCCCAGCGAAACTTGGCTTCGACAAAGTTCCTTTGTTTCCTCTGGCGGCTACTGCATCGAATACTTTCAGAGCTGAAATGTTTTCGTCTATTCGGACCATTTGACCTAGACAGCGTAGTCGCTGTCTTTTAATTCGCTGAACTATGTCAATGTCGTCGTATATCTCTTACAGCTCATCGTTCCATTGAATGCGATATTCCCCGTGGCCAACGCGCAAAGGACAATAAATCTTCCGCAGAACCTTTCTCTCGAAAATTCGTAACGTTGACTCATCAGATGTTGTCATCGTCCATGCCTCTGCAGCACCTGAAGTGAAAACTGCATTCTCCAAATAACCAAGGCGTCTTAGGACATTTTTTACGAAAGGTTCGGAAAGATGGCGTTGAGCATAGTTAGCGTGTACCTTTGTCTCAAAATCACAACTTGGCCGATAACAATGAAAATTGAAATGAAGCTAGATGAACAAGACGTGGTGAATGATCGAGGACAGACTCTAGAGGTCATGCTCGAAGACGCAGGTAAGGAGGAGCCGGAGATTGAACTTGAGTCCGAGAAAAACCCGAAACATAACAAGGATAAAACTGATAAAACTGCATAAGAGTAAGGTTGCCTCCACCGAACTTTCTCTCTTTCTCAATTTAGAGAGAAACCATGGATACTCGGAAAACAAGGAATCTGGACTAAAGTCGCCTACTTGGCGAGTGGAATAATCAAGGTGAGAATAGCTATAATGGTAAAGAAAGTTATGCATTTATATACCAGAGAAACAGTTGACGTGATTGTGGTAGCCGTTAAGAACGGCAAGGATAGGAGTATACTCTTTGCATTCTGTTACAGGATTAACTACCAGCAGAGCTCCGGATGTTGGTAAATGTGGTTGATAAAGCGAAAAAACCTCTGGAGATATGCGCACCACACAGTCTTTGGACTCTTCGGAAGATCCTTTGCCAAATTAAAATAAGCATTTGTCAGAGATTATCTTAATTTAATAAAAATTGAATTTCAGTTTTATTTAATAGATAAGGGTTTACCATTCGTTTAAGTTATAAAAAATGCAATGATTCAGCTAAAAAATATGGAATATAAAGTATTTTCATTATTCATATTGAAAGTCCAGTGAAAAAAACATTTAAACACCCCAAAACTTCGAGCCCCTCACTTACAAATTTAACACCCACAACACGCAGAACCGCACACTAATCGATTATGTTGTTAGAAAAGTGAAAGTACACATGTACAAACATGGCTATGTAAGTGTACATAAGTACAACATTGTCGAACACCAGCCGCAGTCATAACAACGCATTACACGTTGCGGTCATGTGGCGCTTAATGAGTTTTTTGTTGCGGTTTATAACCCATTTTTGTGCGGTTTTCAGTTTGGTATTTGTTTTTGTGGCCGTGGCTCGCTACAGTAACGCGGGTATTTGGTAAATTTTCGAACGAAATTGGTTTTGATTTTGCGCGCACAAAATTTTTAAACCCTTAACGGAGCGGGTGGCGCAGGGAGGTAGTGGACGAAGTGCAGCGGCAAAAAACTAATCACATAGAATGTACACAATTGCCCACAAATGTAGCCACAATATGCTAGTCATATTGTTGCTGTAATTGTAAATGTTATGAACGCTGCGGTGGCGGCTGCCAGGAGCAATGAAAATTGCAATAAATGTTAGTAGGTGCGACTGTGTGGGTTTGAGTCGGGGCCCTGGTGTTTGTTTGCTGGTTTATTTGTGTCACGTTGTGGCTTTGACTGTGCATAATTATCGGTTGGAATTAGAGTCGAGACTTATGCGATGTAAAATATGGTAGGCATGAGATTCTGTTAGTATTTATGCTGTGAAATGACATATGTGGGGGATATATATTGGACGAGAGATTCCTTTTCCAACTATTAAGTGTTAGAATGTTGCATATTACATATAGAAAAAGCATATATTTGAAAAAAGTCGGACCAAAATAAGGAATTTGTAAGTGGTTTGTTCACAGCGACATCTTCAGAACTTTAGCCGACTAATTGTAGAAAGACTAACCTCGGTAAGCTAAGGCTTATTGCACAGCTAAAAGTTCATATGAAGTATACCTATGAGACTACTAAAATTATATGTACTGTATACTCTGTATGTATCAATTTGACAGACATATAGTAGTTCACAATGGGATAATTGCCTTCCTCAATATACTTTTTTGAAGATAGCCGAGACTGTAATTTAAGGGGTTACTTGGGTTTATGGGTTTCAAAATATCGATCGTCTTATTAAATTCTACAACACTTCTAGAATATTATCCTTAAACTTCAAGTTGAGCAGAGTAATAGTTTCGGAGACACAGCCTTGAGAATTTGTGCACTCGAGGCTAGCTGGGCCAAGTGCGCCGTCTTTGAACGCGGTTTTCTCGAAACTGTCCTTTTAAAGTTGGTTGGCAAGATTTCTCGAGAATTACTTAACCGATCTTCATGAAATTTTACACAAGTCTTTGAAATACAATTTTTAAAGACTTGGATTTGAAAAATAAAATGCCACAAAATTTTCACAGAAATTCAATTTTTTTTTTTGTAAAAATGCCTGCCAAAAATTCTATTTTCAGTATTTGTTTCTCCTCAGTCCAAGTTCTAAGTTAAGGTCTCAACTAAAATACGTATTTTTCACTTTAAATGATTCTGTATGGAGTTTTCCGAAACCGTCACCGGAAACCCATGCAACCCTTTAAAGTCCCACTAGTTTGTTTTCAGTGTTTGTTTCTTTAAGGAGAGAAGCAAGATGCCGAAAGAGGGAGCTCTTATTATTTATTGACTTCTTGAACTACTATTTAGACTTCAAAAAGTTTTAGGCAGAATTTTAAATGAATATTGTTTTGAAATAGTTTTCAGCTAGCCAATCTCAAAAGCAGGAAAGAATTTCCGATAAGGAAAGTTTTAAGATCTCATCAGAGGATGAAAGTGTTTAATGAGGTCATATTGGATCAAACTATTTTTTAAAAATTTAAACCCCAATTTAAAGCCACATTTAAGGTGAAAACGGCCGTCAACTGCGTCCAAACTTTAATACCCTTCACAGGAGCATTTTCATACCATATATGGGTAAAAAGATATATTTGTTCTGGTCAGCTATAAGCTATTGTGGTCAGATCTGAACAGTATGTTCAAAGAATATAACCATGACTTAGATAGCAATTGTGCTATGCTAAATTGTGGGGGATACCTTGAGAAATAAAACAGTTTTCCATACAAGGAACTGAGTTTTATCGGTAAGTTGTATGGCGGCTATATGCTCCAGTTGTCCGATATCGGTGGTTCCGACAAATGGATGGCTTTAGACTATGAAAGAAATTAAGAAAGATTAGTACTATGCATACTGGTCACAATTTCAGTTTATTGATCCGAGATACGCAAAACGGATGAAGCCAAGATTTGTATCCAAAAGGTAGCTGTCCAATGGAAATGGATGGTGCATATGGGATCATGCGAGATCATGCGATTTAAAGCCTCTAGATTATTTTCGGCTGTGTAAGCTAACGTTGAGCAATACCAAAAACTCCGTCTGGATCGAGAAGAACCTCTTCGAACTGGTTAATACCAAACGAGGTTTTAGGCATTGGCCTTAACAACCACGCCGTTAGTTTTGCTTTCTCCAGACTGGATAAGGAAGCGAAGCAAACGGGTTTGGTAGTGAACGAGAACAAGACGAAATATCTTCTGTCATCAAACAAACAGTCGTGCCTCTCGCAACTTAGCTCCCACGTCACTGTTGATAATCACTTCGAAGTCGTAGATAATTTCGTCTATCTTGAACCAAGTATTAACAGCAACAACAATGCCAGCCTCGAAACGCAACGCAGAATAACTCTTGTCAACAAGTGCTACTTCAGACTGAGTAGGCAATTGAGAAGTAAAGTCTTCTCTCGGCGAACAAACTCTATTAGTCACTCATAATTCTCGTTCTGCTTATGGTTCAGAGGTATGGACGATGACAACATCCGATGAGTCGACGTTACGAGTTTTCGAGAGGAACGTTCTGCAGAAGATTTATGGTATTTTGGCAACGGCGAGAAACGCATTCGGTACAAGGATTAACTGTACGAGATATACGACGATAATGACATAGTTCAACGAATTAAGAGACAGCGTAGCCGCTGGCTTGGTCATGTCATCCGTATGGACGAAAATACTATTCGACACAGTACCCGCCGGAGGAAGCACAAGAAGAGGAAGACCCCACTCCGTTGAAGAGATCAAGTGGAGAAGGACCAGACTACACCTGGTATCTTGAAAAGAAGAAACGACTGGCGCGCTGTTGTTAACTCGGCTATAACCGCGTAAGCGATGTCTAAGTCCGTAAAGAAGAACAAGAAGACTATTTTCTCTGAAGATATGTTAAATCAAAGATTTAAGGCAATCATCAAGCAAGGCTGGAAATTCGAAAAACAGAAACATTTTGACCAAATTTGAATATTTTAATTCATTTTAACATCTCGACGTTCTTGTTGGTATACCCTATAAATCCTAACCTGATCGAAAAACCGATATTCGAAGGTGTGCCCCTTAATAAGTAGATCCTTCGTAGAAAGTTCGAGGCATTCTGCATAGGAAATTGTTGTGAATTTTTGTTATTTTTAACCGTTTAAACCATATAACCGCGCTTTGGTTGCATCAGAAGCAACATTTAATGCAATTCCTGGAAAATTCTCTATGTTTTCTCACCTCCCAAGTGTAATGGTGTAAATTTGCATCTATCGGCAGCTTCACTTCATAAAACATAAACAAAGTGCAATCCATTGTAATGCGGCTATTTTTTCTCGCCTTTCCGCATTGTTTCGTTGACGCTATTGTTGTTGCTGTTATTGTTATTTGTATTGCTGCGGTTGTGCTCTACATTCCGCACTACGGCCACCTTAATTAGGTTAACGCCTCAACCAAATGATCAGGTTTACGCTTTGTCTCTGTTGTCGCTGACTCTGCCACTGCTACGGCTATTGGCGCCTGCTATTGTTCTTGTTGTTGTACAACTCCCGCTTTATCTACTAACTAATGCAATTTTGTTGCGGATGTGTGCGGCGGTGTTTGTGGCGCGGCATTGCAATTGTAATGCATTTGTGCAGCATTGTTGTTGTTGCCGCTGTTTTGTTGTAGCCATTGTTGTTGGTTCGCACGGTCCATTCATGTGGCGGCATTCAATTTAAATGCAATTATTCAGCAGTTTAAACTAATTTTGCCGCGTTCATGTTGTTTGGCGTTAATCGATTTTTAAGTGGCCACATTTTATTGCCGCCATGTTGTGGAAAATGCGCTTACATTTTTCTATCGTTTAACACAGCAAAGTGGCAACGGAGCGCGAAATATGTGGAGAGCCGGTAAGTAAGTGTGTGACCAAGTGGATTTGCGTTAAAGATAATGAGAACTAAGTAGAGTAGAATGTTTGGAAAATTAAGTTATTAAATATAAAAACACAGATGAATATGACACAAAAGCTGAAAAAATGTTCAAACCTCATGTACAGTTGATTGTGTCATCTTATTTGGAAGAAAATATGTTAATTTAATATAAATAATTCAAAAGACGTCTTTAAGTTAAGGGGGTATTCTAGTCTAGAAATCAAATTTTGGGCAGTGTTTTGAATTATATTTAAAAAAACCAAAAAATATTATTACCATCCATTTTTATGGTGTTTTTATTGATATCTTAAGAATACAGAAAAAATATTTTACAAAAAAATATTAAAAATTAAAATAATTACAGGGGGGAGAGACAGGTGACATTGATCCTGATTCTCCTGGTGGTCTGCAAAAACAAAAAAAACCAAAGGAAATTCTTAATCAGTAAGGATGCTGTTATAGTCCCTACCTCAGGGAACACGAAAAATTTTTTTTTTTTGAAAAATGGCGACTTCCTGAAAATAAAAATAAATTTTTACGTTTTTTTTTGAAATTTCTGAATTTTGTTTTAAATATTAAAAACAACGAAATACACGATGCTGGTAGGAACGATAAAGGATTATATAAAGAAAGTTCACGCAAAAGTAAATCGGTTGTATAGAACTTGAGATAATGCCGGTACCGTGTGGAAAAAAGTAGTTTCGAGAAAAACGCGTTTAAAAAAGTGAGTCTACCTACCTACCGGGCTAGGTACTGCGTCACTAAAGTAACCCTAGGTCTTAAAATAATTTAAATTTTTAAAAATTCTTTGGAGGATATGTTCTTAAGGGTCTAAACTTTAAATATATAAAAAAATCGAATTTTTCAAAATTCTAGAGTAGAATACCCCCTTCAGTAATTGTATCCAGCGTTTTCAAACATTTTTCTTATAGGGTTCCCGAAAGTTCAATCACCAAAAATCTCTTCATGCGGTCTTAGCCTTCTACCGATCGCTGACTATCTTTAATAAATTATACGTTTATGAAATTCTGGATTGATAGATCTCAGTATTCTATTGTCCATTATGGTAAAATTTATAAATTTTCGAAGCTAATTAGGAATAGATAATGATTGCAGAAATAGCTAAATATAAAATATCGAGGAAAACCTTATTCGAAACACATTGCTAAAAAAACAATAAAAGAAAAAACAAGTTGGGAAGTTCGTTTGAACTCTTGCAGTTTGCAAGGATCAAAGTCGTGGAAAATTATTTTCGAATTTCAATAGTATGCCTAACGGTTGACCGATATTTTCGGCAAAAAGTTCGCAACAGGAAGTGGCATTAACATATTTCATATATGGGGACTTGTCCTGACTTGTACAATTTTTGATCATAAGGCAGTATTTGCTCGAAGCTTTATCAGGATATGAGGTTTGTACAAAAAGTGTCGCGAATTTTGAATTTTCGTGGGATTTTCGACTATTTTCTTGCAATATGTTGGTACTCATATCGCTTCCTTATGCTGACAGGGTTGTCTATTTTGAACACTTAATTAATTTTTGACAGCTTTTTTCCTTGGATATGTTTTTGGTCGCCTTCGATTTAGGCTCATTCCAAAAAATGGATCAAATAATACTTACACAATTTTCTATGAAAAACAAAAGTATTGCAATAAATGTAACTATTGCAGTAGATAAAGGTTGGCCAAATTGACATCCTACCAAAAAATATGTAAATGAAGGGATTTGTTGCCGCCGTTTAGACCACTAATATTTATTTTATTTGCGAAATTAAAATGTATTCGTTGAAATGTTTTGTAATGTAATGCACCATAGTATAAATATTCATTGGAAAATGATTAAAAACATTTATGAATTAAGAGCCAACAAGCTTATTATAAACGCCTTTATTAAGCATTCCAAATTCATAGCTCAGTTGTTTAATACACCATAAAATATATTTAAATAGTCTCTCGATATATTAGGCGAACACTATATAGTAATTTTTAATCGTAAGTAATGCTGCATATTTTAAACTAACGTTGAGCAATATCAAATGCTTCGTCAGGTTCGGGAAAGCCCTTTCCGAGCCGTTCGATTCTAAACGAGGTTTCAGAAAAGGCGACTTCCTATCTTGCGATTTCTTCAATCTACTCTCGGAGCAAATAATTGGAGCTGCAGATCTGAATAAAGAAGATACAATATTCTACAAGAGTAGAAGAGAGTGGCCATAACAACCGCGCTCTGTCATCAAACAAACAGTCGTCGCACTCGCGACTTGGCTTCCACGTCCCTGTTGACAGTTATAGCTTCGAAGTCATAGATAATTTCGTCTAACTTGGAACCAGAGTTAGCACCAACAACCAATAACATCAGCCTCGAAATACAACGAAGAATAAGTCTTGTCAGCAGGTGCTGTTTCGTACTGAGTAGGCAATTGAGAACAAAGACAAAATTCTAAAAGTTATCATTCTCATGCTCATTCCCGTCCTGGCATATGACTCTGAGAGTATTCGACGCAGTAGCCACCGGGGAAAGCAGAGGAGTTGGAAGACCTTCACTCCTCCGTTGAAAAGACCAGATGGAGAAGGACCTTCACTCCGTTGAAAAGACCAGATGAAGAAGGGCCTGACTACACTTGGAAACTCAGATTGGCGCCAAACAGCGAAAAGTAAAAACGACAGGCGCGCTGTTGTAAACTCGGCTTCAGACCAAACGTTAGTAACTAAAGGAAAAAACAACGATATAAAACGCTTTTGAAGATTATTAACGAAATAGTCGGAGCTGAACTGCACCAAATACACCTTGGATATATAATTTAATAATTTTACAGTCAAAATAAAAGACAAAAACATTGTTAACCTAATTTTTTAATTGTTTATAAATTTTTGGTTCTGATTTTCGGATTAAAGAAATCAATTTTCAGTTTTTAAACCAAACATTTTGAATTAAAAAAAACGCATCCCTGAATTTAAGTACTATACTACTGTGCCCAGGTGAATACGTTACGCAAACGACGCATAACGTCCAAATAATATTCCTTGTTGACTGTTTGACCGCTTGGAAGGAATTCATAATGCACAACACCACGATAATCGAAGAAAACAGTCAACATGACCTTGATTTTTGAGCGACTTAGGCGCAATTTTTTTGGTCTCGGCTGTCTTTTGGCACGATATTTGCTCGATTGATCGGTTGTTTCGGGGTCGTAGACATAGATCCAAGTCTCATCGCCAGTTATACTGCGTTTCATGACACCCTGGTAGTCGGAAAGCATCGTTTCACACACTTCAACGCGACGTCTTTTTTTCAAAAAACTCAATGTTTTCGATACCAGTCGAGATTTGACGCGCTTGAGGCCCAAAACATCCTTCAAAATGGTATTGGCTGAGCCTTTCGATATGCCAAATTCATTAGCAAGGTCTCTAATTGTTAGTCGATGGTTTTTCAACACCAAATCTTTGATTTGTTGAACGTGAGCTTCGTCGGTTGAGGTTGATGGTCGCCCTGGACGCTCTTCGTCTTCGACACGTTCACGGCCGGCTTGGAACTCACTATACCACTTGCGGACATTTTTTTTAGACATAGCCTCATCACCAAAGGCTTTCTACGCCATCCTTAACGTATCCGCAGCAGAAAATTGATTCCGTAAACAAAATTTAATGCAAATTCTTTGCTCAACAAATTTCGACATCGCAAAAAACGAAAAACTCACTTTTAGCAGCTCACAAAACGACACGTATCTCAAACACTAATGAATATTTTGACATGAATATTGACATAAATGTGACTGACAGTACTACCAACCTAAAAAAAAAATAATTCTCCAAATCCTTCAACGCGCGCAGTTTAAATTCAAATGTCACCTTATTTTGTGGACACATAGAGCAATAATACACCTTGCTCTATTTCGTTCGATTCAGCGTGAATTGTTAACGAATAAACAAATTTCAATGTATCGGGGAATTTTCAAACAACCGTAGCCAAAATCTCGCTAGAATCGGATTTTTAACCATACGAGTCAACCTTAACTAAAAACAATTGCTTTGTAAATGACATCACACACATGAAGAATTTTTTTATCCACGAGTTATCAAATCATCTAGCAATTTTAATTATGAAATCTTAAAATTAACATTATTTTCCAAATTTAATGAGTTTTGTTTTTCTGATTGCTAAGCGAGTGGAAGGAAGAAAATTTAGCAGACAGTTATGAATTATTAACACAATGGAAATAACCACAAATAATCAACTGAAGATGTATATAATTCGCTTGAAATACATATTTACTTCCAAGGGAAGCACCAGTTAATCAATATCATTTAGATGTGTTGTCCTTAACCGTCAATATTCACTTAAGCAAACGCGAAAAGAACAAACGGTGGGAAAAAATAATTGCCATATACGGGTATTCTTTCTAACAGTAAATGCACCAGCAATTTAAAAAAGGGGCAAACAAAGAAGACGCGGTCTGCGAAGGCGGGTCAGGCTGTAACTAGCGCGCTAGTAAGTAGTTAGGGATGTCTATGAAATGTGCAAAGTATGCGGTGGAAAAGTATTGCATACTCACAGGCGTCATTAGCGCATAATTTAGCATTTGTCGATAATAGCCAGGCGCTTTGTCTACGACAGGCAGCAACTTAGTGATTGCAATGACAGCGCGAGTACTAAGTTGTGTGGGTGATCAACTAGCAGTATATGTAAGCATGTGTGTATGTGCAATTGCGAATATTACATCTTCACCTGGAAATGGTCAGCGCTTGAGTTGCACTTGAGGGTTACGGCTGCTAGACGGATTGTTTATTTATTATTTATGCGCAGCTGACAGGCGTTGTAAGCAAGTGTCCTAGCGGTGTAATGCACCGGTAGCGATAAAGAAGAAGCAATAACAAGAGCAATAGCAAAAAGAAAAAAGAAAAAGTCGTTGGTGGTTATTAAATGGAACTGCTTTTAGTGCTTTGAGTTGTTAAACTCTGTCATTTGGTTAAGTCGTTAAGTTGCTTTGGCAATTTTGCGGTATTTTTTTCCAATTTGTAATTTGTTTTCGCTTACTTGAACATACCCTTAAAGTGCAGCATGTGTGTGTAAGCGTATTATTTTTCAGCTCTTCAAAGTGACACTCAATGTCATTTATGAAACTCTTTGATTATTAAATACGAATCAAGCAAGCACTCAATCCAAACGCTCTGATAACTTCAAGTGAACTAACGGTAACTGCTTTCTAACGGAAAGTGCGCCAACTTCAAATTACTCACAATAACCAAGCAGAAATGGCAACAACAAAGCAGTGCTTTGTTTGTCATGTCCGTCAAGAGAATGCTTTCTACTCTGTGTGTGAGTGTTAATGTATGAGTGTAACTGTATGAGTGCAACTGTATGAGTGTATTTCTCTATTCGTGGAGTGACGAAATGACATTGTCGATATTTGACGCGATTACGGGAAATTTTCAAGTGAAATTTCATGGCGACGTTAACATGTAACTGCACTTTTAAGTACTGTTATAAAGGAGTCATGAAATTGATATCCTTTGTTTGCCTTGTCATTGCATCTATTTGCGGTCTCACACTCGATATGAGTGCTTGTATGTCTGTCTCTAATGGCAAATATACGTAGAAGGCCACACACTGAGGCACAAAGGCACATAAATACATGTAAACACACAGATATACATACATATATACATATACATATATATACATACACACATGCACACTATAATATCAGACTTGCAATCAACCGTATCATGCCGTACTGCCCCGTTGATGTACAAATATACATATAAAATATACCATCTGTGTTTGCTTGCATTTAAGTTGTGTACATTAACCAATTATGTCCACGATATTGAAAAAGTTTAACAACAAAAAACAAATCAGCAAACCGTTAAGTGTAACACCCTTCACAGGTGCAAAACTTATAACATCAAATTGTATAAAATAAATATCTGATTTATCTTGATTTTCATTGGTCAGTTTGTATGGCAGCTATATACTATAGTTGTCCGATCTGCACAATTTCTTCGGAAATTATTGACTTGCTTTGGATATTAATCTATGCAAAATTTCATGATATGTTGTTAAATAAACAAGTTTTCCGTACAAGAACCTAATTTTGATCCATGAGTTTGTATGGCAGCTATATGCTATAGTTGTCCGATCCGACCAATTTACTTGGAGATTGTGTCGCTGACTCAAATAATAATCTCTGCCAAATTTCGTCAAAATATCTTGTCAAATAAAAAAGTTTTCTATATAAAAACAACATTTTGATAGATGAATTTGTATGGCAGCTATAAGCTGTAGTGCTTCGATCTGACCAATTTGGTTGGAGATTATATCGCTGACTCAAATAATAATCCTTGCCAAATTTGGTCAAAATATGTTGACAAATAAAACAGTTTTCCAAACAAGAACCTCATTTTGAAAAATGTGTTTGTATGGCAGCTATAAGCTATAGTGCTTCGATCTGACCAATTTGGTTGGAGATTATATCGCTGACTCAAATAATAATCCTTGTCAAATATTGTCAAAATATTTTGTCAAATAAACAATTTTTCCATACAAGGACTTGAGTGTGATCGATCGGTTCGTATGACAGGTATGAGAGGTAGTGCTCCGATCTAATCAATTTGCTCGGAGATTTTACCAGTAATTCAAATAATAATCTTTGTCAAACTATGTCAAAATATCTTGTCAAATCAAAATAAAAGATCCCCATTTTAATCGATGAGTTTGTATGGCAGCTATCAGCATTAGTGGTCCGATCTGACCAATTTTTTAGAGATTTTATTTTATATCAAATAATAATCCTTGTCAAATTTTGTCAAAATATCTTGTCAAATAAAAGAAGCTTCCCTTACAAGGACTTGAGTGTGATCGAACAGTTTGTATGACAGCTTTATCCAATAGCGGTTCAGTTACGTCAGTTCTGGCAAATTAACAGTTTTTTGAGAAAAGCAGGATCAGTAAGATCAATATCTTAAGAACTGAGGGACTAGTTCACGTATGTACAGTCATACGAACATGACTAAATCAACTCAGTTGGTCACGCTAACCATTTATACATAGTCTGCTATACATATCTACATATTTCATATATTTCATACCTTCTTCCACATTTCCTTCTAGCTGTTACAAACTTCATGGTAAACTTTATATACCTTGTATAGGGTATACAAATAAAAGAGTGGAGAAAAATAAAAAAGTAAAAACAAAAGCAACACAAATGACGCATAAAACAACGGCGTGGCGGTGACGACAAGCGAATGAGTGATTGGGCGATAATGGCGGAGCGGCGTAGCAAAGTGCTGATGCGTCAAAATTTAACCGCAACGTTACTCAATATGTGGTTTTTGAAAAATTTTAGCTGTTGTGCCATTATTAATAATTTATCGATGGAAATTATGTGGCAGTTTACCTCACATAGGAAAATGGGGGATATTTAATAGCGATGGCATTTTAAATGCAAACATATTAATTCCTTGTAATTTACAGCATTTGTTTGAAAAAGGTTTTAAAAATATTTCAATAATGGGTGGGAGTGTTTCGAGTGTGAATCACAGGCGCTGCAGTTGTGGTTTGTGGTCGAATATTGTTTGTTGTATCGTGGATATAATTTATTAATATAATTGATATATATAACTGCAGTGTCTGATAAGAGATTTATGAAAAGTTGTCAAACAATAATTTCTTAAGGAAATACCAAACGCGTGTGGCAATTAAATATATATGAAAAGTGATATTTTCGGAAGATATTTTTAAAAAAAGAAATGGAGAAAGAAGAATGTTTCCTTGAAATAAAAATAATTTATTTACAAGAACGTTAAGATGGACATACATGGTCACACACTCCTGCTTTAGAGGCTTCAAAAAATCTATTTATTTGAGGATTTTTTTGAGAGGGAAAGAAATAATTGATTAAAACAAAATTTCTAGGGTTTATAGTTATATATTTAAACATGATTCGCAAATTTTTTTGGATACGAAATTTTTGATATTCTGCTTTTGGGAAGCTATTGTCCGAAGCATCTCGCATGGGCATTCTCGGACGGCGGGCAGGATGCAGGTCGCAATTTCTATCGGATACAAAAAATTCAAAATGATTCATATTTTTTTTATAATTTATCTTCTAAGAAAATTCCAAAAAAGCGTAAAATTTTAAAAAAATTTTAAATACTAAAAAAAAGTGGTTTTTGACCAAAAAAAAAATTTATTCTATCTTGTTTAAAAATATGTTCAAACTTGACTTTGCTTAGTTTTTTTAGTTTAAATATAAGATAATTTAATGCCAAAGATAATAAACTTTGCCCCAATTCCATACGACGTTTAGTTTTTTTCTATTCTGCTCGCCACCTAAGAAAATTCGTAAAAATGGAAAACCGAGAAATCGCGCGTTAAAACTTTCGCTTTCTGCCCAAGTGCTCATATAACTGTATAACTGTTAGACGCTCGGCCACTATTTCCCTTCTAGCTTCGCAAATATTTCGATTTCCCAACTATACTTTTGGCGACATATTCTTAGATAATTTTTAAAGAGATTTAAACAAAAAAAATTGATTTTTTTAAGCTTCTAAAACAGGCTCCACTTTCAAGGTGTTATTAATAAAAGTAGGAAAGAAAAATTAGTATATAAATGGTAGTCAAAAAAGTCTTTTCGTATTTTTTTAATAGATTGTGTTGCAGTTGTATATCTCTAGTGCTACCAATCACATTGAGTCAGTTGGAAAGGTGAGATTTTAAGTTTTATTTAACCAAAAATAAAAAAAAATGAATTCGGGAATGTTGAGAAAAAGTTACAGCTGTACAAAAATGAGTGAAATTAATGAAGAAATTCGCTATATTTTTATATAGAAAAGAGAAGAATGTCACATCAAACTCAAGTCCCACACTCTTTAGGAATTGAGTGCATTTAATCAGACATATGATATATGTTTTCAACAAAATTCATTTAAATAAAATTATTATCGAAAATATGGATGATAACATAACTCCACAGCAACCAACAAATGTTGCGTATACGCCGTGGCAAATATGCAAAACATTCATTTTCAAAAATTGTAAATTAAGCTAAAATATCTATTACAGCAATCTATTAATACTACTTGCTAACAACACTCCAACAACATAACTAATTTTGCTTCAAATTGCCCATATCGCATAGCGCCAGCCATATGAACCAGCGTTGCAGCGGTAACACTTAATGCCATTTATTTTATAGATGGATGCATTTCGTTTATCGCCAATCGCAAGCAACGAGCGTTTTAAGAGTGAAAATAAACCGGTCATTTACGCTTTATTTGCCAGCTAATCGAAACTAAACAAGCGGCAATTTACCGCCGCTTCGTACGAAAGCACATGTAGACAGGCAAAGGGAAATGAAATTGAGGCGCGACCGAGACGGCGGCTGGTGAGGGCGGGCGTGTGTAATTTAAATGATTACAAGTAATAACTTTTATCTGCAGCACAAAGAGTAAATGCAAAATACAGTAAACAACAAATATAACAATTGATTATGCAACAACAACAAGTGAGTACAATACAACAACAAGTAAATATGCAACAACGATATGGCGTACTCGTATATAATAAAATATAAAAGCAAAGCTTCGTTGAATGCAACGCGTCAAAAGGTGAAAAGCAAATAACAACAATTACAACAAGAAGTGAATGCCAGACGGAAATAAAAATGTGCCGTGGAAATGGAAAATGTCGGAGCTAATATTTAAAGCGCATTGTTCGGAGGGAGTAAGGCTAATTTTTGTTTGTGCACTCGCATGGCTAATAAAAATGTTATTTGAACTAATGGTGTCTATAGAGTGTACACTGCAGCACTAGTGGCACGATTTGCTGTTTACGCTGCTGTGGTCAGCAGACGGGGCACCACTGTAGGCGCTGACAAATGCATGTCGGTAATTGAAGGCTTCATTGACGACGCCCTGTGGTTCAATTATTTTATTTGCCGATAAACACGCGGCCGCGTTGCGGCACAATATAGAGTTGCAAAGAAAAAATATCAGTTTTATAGACCAGAACAACAAAAAAAAAAAACAAAAAACAAAAAAAACGTAAACTTTGGCTAAAATATCCCTCACATGTGCATTTGCTATAGCTTTAAAGGGTATAAACTAATTATTTTTCTTGATTTTTATCGCTCACTTTATATGACAGCTGTATGATATAGTGGTCCGATCTGGGCAATTCTTTCGAAAACTATGGACTCGTCTTAATTTATGCTAAATTTCAAAAGGATCTTGTCAAATCAAAAAGATTTCCATGCAAGAACTTTGTTTTGATCGATGAGTTTGTAAGACAGCTATATGCTATAGTGGTCCGATCTGAGTAATATGTATGGAGATTATAGCGATACATTGAATAATATTCTGTGCCAAAATTCGTGAAAATATCTCGTCGAATAGAAGAGCTTTCCTTAGATGGAAGTTATTTTAGTCAGTCAAGTTGTATGGCAGCTATATGCTATAGACGTCGGATCCACACAATTTTCTCGGAGCTTGCACCATTGCTTTAGGTAATATTCCATGCTAAATTTCTTGAAGATATCTCGTTAAAAGAAAAAATTTTCCATACAAGCACTCGATTTCGATCGTTCAGTTTTTATGACAGCTATATGTTATTGTGCTCCGATATCGACGCTTCCGACAAATAAGCAGCTGCTTGACGAGTGCAAAATTTTAGATCGATGTCTCAAAAACTGAAGGATTAGTTGCAGTATATAGAGAGGCGGACTGACAGAGAAGGACATGGTTAAATCGACTCATATATGTACTCTAAAAGGTCTCCTGCGTTTCTCACTGAGTGCAACAAACTTCCTGGTATACTAAATATACCTTGTTGAGGGTATAAAAAACAACTGTAAATAAAGAAAGCAAGCCATCTCCTTGACGTCTGCTATAAAGATTACAAGATTACGGCGAAATCGCAAACACATTTCGGTGTCCCGAGTTTAGTTGAGTTGTTTGCTACTGCATTTTTGTAATTTTTGTGTAATTGCGCTCGCATGCAATACAAAGTTGCACGCAAATATGCGAGGCACCCAAACGGAAATGCAGACGAATACTCACAGCAAAGCGAAAAAAGCAACAAAAGTCATACGAAATAGTAGAGGCAAATGAAATAAATGAGCGAATTGTTACTTTTGTTAAATTGTAGGCCTACCTGCAGCGACTGCAGTTCCAAGAAATCATTGGCAATGCGAACAACTGCAATCGCATGCCACATTTTGTGGCATTCGTACTCTGTTGTTTTCTTCATTTCGTTCCTGCTGCAATTGGTTGACTCGAGGCAGGAATTTGTAGTACAATATCCAGTAATTAAACTCATTAGTCGTGCGGTGCATTTATGGCCCCAAGCGGTGTTGTTATTGCATGTTAAGTTCGTTTTTATGTCGAAGAGGTGGACAAAATGCTTATTACAGTTGGAGTTTGCCGGGAGGAAAGCACAAAATTTCCGCTAATTATTTTAATAAATGTGGAGCATTTGAAAGGAAAGCCTTGTAAAATATACTAACTGATCTATCTTTGACACGAATTTATACGATGTGACATAATATACCGTTACAATTACAACGATGTTATATACTGTGTATATAGTACATTTACATTTAATTTGCTATTTTTTAACGCATACGAAAGCGTGTAAAATTTATTAATTATATAATTTAATTTAAGGCAAGACACATGTTATTTATGCTTCAAACACCATTAGAATAACGAGTTAATGGCAGGACTTGCTTGGAAAATATGGTGAAAAGTATTTCTGAAGTTAGAAGGAGGGTCAACCCATGTTAAGTGATCCAGGGAAATTGCGATTTTGAAAATTAGCAGTTCATTAGTAGGGGGACCAGACACATATCCAGTGATATAAATATTTCGTCGAAATTTCTTTTTGTTAAAGTTATTGGAGATTGAAATTTAGAGGACATAAAATTGTAAAATTATTTTCTCATAAACTACTAAAAATAAATCGGTGAAATTTTGTCAAATCAAAGCAAAATGTTCGTGCTATATTATAAATATTTTTTCATGATCCTTTTGCTTAAATAATAATATTTTATATAATTTTTTGTTAAACAATAGACATTTTTTAAGTGTTCTTCACGCTAAAAAAAATTGAAATGTTTGTGAAACAACGCGGAAAATATTCATCTTTAATAATCTGCAAAAGAAATTTTGTTCATTCATACCATACGAAAGATATTGAATTTTTTGTCCCCTACCGCTCTTAAAACGTATGGCAAATCGGTCGTTGCGCAATGCGCTTATGTTTTTCTTGCGGCACAGATGTTGGGAACTTATGAGCGCATTCAACATGAATGTCATGCATCAAAATGACTTCCGCTAGGTGGCGCCGGAGTCGCAAGCACTAATTTATTATATAGGATATTCTAAAATGGCTGAATTTATCTCTCTGGTGTATAAAATCTAAATTCCTCAGATGTCGGAAAACATGTAAATAAATTACACAACTGTAAGGATTAATAGTAGATTTGAAAACAAAGTAAAATCATAATAGAATAATTCCGTCGAAAACGAAAGATAAAATAACAAACTTTAAGGGAAAAATAACTTACGGGTGATCTGAGGTCGCCATAAGTAGGGTAGGAACGTGGTTCGATTTCCAGTAAAACTCCGACTTTTATAGAAAAAAATCCTTTGGCAATGTTATAGATTATGAAAAGTTCAATAACTTTTATAAACAGACTCTTTTGAAATAACCTCAAAATTTCTTTGAAAAATTAAATTACTCAAATTCAGGGTTTGCCTTTTTCTCTCGTACAAAAAAGTTTCATTTGATAGAAACTTACCGTCGTATGTCCCAAATATACTGTATTTTTGTTAAAGTAAAGTATTTTTTTTTTTTACTTAAAATCGAAAAAACTCTAACTTTAGATTAAAAAATCTCAAGTCAAAATATCAGATATTTTTAAAATGTCAACAGATTTTATATTTGTGGAAATCTGAACTTCCTGATGGTATAATATAAAAATATATTTATTTTCTATGATACATTTGCTCAGAAAATGGAAAGGATACCCCACCATGCCTCTTTTAATAAACTTTACAGATGAAAAACGATTCAAAGAAGCAGTCTTTTATTTCATCTACCTATTATTTTGTAAAAGCGTCTGTAAAAAAAGCAGTTTTGAATCGACGGACCACAGATCGGTGGTCGATTTTTCCTTTAATGTTTGTTATTTTATCTATTATTTGTTATCGTTTTCAATCTATTATGAATTTCATTCTTTTTTATCATTTTCAAAGGCTTCTGTACGAGTCTATAGTGTTTTGCGTTACACTAACTTAGATATTTTGAAAAAAAGTTATAAAACGAAATTGCATCATTTAACCATTGCTGAACTAAGGTTAAGAGCATAGAAGACTAAGAATCGTTTTTTTTATTTTCGCCTAGCAGTTATCTTTCACCTAAATTATGGTTAAAATAGAGCATTTTACCAAAAAAAATGAGTTTTGGTTAAGTTGACCAAACTTAAGTTACAGATACCTGCTAACCGGACAGTTACACTATATTATTTAGTTGTTGTCAATAAAAACAAATTATGTCAGACAGATTTTAAATTAAGTTGGCCATAAAAAAAATATTTAATATAAACCAAAAAATTAATTCTTAGTGCTATTTCATTACTACTTATAAGTAGTTTGCTCACTTTCGGGTACAATTGAAAGAAGCCTTAGACAATGGGCTAGTGAACTGTTTCGAAAAGTAATCCCCAAATTAGTTTTGATGGCAAACAAGAGCTTCCAATTGAATCCTCAGAAGAAATATATCGCTTTCCCGATAACTAACCATTTCTTGCATAAATGATAATTATATCAAAAGTACACGAGACTCTAGAGGATAGTCATTAAAAAACGCTTAGACTGAGACCTATTTCAAAGCAAAAGAAAATTTGCACTATAAAAATGGTTACGAAAAGTGGGAATTGCACTAAGTTTACTATAAAATTTGATTTGATATATATATTTCCTTCGGTTAAGAATAGTATGTATGTATGTTTAAGAATAAATTTGGTTCGTAGTTATGAATTAATTTCTCAGCGAAAATCAATAAACACTTCGAATCAATGAGTACAACGAAAATCGACAAGCTCAGTTGGACCGACTTTACGGTATAAACTGGAACGTAAAAAATGCCAATTATCAACTAAAAACCTGAGTTTAAATATAGTGAAATTTTAAGGTTAAACTACTACAGATTAACAAAAATCAAAACTTTCTGAGCGAATTTAATAGTCAAATCAGATTTTACAAAGTAGCGCCTACCAAATTATGATTAAAACTATAAAATTAAAATTTTTATTGTATTAAATACAACTATTAAATTGTAACCATTCAAGTTTTCGTTCAGACAATGTAAAGAAGAAACGATCAACAAATAAAATTTAAGAGAAATTTTGAACGATTCTTAAAGGCAAAGTTCCGACTATGTCTTAAAAGAAAAATGTGACAGGTTTGTAACATTTTTTGTTGTCCTATTTGAATTATTCGATATTATATGGTGTTTTTTTTTTAATGTGGTTAGAAAGAAGAAATACAAACGCATATTTTTATATGGTCATGAATTTAACTTTATTAAAAAGGGATAAAGAGTAAGGACTTGCTTTTCTGTTTTGAAATTGCTTTTGGGCGTGCGACCGCTGCTGTTGTCTCGAATAAATTCTAGCCGAGAGGTCCAATTTTCGACCACTTTTTGCAGCATTTGAAACCATAATGGTAACAATGCGTCAAATAGCTTCTTTCAACACATCAATCGTTTCGGACTTGTCTGAATAGACAAGCGCCTCTACATAACCCTATAAAAAATTTAGTTTCATCATTTGATCTTGAAGATCGTGAAAGCCACACCACACGCCCATGATGCGAGATAATGCGCTCACTAAAAGTCGCCTTCAATAAAATGATTGCTTTGTTGACTGTATATTGCCCAATGATTCTTTCCCACCATTTATCACAACAAATAGTGACTTTTTGAAGATGTACCCGCGTCTCAACAAGTGCTTTTAGTTTATCGTCCCTACAGAGCCGTTCGTAAAGTCTTCCATAAAGGGAATTGATAAGTACGTTGGCGGATGTAATCATTGGGGTCATCTTCGATACTCTGCGCACTGTACGACATCTCTGAAGCTGGTGTGAAACCGACTATGGTTATTCGAATTACCGACTCCATTTGTTGTTGATGGCGACCGAATATTGGACGCAGCGCCGCAGCGGAAAATCTACTAATTCATTTAACACTTAGCAGTGTGGTATCACGAATGAACATTTGTGTGTGTGTGTGTCTTTTAGGTATACAAATTTTGGCAATAAAAACTATTTTTAAATATTTCTGAATTTATATTCTTGTTTACGGCTAAGATCTATCAAAATTTTTGCTAATTAGCAGAGCAATAATATTTTTGAAATTCCTATGAAAATAACTGTACAATTTTTCCAAATTTAGAAAATTTTAATTTTGTAAAATAAATTCTAAATGATTGATATCAGGGGAATTTTTAGAAATAATATATCTATTTCAAACTGAAATTAGAAATGCAAAATAAATCAAATAAAATACAAATATATGTACAAAGTAACTTTTCTGATTTTCTACTTAAGCTGTTTAGCGATTTAAGTAAATCATCTTAAAAGTAAATAGAAAGAAAAACGAAAGCGTCTACGAATCGCATCTTCCAAATGAACTGTCGCGCTATGCAGAAGGTGGCTGTTCAAAATAAATTCTAATTATATACTGAATTTAGAGACGCCATGTATATATGTATGTATGCTTGTACAGACGCGTTAAAATAAATGCAGTTGGGAGCGCTGCTCTTGAAAGACGAGTGATGTGCCTTCAAAAAACGCTCAGTACTTTGGCAGCGGCTGGCTAAGTAAGATGATTTGTTGTATGTTTTTGACACAAATTGAAACGGTTCGCATTCCCAGCGTTTTGAAAATATACATACATACAAAAATGTATTATATGTTTGAAGATGCGAACGCGTGGTGCGGAGTGAAATGAAAAAAGGCGAAAATGTAGAAAAAGTTGAAAATAATTTATACATATGAGTCTCTATGAATTTCGTGAAGCTGATCGTTTCCAAATGTGCCGCAGCCAGTTGCATATGAAAAGGCTGTGAGAAATGTGCTTGTGAGATTTTTATTTTGCAAAGAGGGAAGCTGCGGTGTTCGTAATATTAGTGATTTTGAAGTGAAATTTTTTGTAATCTACAACAACAAAATGCCACCAAGGAAACATGTAATGTGTTGGAAAATAAAATATGCAAATTGCTTCTACGCATTTTTTGAGATTCAATTTTGTTGTTATTAAAAAAAAAAACATTATAATAAATTTGCATTTGAAAAATTAAAAAAAAAAAATTACTTTTATGCTTATATGTTATGCTATGTTGTGTCGTGTTATGCTAAGCTATGTTGCGTTATGTTGTACTATGCTGAGCTATGTTGTGTTATGCGGTGTTGTTTTACGTTGTGCTATGTTATGAGGGTGTAGTGTGATATGTAATGTTATAGTATGCTAGTATGCTATGTTATGTTATATGACATTATAGGACATTATAGACCGGATGTACCATTTACATTTATACAAATGCAAGTACTTATGTATGAAAATAAACTTTCTTTAAGTAAAAAAAATTCCATCCAAAAAATTCACCAGACTAAAATAAAACCATTCAAAAACACTCTGATTTTTTTCTCTTATTCATATCATCAACAAAAATTCACCAGACCCAAGAAAAAAAATCCATTCAAAAAATCTCTCAATTTTTTTTTTTTTCATAATTTCAATAAAAAAATCAAAGTTAGGTATTTTACTAATATTTCCCCTGAAAGATCTCCAGATCTAGATCTGAATATATATTTTTCTACACATGTCACATCACATTATTGTCAAATTAGACTCAATAACAAAAATATACCATCCATATTTCTACTACAAAAATCCTACACTCTCCCTTAAAGGTTTGTTTGAATTCCATTATTTATGAATCGAAATTCAGCAAAATTTATCTTCATTAAAAGCATAATAAAAATCAAAGCCAAACATGATAACAAATTTCGGAAATATCTCGCACATACTATGTTTACAATAAACTATTTGAACCAACAAGCTCAGCGCGAAATGCCGCAATCAATTTGAAACAACAACAATTAATGAAAAATCTCATATGCCTGGGAAAGCGAATAAATATTTTCATCTCTTAGATACTTAAAAATCGTATAATGAAATTTATGTCGTATATTATTGTGAGCCAACAAGTTAGATATTGCGTATACGCCGCGGTGGCCTGGGATCCAGCTACAATGAATTAATGCACAGCGCCACGCGAATGTGAGCGCTTATACTTATGTGAATGCGTATGTGTGTGTGCACAAAAGCGCCTACATATCACTTAGCGGCTAGAACAATTGCCAACTAAAATCACAACAACAAATCTTCATTGGTTGCTAAAAATAAATGCGAACAAAAAGGAAAATAAACAAAGAGTGCTGCTCAAAATCTCGTTGGCAGCAGTGAGATAAATTGCCACAGCGCTTGATAACTAGCTTAACGCAAGCGAATATTGAAAGTATTTATGCGCCAAGCAGATCCACATAGTTAATGATATAGTATTTACAGGCGTGAAGCGGAAAATGTGTTGCTTTTGGTATTAAAGGCAAATGAATTAAATGAAATCAAATGTATACACATGTGAATGATTTTGAAATTTTGTTTATGTGAATTTCATTGCCAGTTTTAAAATTTCGTTCAAAAAATTAAAATTAAAAAATTAAATTTCCCAAAAAAATACTATATAAAATATAAAATTCTATTTCCCAAGTGGTTAGTCCAAGATTTCGCCTAACTGTGATTACTTTATTTTAATTTCGTTATTTCGAGCTTATCCATAGCTTAGGTAAAATTAACAACCGTACACTAAAATTTATTTTGTGTATGGCTTTTGGGTACTAATCACTGGCAACTGGGTTTCCATTTGTGGAGTTTTACAGTAAGAATATACTGAATATCTTTGAATAAAATTTGCTTGATTTATATTCCATACTCAATGATTCTTATTTCCTTACATATCATTTAACAAACTCTAGACTGAGTTTGAGTAATACTATCAAATACTTCAAACAGTATTACGCGATACAAAACCATGTTGTAGTAGCCAGGAAAAGTAGATCGACAACTATACTATACATTCGTAACCCCACACAATAAGGGTGCAAGTAACGCCAATCAGTAAATTTAAAATGAGGTACTTAGTTTCTTAAAAATCATGAATGAAACTTAGAACAAACGGTGTCAGTTTTACGTTCTGCCATATGCTAATGAGAGGTAAGTAGGGTGGCTATCTGACGATGCACTTAGGTCTTCAGGAGGCCCATTGTGAAACGGCCGGGGCTAAAATACCCTACTTTATTATGTACTTTATGAATCACCCTGAGCCGCTGATAAATTTCATCAATTTTTAAAGCTTCATAAGTGTAACTTTTAAGACCCTCTACCGACAGTTGCGGCTTTCCTCCACAGTTGTCTCACTTATTGATAGTTTCTTGAATAATTGTTGTACATATATTATCCTCAGTTGGCAAACATGTCTGTCAATTAGACAGTGACCTGTTAACACTCCTATTATATCTATCTTATATCATTAATTTGAAATTTTAATAATCGCTGTGGGTGGCCTACACTCATGCCACGTTTGCCTGCTTTTTGGGCAAGTCAAGATCTTATGTTTAGTATACGATTGTCTTTCTGAAGTATATAAAGAGCATTCAGGGTTTTTTTGCGATGATTGAAATTATTCAATAAAGAAGTTCCATTAAACTTTGTGTGCGAAATCAAATTTCTGGTGCCGAAACGTTCGAATTTTGGAAAGGGCTTTCGGTGATAAGTGTTTTTAAATGATATAAATTATTCAAAGAGGAAAGAGAAGGAACGCGTTAACATCAACATAAGCTGATAATCAACACCTCAATAAAATAAAGAAATTGGTTTTGGATAATCGACGATTAACAGTCAGAGATCTTACTACGAGTAGCATCATTGGAATATCGGAAGAATCACTGAAACTTGTTTTGAAAGATCATTTGTGCCTACAGTACTTATAAAGCCTTACAAAGTAGACAACAAATCGGCCAAATAACATAGGAAAAGTGAGCCGAAGCCGAAAAAACCACGTCAAAAAAGGTTACAAACCAAGTTTATACGGACAGTATTTGAGCCAAGGGGGTAACTTTAAGGCGGATGACATAGAGATTGAGGAATAAATTAAGTATTTTAAAATTATGATGAAAGATTTACTATTTTTTGCTCATAACAGTATAAACATATTTCTTTTTATAAGCACCCACTATGCCTAAAGTTGCTGTGATCTCTGCTTGAAAGATACTGCAATGGTCTGGTAACTATTTTTGATACATCAACTCACTCTATTATTTAGTTTGAACCCGTTCGTCTAGATACTACTGCCTGTGTCCTTGACCACCTCACGCCTAGTGCACTCTCCTCTGGACGAAAAGGCAATATTGAGGGCCGAATTCAAATTTAGTTCTAAAAATTGCAAAAATCCGTGGTGCTAAGACACTTTTGCTTTGTAATGTATCGTGTTTCAAGATCACTCCGCCTTTTCTCAATGGAACCAACAATAATTCAAAATATTATTTCCACAACAGTTAAGCTTTTTAAATGAAAACTATTTCAACAACTGATATTGATTACTAGAATATACATATAGTATATAAGGTCGTCAAAAAAACCGAAATACAAATGATAACAAGTATATAAAATTAGAAATATGGATGCTTTGAATATTGTTTTGATCAAAAATAAGAACAAGAAGTTCCCATAGAACTAAAAATCATCAGCATGAATGCAGTTCATTATGTACTTGTAGTATTATCTAACAAATTAAGTATTTTATGTAGGTCTGTGAACATTCTATTAAGAAATTCTTAATAATATTTATTTTTTCCCAATATTATGTAAAATATTTGTTTACAAACTACCTTTTTCCCTCTTGAATGCGTTCAGTAAACTCTAAATCTCCCTCTCTCTTTAAATTTCAGTTTGTCTCTACTCGTTCGCGCTCTTGTCGCTCCCACACGTGCGCTCCGCTATTACAGTTTTCCTCGTATGCGTTTGACACAAAGACCCACTTTTCTCAAAATATCACCGCTCTCCCGTGTACTCTCATGTGCTTTGTTGCTATTTGCAGTTTTTGTTTTGCTAACACAATGCTTCCACGTTTTTACAAATAACACCGAACGCGTGCCAAACAAAAGTTGTTTACAAATCTAGAAACATATAGGTAAATCGATGACATGAGTAATGTAGCGCGGAGAAACTAAGTAGTATGCGCTTTTTTAATCGATTGCCGGCTAATTGAGCACCTGTACATTTTGGCACTTACAAGCAATTAACAAGATGAATGGCGCTTTGTTTTATGAATGAAAACGTGATGTGCAGAAAATTGGTGAAAAGTGTATTGGCATGACCTCGCTGACGGCGGAATTTGCAATAAAAATAAAAATAGACAAATAAAACAAATAAATTTGCCGTCAAACAGCTTTGCGTACTCGCTTGAGTTGCTGCTGTCTTTAAAATAAATGAATAATTTGTTTATTTGTTCTCTCACGAATTTTAGAAAAATAAAAAGAAGCATCATCAACATCAAGCTCAACAGCAGCAACAAGCGTCACCTATGCAATCGAGCAATACAAGTTCTCCACCCAAAATGGAAGGCAAAATTGAGTCTTGCGATTCAACATCAAAGCAGCTTCCCTTTAGAATTGAAAAATCAACGGTATTGGGTCGCTACGTGGTGGCGAATCGCGACTTGAAAGCCGGTGAACTGCTCATTACAGAGGAGCCTTTAGCCATTGGACCGTGTGTTTCAGCGGATGCCGTCTGCTTGGGTTGTTATATGCCAGTGGAGTTGCAGTTGGCACAATATCGGTAAGCTGGAGTAATCAAGGGTACAGGAAGCTTTTAATATATATTAAATATTTATTACTTTTTATTATTTGCTTTTAAAAATGAAAAAATATTTATTCAAATAATGGGTATACGAAAATGTATGAACCATTCAGTTGTCAAGGAATGTTATATGGGTAGAAAAAAAGAAATTCAGAGCAATAGAGAGCAATTGGCATATTTAGTCGATCTATTGTGAATATCCATGGGGTTATGCTACATGCCTTAAAAAATATAAGATTTCGTATTAAGACCATTTCAGACTGTTTTGTCATTGCTTGACCCAGTATTGAGGAAATATGGCAAAAGGCCAATTTTCGAAAACATCGATTCAATAAAGCAAATCAACGAGCCCGACCACTATTTCGATTGCTCAGCAGCTAAAGCTTGTACAAAAACCCTATTTTAACCATTTAAATAAGATTGTTGAAATGGTAGTCAAATCATTAATAATAAGCAAAAGGATTTGCTGTGTTATTGGTGGGATTGGCAATGAATAATATTCTATAGCTACCTCTAAAGTTTTAAATAAACCGTTGGAGGGAAGCAATCGCCTAGAAGTGGCCAGCTATGGCCAATAGGAGAGAGATTGTGTTTCAACAAAACAACGACAAGATAATGACTGGCCAGAAGCTCCAGGAACTTGGGAGTTTCGTATGCATCCAACTTGTAGTCCGTACCTGACATTAAGCGATCTACCTGTTCCTGCGGATATTATGAAATAACGTTTCAAGAAAATCGTATCTTCCCAGTGAAATTCACGCTGGACAATCGATAAAGATTCTAACGCACCAGTCGACTTATAGATGGCGCCACCAGGGGGCGCTACATTCAAAAAGTCCTGTTTACTTTGGAACATACATTGGCGTTGACGGTTTGTCTAGGTGGAACAAATTCATGGTCTGAGTTCAAAACTTTACGCACACGAGTCAGTCGGTTTTTGTCGAAGTCGCAGGTCTCCTAGCACGGTTTTCATCAGCGACCTCTTCCCGGCCCTACCAAAGAACTGTTGCCACCGAAACACACCACTTCTTGCTAAATCAACATCTGGGTAAGCCAGCTTGATTATATAAACGTCTCTGTCGCAGATTTACTGAGTTTCACACAGAATTTAATCTGCTCTAACGAACGCTGCATTTTCATCTTGCACCACTCACGTCACATGAAAATATTTGTCCTGTCCTTAGCTAGGAGCGCTGTCTACCGAATCCAGTCGGAGCGCGCACTATCCGTAGGACAGTCACTTTGTAAGAAGATGTGTCCTATTACTTTTCGGACAAACTCTGTATTGACCCTTCCGATTCTCAATATTATGATGTACCCTAATCACAGCGTGAGTTTGTGCCGAAATTGAATGAAATCAAGTTATACCTTTCCCAAGCTCATATAACTTATTTCAAGTATTGTTATTGCTACCAATAGTTTTACATACATATATAATTTCGGAAATTTTTTATAAATTATTCCCCGTCGCCCACTTGATGAAATGTTTATGTATATGTATACTAGGGTGGGTCAACATAAACTATTGTTTTTTTTTTCTCGTACTCTAAAATATAGTTTCTTAGACCGCTCCAGGAAACGCTCCCGAAAAATGAGCTTCTAAATATAGCGGGAAGGTCCTCCGCCTAACGGATATCTATTTTTTCCTATAATCAGATAGAAAAATTCATATCTCGCTTCCAACCGGAGAATCTTCCCGTTATAATTATGAGCTTATACTTGAAAATCCCTTCTTAGAGGTGTCTATGAACCCATTTTTCAGAGTGCGAAGCAAAAAACAAAACATTTGTTTTTTTGACCCACCCTAATACATACATATATATTTTATATTTGTTTCGAAACCTATTCTAATAAATAAATTATTAAATTATTGGGTAGAAAAGTGCGTGGTCACGCCATTAGTCCAAACTAGCACGACTTGTTTGATTTAGCTCTGTTTCTATGAGCGCTTTTTACCGCCCACCTGCAAAAAAGCAAGAAGAAACTATAAATTAGAAAGCTGTTTAAATGTATTTTTTGTTTATTCCGTATTAATTTTAAAATTTGTTAAAAAACTTAAAATGAATCTAAAAGGTGACAACTGTGAAGGTTATTGCAATAAAAAGTTATATATTTGTTTTGAAAATTTCCCGACGACACACCCACTAATATGAATTTAAAAAATTTTGATTTTCAAAAATTGTTTACATGCAACATTTGAATGCGAACGCCGCGATGAGACGACAAATTGTATCATGAACAGATATTTTTAATAACAAAGTTTGATATTTGAGGTTATTTTTAGAAAAATATAAAATTTTATTGAGTGAATTGTTTTGTTTTGGCGCTGGTGCAGTGTGTGTTTTCGATCACGTAGATCGAGATGCGGAACTATTAATAAAATTATATTTCATTTACAAAAACAACTAAATGTAAATCAATTTGTGTATCGACGAAAACATACAAACATATATACATATATATGTTTATATCTATAGTTTTTTACAAGATTTTAAGTATGAGCAATCAAGTTTCGAAACTGTACCCGAAGCATTTAAAAAGGCGATCATTAAGTGAAGCGCTTCAGTCATGCCGTGACGGTGCTAGAAAGTGGAACAAACTAAGTAGTTTGAAAATTTCTAAATTTTTTTGAAAGTGGATTAAAATCTGATTATTTCAGAATTTTTGAGTTTTTGAAAAATGAGTCGCTGACCTTTTAAGGTAGCAACAAAGATTCAAAAATAATATGTATATTAAAAACTTTCTATTTCCCTCCCCGTTAGCTGCTCGGCTTGCAAATGGCCAATGTGTGGACTGCAATGCCGTGGCTTGCATCAGCCCACAGGACACACCGCACAGGAGTGTGAGCTGCTGCGTACGCATAAACTGGGCGAGGCGCTGGAAGCCATACGCGACAAACCGGATTTGGTGAAGAACTACTATGAACTCATACTCATTGTGCGCATCTTCCTAATCAAGCAAAATGCACCGAAAATATACGCTGACATACTGCAAATGGAATCACATACGGAGCTGCGTAAATCCAATACCGAATTGTGGCAATACTATGAGCAGAATGTGGTGCAACGGCTGCACCGCGATTGGGGCATGGCGGCGCTCACCGTCGATGAGATACACACCATTTGCGGTATTTTGGATGTGAACTGCTTTGAAATCGGTCAAAATTCGGCGAAGGCACGTTGTTTGTACAGGAGCGCGTTTTTGTTGGCGCACGATTGTTGCCCCAATACGGCGCACACCGATGATCCGCAAAGTTATGCGATCATTTTACGCACGTCGCGTGCGATACGAAAGGACGAGGGCATCACACTGAGTTATGCTTACACGCTGCAGGTGAGAGCGGCTGCCGGATGGTACTAAAAATTTGACTAAATTTCTTTATTTTAACAACCAGGGCACCCTGAAGCGTCGCGAGTTCATGCATGCTGGCAAATTATTCTGGTGTTGCTGTCAGCGTTGCGCCGATCCGAAGGAACTCGGCACGGATTGTAGCGTGTTGTTGTGCCCGAAGTGCAAAAGTGGTTCTGTACGTTCTGTAGAGCCACTGAATCAGTCGGCGGCTTGGAGGTAAGTTCAAGTTTTCATAAGCAATATCTTTTCAAACCTCATTTTTAATTTTTTTTTGGAACTAGCTGTGATCGCTGTGACTATACACTGAAATCGACAGAAATTGTTAAATTATTAGACACAATTAATATGAATTTGGAAAACATAGATGCGCACAATATACCAGGACTGGAGGGTTTTCTGAAAAAGTAAGTATAACACAAGATTTTTTCCCTAAGAATATTATAAATATGGCTGAGTAGGAAAAATAGCGACAACAATGTATTTCTCAATAAGTGGCCTCTAGCTCTATTTTGTTATAGGTTTGGAGTAACATGGGTTTTCTCGGATAAGACAGCCTTTTCTCAAAAATTTTTTCTCATATAAAAAATTAAACATTTTATTACAATTTTTTTTTTTTTATATAAACAGACATTACTCGTATTAACAAAGAAATTCTGAAATTGACCCTTCAGAAAAGAGATGCGCCCGCCTTGGCAGGTTAATTCTTTGCGGGATCATCTAAGGTGGAAAACATACGCGTTTATGCTAAAACCTCAACTTAGAACTTGGACGAAGGAAAAAAAAATTGGATTTTTGCAGACATTTTTACAAAAAAAGGAAATTTCCGTGAAAATTTCCAGAATTTTTTTCTTTTCAAATAGGTGTAGTCGAAAAAAAATCCATTTTCAGGCCTTTAAGAATTGTTTCTCAAAGACTTGTGCAAAATTTTATGAAGATCGGTTCAGTAGTTCTCGAGAAATCTTGCCAACCGATTTCGAAAACATTGCTTCGAGAAGAACGCGTTTACAGACAGCGCACTTAGGCCAGCTAGCCTCGAACGCACAAGTTCTCAAGGCAGTATCTCGGGAACTATTACTCAGATCAACCTGAAAACTTAGGACAATATTCTAGAAGTGTTGTAGAATTTAATAAGGAAATACAAAAATTCGATTTTTTGAAACCCTTAAACCCATGTAACCACTTAACTTAATAGGGCTTTTCCAATCAATCTTAGTGGGGATATTACTTTCTAGAGAATTAGTATAGTGCAAAATTGCTTATACAATGTTAGAACCATTAATTTTAACCGTTAGAATATACTGCATGTGAATAAGTGAAGGAATGAAAAAAGCGGCGTAGCACCCCACACTATTCTTGAAATCTCATCAACCTCGACAACTTCTCTACCGATTTCAACCAAATTTGGTGCATAACACTACCTTATGATTTTTATGTCACTATTTCCAAATAGTAGAGATCGGACTATAACCACGCCTACTTCCCACGCAGGTCCATAACAGGTCCATCATATTCTCTCGCTTTATTGCCTCGCTGTTTTCAATATTAAAATTAGTCAAATATATTGCCCTTTCCACATAATGGAAAAGTGAGGTTATGTGTCATTAATAGTCTCTTTAGCAATATTCTAAGCTAGTTGTGAAGCGAATATCATTGTCATATATTTACTGTAAATAACTTTTTTTTTCACAGGTATGAACGTGTACTCGGACCCAATCATTATCTTATGCTCTCAGCGAAATATTCTCTCTGCCAAATCTATGGTCGTATTGAGGGTTATCTTCTACATACAATGCCGCTGGAAAATGTAGAGAAGAAGGAAAATTATTGTCGCCATTTTCTGAGTATTATTAATGTGTTAGAACCAGGGCTAACACGTTTGAGAGGTGGGTGAAAAATATTTGTGATTAAAAAATAAAAATAAATTAAAAAAAAAAATAAAAAAAATTAAATAAAGTAGTAAAAAAAAGTAAAAAAAAAAAAAATTGAATTAAAATGTAAAAAAATAAAATTAAAAAATAAAAAACAATTAAAAAAAGTAAAAAAATTAAATAAAAAAATAAAAAACAATTAAAAAAAGTAAAAAAAAAGTGAGAAAACGAGTAAGAAAATAACTAAGAATGTGGAAATCCCAAAAAACACAATTAAAAATGTGAAAATTTATAACAAAATATACAAAAATACTAGAACAAAAATAACCTCCCTTTCAGGTCTCATTCTATATGAATTGCATGGCGCCATAATGATGCGTTCACAGCGCTTGATGATGACCGGCGGCATAAATGAGGCAGAATTCAAGCGTAACATTAAGGAGGTCATCAAATGTTTGCAGGAGAGTCGAGATATTCTGCTGTTAGAGCCAATTGGTTCGAGTGAACATGAAATGGGCGCAGCAGCGGCAGGAGCGCTGGCGGAAATGGGCGTGAAGTGAACTGGGCCAGAATCACTTTCATCAGTTTTTTAGTGAAACATACATTTTCGTATGTACTTCGCTATAATTTTTTGAACTCATAGTTGATTTTATGGGCGGTAAGCTTTATTAGTGTTTTACTGGTGAGTTTACACTCAATATAGTTTTCTCCTCAGGTGTCGTAATTTTGGCTGTACCATCGAACTGTTCCATAAAAACCACAACAACACATTCGCATATACATACATACACAAAGACATATTTTTCATATAGCTTCAACTATACATACACACGCACATAAACATCTCAAGACTACGAGTGTCATAAGTTTGCATGATCATGCACATACATTTATAAGCATGAATTATATTATATTAGACTCTCTGAAGTTCACCAAATACCATTACCAACATATCTTTCATTAATTCTATGCATTTGCATGTATTCATTCAAGAATAAAATCTTTCATTACATTTTTTAGTTTTAAAGTGTTTCATACTATATCGCCCTAGAAATAATGGGTAAGTAGATTCGTCAACATAAACCACTATACATTATCATTAATGCATGTTTTTATTTTTGAGGAATTTAATTGAGAATTCAAAAAAATTTTGTTATTTTTGAAGAATTTACTTGATGAATTAAAGAAGCCGAGGTATATTCACTTAAGATCAATACATTTTCATCAACTTTATTTCTTCAGTTATTTCAATCACAAAATCTAAAATTGTCAATCACAAAAAAATACACTCTTGATTCACAAATCATGTCCCATTAAACATAATTCAAAAGACTTTTTTTCATAAATAGTAAAAAAAATTATAACTGAAGACACAATTCATCGATCATAGATCAACAACATAGCATAGACCAATTCAAGAATCATACAATAAATCATAAATCACAATTCATCAAACAAAAATCGTGAATCATACATTTTTATTCATATATTGTACGTCATTTATGAAGAACCATCCATCATCTGATACCTCATGCATTTCTCTACTCATTGCACATTCTTTGTCAATAATTCACACTTCACCGATTTCACCTTCATTATACATTAATGGCCCATCTTGCATATAGTATTTTTTATTTTTTTGGCGTGCTCCATTTAGCATAGACATGAACCACTATATTCCGAAAATTTAAAGATTTTTTCACAATTATTTATTTGGCATGGTCTATTTATCATTGATATGAATAAAATTTGAGGAATTTTTCACAATTATTTATTTGGCATGCTCCATTTAGCATAGGCATGAACCATAATATTCCCAAATTTAAAAAAAGTTTTTTTACCAATTATTTATTTGGCATGCTCCAATCATCAGTCCATCAGTCACATATTATAATATCACTGCACGGAAATATTTAAAGAAGACTTTTCAAAACTATTTATTTGGCATACTCCATTTAGCATAGACATGAACCATAATATTCCGAAAAAATTCAATTCATCATAAGGCGATCATTTGGTTGAAATTTATCATTTATTAATTTGCATGGTATTTGACATTCATCATATCACTTCTTCGCTTGTTTTATTTTTGAATCGCCATTTATTAGTCATTCCCTAATTATTATGCATGTCTTATTCATCAAATATTCACTAAGGATGGTTGATGCATGGTTTAATCGTCATTCATTCACCAGTCATAATTAATCATATTTTCACTTCATTTATTATATGATTTATAAATCATCATTTATAGTTTGAAATTTATCATTAATCATTGATCGTCAATCATTCGTCACTTTCCATTCATCACATATCAAATCAAAATTTTCATTCTTCATTCATTATACGCCACACAATTACAAACGTTTCGCAGTTTGAAAACTATATAAATCCTTAGTCAGCAATCATAAGAAAATTAGTCATTAAACAATCACATTTCAATCAATATATTCATTTCTCATCATTCACTGCGAGTCACAATCTTAAATCAAATTTTATCTAAATCAAATTTAAAGAAGTCTTGCATGCTGACAACTAAAGAAAACACAAAATTTATAGTAATTTTGCATGCTGAAAACTTGAAAAATAAACGCATTAATCATCTTCCGTAGTTCGCGATTATTGTTTGAAGGATCGTTTATTTATGATTTAATTGATCAGTCATTAGTCGTTGCATGTCTCAATCAATCATCAAATCTCACATAGCTCGTTTGCATGCTGAACAATTGAAAAATATGAATCCATACTCATCCTCATCCTTACTCATCAATCATATAATTAGTCATTTTGTCATTACTTTCCATTTATTCGAATATTCACTTATCATGGGCTTCATATCATATTCAGTAAATAAAGTTACTAGAGTATTCTAGTCTAACTTTTCAGTCATAATTCACGATACGTGAGCGAATAATCACTTTTCACTCATTCCTGATCAATTTAATTGGAAGTTCGCCATTATTTACATCATATATCCAAAGGTTAAAAAATCGGAGAATGCTAGTTTGTTAATAATAAAATCTTAACGAAACTGATAGCAAAAGTTGCATGTGCTAAGTAGTTAATAGATCGGTTAACAGAGTCAGAGAATGATCATTTGTTAATAAAGAAACCTTGATGAAGTTAAAAAGAAAAGTTTCATGTGGAAGTAGTTGACAGATCGATTCACAGAGTCTGCTTAAATAATAAAATCAGAGCGCAAAAAATAATTTTAATTCAAATTCTGTAGAATTTATGAATTTCAATTTTAAAAATATGTTGAAAGGAACATTCGTTCTGTAGGACTGCCCAGAAAATAATTCGTGATCCGCCGCTGATATATAACCTAATATCTATTATGTATTCCATCCATTTTGTAACACATTTCATATATATCTTTGGGTATATACATAGTTTATTACATATAAATTAAAAGCAATGCATTATATTTATTAGTTGTCATCAATTCTCTATCACAATATTTGATTTTTTGAAATCGATCTCACCCATAAAAAATCGTTATCTAAGACAATTATTTTGTCATTTGTCATCTATTAGTAGCAGATTTTTCGATCGCTCCCATATAAATTTGTCATCTAAAATATTTATTTTATCATCTGTCATCTATTATCAGCAGTTATTTCGTTTATCGATCTCTCTCTCTCATAATTTTGTCATCGAAAATATTTATTTTGACATATTTTATTTACATATTCAGCAGTTATTTCGTTTATCGATTATTATCTCCCATCTTTTATTATTTTCCACATTTCATAAATTATCGTTAATTTGAACCAAGATATTTATTATCTGTGACACACAATAGTATATCATGTGTCATTTGTCATCCATCTTTTGCCACATATAATTTTATTTTTATTATTTTTAAATTGTTATCTGCATGTTTCAATCAACGAGATCAGTCATATTAGGCATTCTCATACAACCATTATGGATAATCATCCACCACTTTCTATCTTTCTCATCAAACATAATGAACCCACACATGAAATATCATCTACACTGAGTTGCATTATTCGGGATACACAACTGGACTTGATCGCTTGGAGCAGTTAACACCACCAATGGCCAGTCTGCGGCACTAAAGGAAAACCGGAAATTAATTGTTGCTCTTTTTAATATTGTAATCTTTTTTAGAACACGCGAAAAAGTAAATATAAGAATCTATGTACATGTATTATATATGCGTATGTAAAACATAGTAGTATGCCTCTAAATAATTGAATAGTTTTATGTCAGCAATTAAAACAATTTGTGGTATAATAACAGATAACCGCAAAAAAAGCAGCATAATGACGTCAAAACAATTAAATTACACTTACAACATTTGTTGCATGTTAAATGAGGTTATAAACCGCAACAGTGCGCCGCAAAAATATAAAACTCATACAAGTCGCGGGTATTGTTTGTATTCGCCTAGGAGTTTATGACATGTGGCATTTCGGATGGTCTATGCGGCGTCGTTATGGTCGGTAATTATAAAGGAAAACAATTTGAAGAATTGTATGTCCATCGTGAGACACGAATATGATATAACGGTGCACTTGCGCATTCCAAAGCATCGGAAAACATTGTTCACAGTCTTTCAATTAAGTAATGGTAACTAGTCCAAATTGAATTATAAATTTATAGGTTGTCATGACTAGTAGACCCAAACTACTGTCGCAAAAAATAAGATTTCAAAAATTTTTCAAGCGAATGATAATAGCAATTATACATATTATTAATTATATATATTATTATTTAGCGCATAATCAGCTTAGCTTAGTAATTCTTTCAACAAAGTTGTGTTCCTCTCCAGGTCGGCAGAATGGGATATAAGTGAGCCTAGGGATCAAGAAAGGCGCAATAAAGACTCAAAGCTCTTTGACGGAATCTGATTTGGAGTCATATGTAAGGATGACTATGTATGATAGACTATATTTGAAGTCAAGATTAGGCAAGACCTGAACCTCAGGATACTGAAACTGTAATGTCATCTCGGAGAAAACAACAAAGGTCGTGACAAGGTCGATTGATAGAGCTCTTTTTCGAAAATGAGTCATTATTGTGTATCTTTATTACAGTTACGTTCAACGAAATGGTAAGATCCCCAGCCAGTTATATAGAGTTTTTGAAAAGAAGAAGTCCATGCATGATCTTTGCTGGTTTAATATTACTTATATATTCATGGATGCAAGGAATACTATGATCTCAGCAAAGAGTAATTTCTTGTATTTTCTTAGGCGATTGCCTCGATTGAAAAACGAGTAATCTTCTTAATCGCAAATACTCTCCTAACCCCACGAGAAATTGATAAAGTGCTGGGTGCTAGCGAAGCGATGTAATCCCTATTTGGAAACATGGATCCAAGTCTATTAGCAGAAGTTTTGGCGTTTCGGGCTCACTGTCGCAGAACCGGCAAGTACTGAATTTTTGTCTAGAGAGGCTAAATACATATTTAAACCTGATGCGGTTGTAACGACCCCCCATTAGCAATGTCGAATGTTTTGGAGTTGTTGCCAATATCTCTCTCTGCCTGCTCCTTCTTCCTTGCGGAGCAACTCTTTTATGGTATGGGGACCTACCGCGATAAAGGGTTTAGAATATATAATACTAAACGTTTGACCATCAAAGCACTTCTAGACACTGAGTTAGGAACTTTATACTCATTTAGTATATTAAAAGTAATGCACCTGTCGGTTGACTGACTGGTTCTTTGGCGACGTCTCGAAGGTTCCACATATAAAACTTTTTGCATTGACAAACTTCATCAGGAGTACAGGGTGGTTCAGAGAGGAAATAATAGATTGAGGGAATTTTAGTGCCGATGGTTTCATAGTGGGTGTGCTGAAGGCCTTGGTGTGTTTTCGGGCATTTAATTTACCTACCTAACCATTTTCCTATGAGCTTAATAAACTTATGGAAATTTATTTTCGAAAGAGTCGTAACTGAAGTCACGTGTGGTGTTATGGGTCACTACTTTTTCAAGTAGTTTCAGGAAATATCCGAACCTAAACATTACATAGCGCCTAAAAGTATACCACAAAGAAATATAAAATAGTAAATTGGACGAAGAGTACAATGACTTTTCCTATGAGGTCACCATAGCAGCAGTACCTCTTGTAAAGTTGGTGACAGAGATAAATACAAACGCCAAGACTATTTACGACTGTAAGGGTTCTTATGAAAACAAGGCTACGTGTAAGGTTTAAAAAGAGCATTTATGAAATATGGACATTAAACTACAGGATGAATATATCTATAAATTCTGTAAATATGTCACTGACCAAAGGGCACTTCGCGGGAATGCCATTTACGGTTGCAATTCGGATGTTTCCGCTTCCGGCGCTGTTGCTGCCAACGACAGACGACCAAAATCACACAACTTCGCTGGCTGACAAGATGTGTCATAGCGCATTTTTGCTGGCACTTTAATTGTTGTTGCTGCTGTTGTTATTGCAGTTGATTACTTCCATTTGCCGAGAACAACACGTATTACGATTGCGCGGACGCGCCTATAACAATACACCACACACACACACATACATGTATACTTCAATGCGAATGACTGCGTGTGAACTGTTGGGGATTGCAACACGTTAATAAGTTGCTGCAGCCACAATAAAAATACAAAAAAATTGAAATAAAAAAAGTTTCTGCAAAAGGCGTCGGCATGTTGTGCGGCATACGCTCACCGGTGTGTGTATATTTTGAAATATGCGGTAAGGGCTGTCGTGCGCATTCCTTGGTGCCAGAACTCTCACAATGGCCTGATTCTGTGCCTGGCGCTGCAGGAGTCGTCCTCGACATGCCACTCACTCAAATGATATACAAAAATTCGCAGAATTTTTGAGTGAAATGAACTTACCGCAACATTTACTGCATGCAACGGCACGACATCGCATGGCATGGCATGTTAGCCAGTTCATGCGCCTACCGCTATGCTACAATTTATTTGCACTTCAACAGATTATACATTTGCCATTGCGTTTTTGTCTGTTCGCCGCATGTTGAGTGTTCGTGAGCGCGTGTTTTCGGTTGGCGTGCGTGTGTGTGTGTGTGCTTTTGTGTGCCACAAATTAGTATGCCGCATGTGCGACTTAATTGTGGCACATCGTTTTTTAAAATAGTTTAACAACTATTTTTGCAGGCTTTTTTCAAAACTCTTTTCAGTGTTTTGTAAATATTTTCCAGTTTCTTTACAATTTTTTTTCAATTATTTACAAGTTTTCAGCGCAATTTTTCTTTGTTGATTGAAACTAATGCATTTCATAATGAATTTAAACACAAAGCGCGTTAATTTATTTGCCACCACAAATCATAGGCTGCCGCCCCACCGTCGCCGCCACCTTCTTCCGCGCTGTCGCCGTCGCTGCTGACACGGCTTTGGCCATAATTGTGCGGCTCAAGTTATGGAAAATTACATTTACGCCACAAACGTATCAGATTTCATGGGAATTGCATTTGAAAATCGCCCTCCAGGTAATTGGCGCGGCGGCAGAGTGGCGTGTTGATGGATATTCTCCGAATTGAAGTGGACTTCTAATTGCAATGCAAATATTTGTGGGTGCATGTGTTCATGTACTTATGTGCACTCATGTGTGTGTGTGTGTGTGTTGCACACTTGTATGCAACTATAAATTAAGTTGTAATGAATTGTTTGTCATAGTCAAATTGACGTAATTTAATTTTAATAAACTCAAAGGATTGAAGGATATGATTTATTTGCGCTTCGTGTCTTTTAAACCGAAATAAATTGAGATTTGGACATAATTGCAAAACTTTAATAGAGAGTTTAATTTAATTTTTAGTACTTAAATGCTAGTAGGAAAATTAAATTTATTGCCTGCAGTAGTCGTACATGTATACGAGTACTTGTGAGTATTGAATATATTTATATTCATATACTTGGCGCTTAAATTAAAGGCGTACAGAATACAGCTTAAAAGTTCCAAGAAGATTCGAGGTTTTCGAACCAAATTTAGATCAGCGATGCGGCCCATTTCTGGCTTAAGGGTTTATTCTAGTCTAGAAATTTAAAAACATCGAATTTTTTTTTTTTATATTTTCAAAGTTTAACTATTCAAGAATATGTGTACAAGAGGATTTTTAAAAATTCAAATTATTTTCGGAGATATAGGCATTTTTCGGACCCGGCATCCAAATTGGTTCGGCCGGAACGCGAAACTTTAAACGCGTTTTTCTCAAAATTGACTTTTTCGGAACGATGCCCACGATTTCTCAGGTTCTACTGGACCAATTTACTTGAAATTTTTATAGAGTCTTCTTTATAGGCTTGTCTATGGTTGGAATTAACTCCATTCCAAAATTTTTATTTTTATTATTTTTAAAAAATTCGTGATAAAAAAAAATTTTATTCAGGCAGTCGCCATTTTGTGAAAAAAAAATGTTTCCCACTTTTCCGTAGTTCCGACCATTGCGACATTATTCTAGAATTCTAGATTAATAATCTTTTTTTGTTTTTTTTTGGTTTCAGATAACTAGGAGGGTTGAAATCATGGGCACGTGGAAATTTTTAGAGACTCCCCACTTCGTCAGCTCATAATTTTTTAATTTTTTTTACTTTTTTTAGTTTTTAATTTTTTTCTGTACTCTTCAAAAATTAATAAATAACTAGTAAAAAAATGGATAGTAAAAATATTAATTGCTTTTTTTTTACGACACTTTAAAAATTACCTGCAATTCATGCTTCTAGACTAGAATACCCCCTTAATGGATATACAAAAAAAGTTGACCAATTTGGACGAAGAGCAACCTAAAGAGATTCAAGAGCTGTCATTTTATCCAGAAAAAACAACGGTTTGGTGTGATTTGTAGAACGGTGGAATCATCGGTCGATATTTCTTCAAAAATGATACCGGCGAGAACGTAAGCGACCGTCTATTTGATGCCTGGAATTGAATAATGTTCTTTTCAATGATAACAAATACACCCCATTAAATATGAAGTTGCTTTGTTTTTTCTTTAAAATAAGATTCAAATGAATCGCCCTTTATTATAAAATGCTAACCAGAAGAGTGGGAACTATTATATTTGTTGTCTATGCCGAAAGTTGTTGTTGGTAAAAATTCGCCTCAAGAGAAATTTATGAAATCTATTAGAAAGGAGGGTACGTTTTTCCATAATCTTTCTCACAGTGACACTCTTTTTGTGTCTCAACTGTGGTCACGGGTATTTTAAAAATACCTGTACAACATGGAAAAAGCAAGGACGAAAACTTCAAAGGGGCCATATAAGGTGAGGAGTGGTTATTAGTTAAAATGTGATTTTTGATCAAATAATCGGTCACAAGCGTCGATTGATCTGAGCACTTTTTGGTCGTCAGTCAATTTTTGCGGAACAAACCCTGCACATTCTTTCGTAAGCCCAAATGTTCGGTCAAAATGCGATAAATCGATGTTTTGGAGATGTTCAATTCCATTTCCATGAACTTCAATGATGATTTCGACTGATTTTTGATAAGTACACGCACAGTTTCGATGGAATTTCTGATGATCACCGATTTTGATTGGCCCACATGTTGATCGTCATTTATGTCCTTACGACCACTTAGAAAACGTTGATAATTTTAGAAGGCTTTAGCAGCCCAAAATTAGCAAGAAATAGCCCCTAACATCACAATCGTAAAACGACTCTAAACTGGTTTAATTCAAAGCCTCAAAATATCAGGGAACACTTATTTTCATCAGCATATCTCACTTTCTACTCAAGTTATGTTTTTCACGGTTACGTGAATGAAGCAGTTACAGACAGATATCTGGATTATTATAATATTCACAAATAAAGGAAGAAATGTGTACAACCTACTTTTCAGTTAACACTAACTTGGAGTTTCTTAAATCTTTATGAACTTACAAGATTCGAAACATAGCTTGATAGTAATAGCAATTCGATTTTTCAAAAATTAATAGAATCTATTATATCTCATCATCTATTCAAATATTTCGAAAAAAAAAAAGAATTTAGGACTTTCAGACTGCTCCTTAATTGAGTCAATTAGTAAATTTCATCATATAGTCGTACCGTGATATAGGTTCTATGGATAATACTGAGTGAAAGATTAAAGCCCACCGTCAACAAACTGATTAGACCTTATCAGTGTGGCTTAAAACCTGAGAAAATAAAAACTGATCAGATATTCACCATGCGCCAAATCTTGAAAAAGATCCCTGAAAAGAGAATCGACGCACACCACTTCTTCGTCGATTTTAAAACCGCTCTTGACAACACTAAAAGGAGCTGCCCTTCTGCGGCTATGTCTGAATTTGGTATCTTCGCGAAACTAATACGGATGCGTAAACTGATGCTGAGCTATACCAAAAGCTCAGTCAGAATCGGGAAAAACCTCTCTGAACCGCTCGATATCAAACGAGGTTTCAGACAAGGCGACTTCCTATCGTGGGACTTCTTCAATCTACTGCCGAAAAACATAACTCGAGCTGCATAGCTGAATAGAGCAGGTACAATCTCCCGTAAGATTACAGCTGCTGACGTTCTATTGAGAGATATTGATATCATCATTGGCCTCAACAACCGCGCCGTTAGTTCAGCTTTCTCCAGACTGGATAAGGAAGCGAAGCAATAGGCGCTACTTCGGACTGAGTAGGCAATTGAATAATAAAAGACTCTCTCAACAAACTAAGACCAAACTCTACAAGTCACTCAAAATCTACGTCCTGCTATATGGTTAAAGGCATGGGCGATGACAACAACTGATGAGTCTGCGCTACGAGTCTTCGAGAGAAAGGTTCTGAGGAAGATTTATGGAGCTTTGCATATTGGTAACGGCGAATACCGCAGTCGATGGGATACAAGTACTAAGCTGAACGAAATATACGACGACATTAAAATCATTCTGCGAATTAAGGGACAGCGGGTACGCTGGCTAGGTCATGTCATCCGAATGAATGAAAACACTCTAGCTCTGAGAGTATTGGACGCAATACCCATCGGGGGATACCGAGGAAGAGGGAGAGCTCCACTGCGTTAGAAAGATCAGGACCTGACTACACTTGGAATCTTCAATTGTCGCCAAACAGCGAAAATGAAGAACGACTGGCTCGCTGTCAATAAAGAAGAAGAAATGATGTAGGTTCCACAAAATTAGAAGCGGAAACTTAAATGTAGATTCAATTATATTTTCAATACAATTTGTATTAATATATACCCTTATTGTATCACTTTACACTAATTTCTTAACTGGAGCGAAATATTTGGCCTCTAATTAAGCCAATTATTACAACATTACGTATTTTAAAGCGCTTTTAAAACCATTAGCTCTTGAATGAAATCGTCTTATCTGCCGCAATGACTGCCCTAATCGGCCACAGCATGTCGGCTTGTAAAATCATAAGCTTAAATAAAACATCTCAATTTATTTCAACTAACATAGCTTTCCGGTTTGCTTGTAAATATTATTGCTGTTGCTGTTGTTGTTGTTTTGGCAAATACCTTCAGTTGGTTGACAGTGACACTGAATGAAACGAAATATTTAAAAACACGAAGATACTTTGAAGTGCCGCAAACGAAAACTGAAAGGACATCATAACAGTGAGAGCTACTCAGCAAACAACGGTAAATGCAGAAATGAGTAGTTACACAGCCAACTGTACTTATTGTAGCTTACGGCACTGAGTGGTGTTTGCGTGTGTTATGTATGTATGTGTGTGTGTGTGTCGCTTTCTGACACAAGCAAACTCTTGCCCATTTACGAGATTGTCGTAAGTTGTTGTGGCAGGTTGCCAACGCAAAAAGACCGCAATGTCGTGCCATGTCCTGAGATGCCCGCAAACGCTAGGCAGTCCTTACGCTTCAGACCCTCTGCCCCCTTTTAGCAGCGGAATGAGTATGCTAGCGTGCCAACCTTCCGATACACCAGCTTAGAGGCCCTCCAGCACGCACAGCTTTGGTTAGGACATTTTGGTGTAGTGAAAGCAATTAGCACTTAGGTCGGTTGCCGCTGGCAGGCTGGCAGGTTAGCCAAGAGTGTGCGGCCAGCGGCTGGCGGCATTGCCAAGCCATAGACATACCGTAACTGCAAATGAGTAGCGTTCTCCGCACTACTTAACCGTTCGCTGGCGCACAGTGAATGGCAACTGCAACTGCAACAACAACAACACCAACCAAATGCAGCGCGGCAACCGACGAGCAAGCCAGGAAACATTCGCAAACTGGTAGAGACGTTGACACTTGGCGGTTGGACAACGCCGAGCAAAGCTGCATGCAACAAACAGGCAAATGTCATAATGGAAAATGGAGCAGTCAGTATTCTGAAAGGGGCGTGAGTTTGCAGGACGGCTTGCAGTGCTGGCTTTGCTGGTGTAAATGGTTAAAAATATGAGAAATGAAGTGTGACAAAAACCGCAACCGCATGTTTCTTCGAACAACAGGAATGTCGGCAGCAACAACAACTTCTTAAGCAGACACTGTCGCTTTTAGTAAGATCTTCATTTGCTATTTAATAAATAATATTGCGGAGTTAGTTGTGAGGGGTAAAATATGGATGACTCTTAATATTAGAAATGTAAAATAATTAAAGAGAGGAGCCTTGATGGAGCCACTCCGAGGTAATCGGTTTAAGAGGTTAACAAAGTTGCATCGTCTGTTTATTAGAAGGTGGGGCTACAAGCGGGCGTCTGTCTTGGAGAAAGCAGCTCGCTATATTAAAGTGATCAACGAAACTTTTCTCTCAAGATGGCTTGGAATCCGCCACGTAAGTACAATGAAAGGAAAACGAAAGCCTCGGATATTGACCGTTCCAAATGTTGGATATATCAAACTTCCAAAGCGCATACGATTTACGGATATGCATCTGTAATGTCCGGATCCTCTATAGGGAAGGTACCGCTATCCAGCTGGTGAATGTCCTCGAAAAATACAAAGCCGACATCATCGAATGAGCGTATGAGAAAGACCGTGCACGGCTAATTCAACGCCTAGATGGACAAAGAAGGCATCTTCGGATATTTGATTGAAAAACGTAGCCTTCACAACTACATCTCCCACAAGGGACTAATTGAATTCACCGCGTCGCGTAATATGGTCGTTTGCAACGATAGGTTTCAGCATGTAAACACCTATAAAGCTAATTTGCGAGTTGACGTCGGTGGTATATCCATTGGATGTAAGGGCGCCTTTGCTTCCGTTATCCACCCATGGGTCTCGAAACGAAGGAGCTTTTTTTTGGAGCATCATCTTACATGCGAACGACTTGGGCTAACCAGCGCATTCGTTGAATTTTTATGCACTTTATTATGTCCATATCGGCGTATAGCTCATTTAGTTCGTGGTTCCATCATCTTCGATACTCATCGCTTACGTGGACGGCTCCGAAGTTCTTGCGGAGAACAGTTCACTTGAATGCTCTAAGTGCTTTCTCATCTCGGGTCGGCATCGTCAATGTTTCTAAGCCGTAAAACAATATGGATATAATGAGAGACTTATAGAGCGTAATTGTTGTTCGTCGAGAATCTACTGATCCCAAAGCAGCACCTGCTGGCAAGAATTATTCTGCGCTTCATCTCCTGGCTTAGAGTTTTGGTGGAACTTATGCTGGTTCAGAGATGTTAAAAGTACCTAACTTTTTCAAATTTTTAGCTGCCAACAGTAACGTAGTTGTCAAACGGGAGAAGTCTTTTTCGATTCTTTTTCTACGCTTGAAAAAACTGCGCTTACGGCTCTGTTACCCCAGTAGCATTGTACTGGAAAAGTAGATGGTGTCACTTGCAGCTATCGAAAAGATTAAATTCATTATACCTTGTCTATTGGGACTAGAAAAATGAATGGAGTAATTATATTCATTCACTCATTTATATAATATATCTCACATATAGTCGAGATATGACGCATACAATATTCAACTGGAAGCATAAAGATCTTGAAATTGATATACAGGAGCTTGAAGAAGGTAAAGGAAGTTTTTCAGACGTTTGGTTTTCCAAGAGGCTGTTAGTCATTTTGATAGCTTAATTCATTTTTACTCAGTTTGGTTTGTCTTTTCAAAATGAGCAGATTAACTTCGCATCAAGCGCGTCTCACGTGCGAGAGCCCAAAACGAACTTCCTAAAAAAGTCACTGTTTGGTGGACTCCATGAATAGATGGAATCATTAATTCAAATTGCTTCAAAAACAAAACAAAAAACACTGCAGATTAATAACTTTTTGATGCCTGATTCGGAGGATGGGCCATAGAAGACGATCTTTGGTGCCAATACGACCACACTCCATGACAAACAGTCAACAATACGATCAATTAATAGAAGGGAATTTTTGGTGAGCGCATTATCTCGCTTGACCTACAAGTTTTGTGGTGTTATGTGAAGTCGCCTGCCTAAATCAATAAGTCTGAGACGATTGACGCCTTGAAAGAAACAATTAGGCGCAAAAGCGGTCGAAAATTGGGCCTCTCGGCTTGAATTTTTTCGCTTCAGCCGCGATGGTTATTTGCCGAAATTAATTTTGAAACGTAATGCAAAGCCCTATCTTTGTAATAAAGTGGCATTCAAGGCCATTAAATTAAATTATATATACTGTTTATTTCTTCTTAAAGACCACATGTCTAAAATAAGTAAAGAAGACCTAAGTTCGTACGAGGTTTGACAATTAAGTAATGAGACTGATTTTATTGCCGAGCTTGTGGTAAACCTGTGACCTTGAAGTTCCCTTTCTCTCTTTCCGACATCCCTCTCCTTTCCATTGATATATGTACCATCGCTCTAGCTTGTTTAGTTCGCCTGCTGCGTCAAGTTGAGTAGACGTGTGTTTGTAGTGCTCGTCACGAAATTGTAAATGGAGGAGCAAAAGCAGCATCGAATGACCGTCGCAGAAGACTGTTTGGAACAAGTGGAAAACGATCCCACGCTGCTTGATCGAGTTATTACAGGCGATGAGAGCTGGTTTTTCCAATACGACCCGGAAACCAAACGCCAAAGCTCACAATGGTTATCTCCGCGCGCCCCCCGCCCGAAAAAAGCTCGCTTGAGCAAGTCGAAATTGAAAACGATGATTATTGCCTTTCTTGATAGCCGTGGAATCGTCCACAAAGAATTCGTTCCACCGGGGAAAACTGTGAATCAAGTCTACTATTGCCAAGTACTTGAAAGATTGCGAAAACGAGTCAACAGGGTGCGCCCAGACATCGCTCGAAACTGGATCCTTCATCACGACAATGCGCCGTGCCACACCGCCTTCAGCGTGTCCCAATATTTGGCCTCTAAAGGGGTCGCCGTGTTGCAACAGCCGCCTTATTTGCCCGACATGTCACCCTGTGACTTTGTTTGTTTCCTAAAACAAAATCGGTGGTCAAAGGAACCCATTTTGAGTCGATTACGGACACCCAGGCGGCCGTGACGAGGGTACTCGCGGACATCCCAGTCGAAGCGTTCTAGAAATGTTACGAAGCATGGAAAACGCACTGGAATCGCTGTATAGCTGCCCAAGGAACTACTTTGAAGGGGATGGCAGAGTTGTAGAATAATTTTCAAATACACGGTTTTTATGGAATCAGTCTCATTACTTAATTGTCATACCTCGTATATAACAGAATATTTAATGCTCTTGCATTTTATCAGGGTAAGGCCGGTACATAAGATTTATTGGTTGTATGGAGTCAAGTTTTCACCCAATATTATCTTTTTTTGTACACAGATACGCCGTCTCCATTTCATTAAAATAATTCACACATTGGTCGATATATGTGTGTAGTATAAAGTTAGCTGGAAGCTCGAAAATCCACATGTTTTGTATATTTTGTGAGGATTAATGAAAGTATTGATCTGATTCAACCCATTTTGGACACCTTATAAGGCTTAATCTATTATCACCACTCTGAGTTCAGATAAGGTTTCAAAAGTAAACTAAAATAGTAAGTTAAAGTTTTATTTTAAAGCGAAGATAACCGAAAGTATGATTAAAAATTCAGGACATGTGTTACGAAAATTCAATTCTTCATAATTACTAAAAAATATTCACCGAATAAAGTTCGTCTTTAAATTTGACATTTAACCATTTGAGAGTTTACAATAGCTTTCACTGAAAGCGGAGAATTTCAAATACAAAATAATGACCAACTAACTGACCTAGAGAGCAACAAAGTAGTCGAACAAAAACCTAAAACTCGAAAAAAATATTGCTGATAATCTTGGCCATTAATGTTGATGTTGCTGCCTTTTAAACCTCTCTTACACTCATATTCATGTGCGCATATGTGCATTTGTATGTGTGTAGAATGTCAGAGTTGAGTAGCAGCAGATGACACTTTGACCCTCATTTTCGACAACAGTGTTGCCTTGACTTAGCCGACGCTGTTCACTCTCTTTTGTTGTTCTTATTGCTACTGTTAACGATATGATTATGTTATAGACAACACTTGCAATAACAGCAACAACAAAAGTGTTTGAAGTATAATGGCAATGAGTGTGCACTAAAAATAACAAGCAAGAATCAACGCAAACCATATAATAATATCCATACGTATATAGTCAAGTGTAAGGACACAGACATACAAACATACATGTATGTATATTAGTATTTTTTTCAGTAATACAATATTTACTTGAAATCAAAGTGCAAAGCACCGCAGAGCTACTCGACCATCACCGCTTAACAACGAGCAACGAGCATTCCATTCTATGAACTGATATGGCAACCACAAATATAAAGTGTTTCAATTACAAGTAAGGAGGGGTTGAAAGCGGATGTAATCTCAAATAAAAATTATTTTAAGGTTTCAGAAATTGTATCCTTATTAGATATAGCAATTTTATGAGCCTTGGTTCTAAGTCAGTTAATACATAGTATGTTGAAAATCGAACCGAAGACATGAATGAAAGACACGGATAATCGGTATGCCTGCCGAATGCTCAGTAGTTATGAAGTTTGCGTATGAAACTATAGAGCTACAAGAAAACTGTAGGAATTTATTTTTTGAAGCTTATTTTTGCCATAGCCAACAACTTCTATAAAAGCGCTTGAAGCGGCTCGTTTACTTACAATGACTTTCATACGGGCATTCCCTATGTCTTCTAGAATTGTTAACTTGACCTAGCAGAAAATTGGAAAGAGAGCGATCGTTAATCACCCGACTCTCTTTCAAGAACCGCACCAAGTACTTTAGGTTATTCTTAAACAGCAAACTGCTGTAAAAGCACAACGTGAAGTAAAGAGTAAGTAAAGCTAGTAAAGCTTTATATGCATCCAGGCAGAAGTTCGGAGAGCTGTCTCCCTCTCTCATGGCTTGGTGCTATACAGTAAGATCAATTCTGCTTTACGTTGCAGTAGTATGGTGGACAGGCGTACGGAAATCCACCTACCGGAAAAATGGAAATATTTCAGAGGCTCACTGCTCTGTGCATAACGGAAGCTTTAAGAGCAACTACAACGGTGGTTTTTGAACTGGTATTAAACCTGTCACCTATAGACCTGCAACTGCGCAGTAAAATCGACGGGTCGACTACTGACGTTGGGAGAATTTACATATAAAACTTTCGCACATAGCTCGGTAGGCAATAGCGGTCGGGAAAACTACATGATCCCACTTTTAAACTGGGAAACGGGTTCAAAGTAAACATAGAAAAAGATGGCTAGCATAAAGGTACGTTAGATACGAGCAACACTCTAAACATCTATAGGGATGACGTGAAATTGGACGCTGCAGTTGGTGCGGGAATATACTGTCTACAGTTAGGTAGAAGGCAACCTTTTAAGTTGCCGAACCACTGCAGTATATTTCAAGCTGAGGTCTTTGCTATTGGAAAGCCGCGGATCTGACCTCTAATGCACCTGCAGGCAATTCTAGAGTCAACCTCTACTTAGACAGCCAAGCAGCAATCAAGGCAGTAACCTCATGGACGAGATTACCAAGAATGGTGAACGGCTTACATCCGAAAATGTGATCAGTATTAAGAAATTCATGCAATGTCTACACGACGATCTCGACAAGAACATGGCGAGGGAATTTAAAACCCTATGGAACGAGCTACCTGTGTGCAAAACTGCAAAAGTCATGTGTGAAACGGTAGATCGGAAGTACACAAGATTCATATTGGTACTCGATAAAAGAAATTGTAGGAACATGATGGGAATACTAACTGGTTACTATCTGATGGCAACTCTCGCCTGCAGTATGAAACTGACAGATGGGGAAGATTGCAGGGAATGCCAACAGCAGGTCATCAAAGAAGCAATGGAGCATCTCTTGTGCACTTGTCTTGCATTGGCAAGACTATGCTTTAAGCATCTTAGGTCCCCACGGTATGATACACTGTCATCCTAAACGATGACTACGCCTCTTGGACTTAGCAAATGAACTCCAACTGGTATTTATGGCCCAAAATTGATCACTGCGTGGCTTATTGGCCCACCGGATTAACCTAACCTTTTAATGGCTTGAAAGACGGACACTCAGGGCAATGGAGACGCTACATAATACGAGTATACTATATATGTATATAAATGATCAGCATGACAAGCTCAGTCGATTTAGCGATGTTTTCCTGTAAGTAACTACGTTAACTGGTCCTTTAGTTTTTGAAATGTGAATCAACGTTCTTTTCTCCTCATTTGTCGGAACAGTTGATATCGGACTACTATATCGTATAGTTGCCATTCAAACTCAAATTTCGGAGTCAAGTGCTTGTATGGAAAACTTCTTCATTTGACGAGTTATTTTCACGAAATTTGGCATGAGGTATTTTGTATATAGCTACACTAACTAACTGATCCAAAGATATATCCCGCCACCAAAAGTCGTTACTTGAACAAAACCATAATATCATGTATACAACATGCTACCCTGGGACAAAAAAGTATTGACCAGGAGATCAAACAAACAAAACCTACCATTTTGTTCTTATTATAACAGAGGAGGACAACAAGAGTTAGAGATTATGGCCATTTTTATGAACATTGAACTAATAACAGTAAGAGTTTCTCATTGGAAAAAAAAATGTCTACAAAACAAAATTGCTAGCCGTAAAAGAGCTGGATCAAGAAGAATAAGAAGAAGAGTTAGTTAAATAATAGAAGATCAAAAGCTGCAGATTTGCTACGCCTCAAGCTAAAAAGGTTAAAGAGCGAGTTATTGCAAAGCAGCAGATAATAAGGGCTGAGACACTTGGAGAAGCGTTTGAAGGAGCCTCTCTGCAATATAAAATGTTCGTATTGGCGAACTATGTGCGCACTAAGTAAGCTGTTGTAAGTTGTAAATGCAAAAGGATAGCTCCTCTAAGTTTAGGTTTCAATGTGTTGGTGCGCCATTTTTCCACATGGTTTATTGTGATTTATATATTTACATAAAGATACTTGAAGAAAACTATAAATTCGCCGTAAAGTGTGCGTGGGTGCAATAAAACGACTGAGAGATGCCGGCGTTGAACTCGCCGAATGCATTGAACCTCAAGCGGTTACAACTAGGAATTTACACATCTCGGTACACACAGAGCATACAAGCTTTACTTAACTCCAGTGACCGCACACAAACTACTCGAGTCATTTTTAGTGACTCCACCGTCGCCACCGTTGTGTGTGTGTAAGTTGTAGCAACTGTCGGGGGTAAAATTTAATGAAGCGCGAATTATCGGTTCAATGAAATACATGAGGCCACGAAATGGACCAAGAAAGTGCACCAGACGCACGCTGCTGTCTGCATGCATTGTTTCTGTTGTTGTTGCTTTTGTGAAACGATGGTGACGATGAGTTTGCTTTGGCTTGAGCTGTTGATAGCAACATATTAATACAAGCTTGTAACGTGACGGGCTGACCAACCGTTACTGTGTCCAAAAGTGTAAGCGTGTGAGTGGTGGGTATACTTTGTGGAGTGTTAGCGACTCTTTTCGCCTGGAGTCGGGATGAATTGAATCTTTCAATTTGGTGAAAAGTCGAAGTTGGGGGTTACGACTGGCATTGTTCTTATTATATGTAAACCAGTTGCCTGAAAGCAGTGCCTCGTGCGAATTTATATATAACCAAATTGATATGAGCCCTTCAGATCAGCTAGTAGCCTATTTTGACTATTTGTAAGTGATCCATATTGTCTGCCATCAAACGTGCAAAATGCTATTCTACCATCACTACTAAGCTGTCCTTGCTGAATCTAAAGCAAATTCGAAGCATAAGCTAACGTATGCACTTCAGAAATCAATGTATGATACAAAGGGTTTCTTCAACACTCTTACTAAGCATTTCACTAATCTATTCCTTGTATTTTTGTTTAAGATTTTCTTCCGTTAAAGTTTGAAGTTTCGCAGAAATAACTTTTTAATTATAATGGTGTTTGAATGTACCATGATGATGATGTTATTATTTGGAGATCTTATAGTACCAATATTTTTTCGTGCCAAAATATTTGAATCGTTTTAAAAAACAACGCCGACTTCATTCGTCGGCATTCTGTTAACGAGAAGTGGTTTCAAGAATATGACGTCAAAACTGCCCAACAATCTGGCGAATGACGCTAAAACAAAAAATCGAAATCAAAAAAAAAAAAAAAAAAAAAAAATAATTGGCGAAGGCACTCAAAGCCATATCAGCGTAGCCTTATAACAAGTCAGAAGCCTACTTATAATGTGATATTAAAGATTGTCAGTCCGGGTAAAATTTGATTAGTACGGGCATCATATGTATATAAATTTACTAGATAATCAAATCGTCAATAAATTCATGACTTACCCTCTATGCACCATAAATATTCTGATCACCTGAAAAGAAAAGAAAAAAAAAACATTATTTCAAATTTTTTTTAATCAAAAGTATTGTAATAAGTATATAGTCTAATCATATTCAAATAGATTTCTAATTGTGCTTTTAAATGAGATATCGCCCTGAATTGTACTCAATTTAAAACGCAATTGAGCAAGCTTGATTAGTGTCTAATTGACAATGGATTGGTTAAAAAGCCTCCTTACAACCCGCTCTAATATGAAGAAAATATTGTTATTGCAAGGAGATAATTAGATTTCAACAAAAGGAATAACAAGTAGCCTAACACAAGACGTTTTTGACTTAGAAAACCGGCATATTTCAAATTTTAAGGCTATATTTACAACTGTAAAGTGTTTTGAAGATAAATTAAATATTTTTAAAAAATATTTTACATATTTATTTTTATTTATATTACATTTTTTTATTACTTTATATTCAAAATCTTCTTTAATATCGATCCGATTTTATCTATTTCTGCAAATTTCCCTGGGTTTCATAAAGATATCTCACAATCAAATTATGTTTAAATTAGTCGGGCGGGTCCTAGTGCCCAGCTATGCTCCGATTTCAATCATTTTCATTTTCTATTAGAGGGTGGACCACGCCTATTTTCTCGCAGGTGCCCCTTTAGCCTTCCGTTGCATTGTAACTACCCTCCATAGATACACAAAATTTACAAGAACTTGATTCCCATTGCTTAGTTTATATGGCAGCTATAGTCTATAGTGCCTCGATATCGGCAGTTCCGATCAATGAGACGCTTCTTTAGAAAAAAAAACGATTTCAGATCGACATATTAATAACTGTAGGACTAGTTCGCTGTCAATTGAAAAGTCCCTGCCTTACGATAGTAAAACACATTTCGTCAATTTATTTTTTTGCTTTTATTCAACAAATTTCATTTCAAGGATGGTACACTGATTAAAGTGACTCTGCAATCTTTCGCGCCATTTTTGTAATTTGATTTGTTCTTTCCTTCAAAATAGGTCTCAGTATCGGCGTTTACCTCTTCATTCTACAAAATTTTCATCCCAGTTGGCATTCTTTTGACATCTGAGAACAGAAAATTATCACTGGGGAGCAGATCTGGAGAATGAAGTGGATGCGGAAATAATTTTTTCAATCGTCTTCACTGATTAGTGGTACGGTAAATTGCCTTGGTGAAAAAAACAATACTTTCGTTTTCTTCAAATGCGGCGCTTTTTCCACGCTTTCGTCCTTAAAATTGTCCAATAACGCGATGTAATAGCTACTATTATTGTTATATTGATGGTGCTTGAATAAAAATTCCTTCCTTGGTCAATAAAAATTATTACACGCGCATCCCAAACTATAGACGGCATAACCTTGCCAGTCGACTATTGCTTTTGTCCACGCTCTGGGGCGAATTCATCGCGCTGGGGCGAATTCATCGTGTGCAGTCCACTCCGTTGACTGTCGATTGGACTTTGGAGTGAAATGATGGAACCATGTTTCTTCTATTGTAACATCACGACCCATAAACACCCCTTGACTGATCAAGCCGTTGTTGATATCTTTAGAGTTCCTGCTATCTCGAACAATTTCACTTTAGGGTCATTTAAAATAATTTTGTGGACTTTTTTGATGTTTTCGTCGGCAACAACCTTGCTTGGTCGTCCATTAGGTTCATTGGCTTCCCTATCTTTAAACTTAGCATACCAATACTTAATGGTTGATTCTCCTTGGTAGTTGTACTGTATTTTCTCCCTTCAACAGGTAATATTTTACCAAAACGCGAAATTCTTCTTACCCTTTTTTTCAAAATAACAAAAGTTTCTTCACTCAAAATGATATAATTTCCAACTTATGAAAGACTGATCAGACAGTTGTCAGAATTATACACGCGCCTTTTAAAGGTGAGGGCTAACTAAAAATCATATCGATTTAATTCTAGTGGCACCATTTATGTGTCAGACCAGGGAATATTCAGTTGACCTGTTAAAGTGACAGGCAGACATACAGACGGACATGGCAGAATCGACTCTGCTTATCACTTTGATCATTTCTAAATATACATACAAACTTCATAGGTTCTCCGACGTTTCCTTCTATGTGCTACAAACATCGTGGCAAACTTAATATATCTTGTGCGGGGTATAATAAGTGACTCAATCTAAAATTTAATTGTCTCAGCAAATTGAGTTGTTTGAATACCATATAAATGAAGTAAAAGTTGACATTCTCACTAAAATGATAAGATTACTGAAAGCTTTTAAAAACCCTCTTTTGGTAAATTTAAGCTAAGAACCATAATTAACTGCTTGGCATACAGTAACTTACAACTCAATTAACGTTTCGTAATTTTTGCCAGTATCTTCTTTCGCCGCAAAGAAACCCCGTCACTACCTGAGCATTTTGGTCTCAAAATAAAGCTATCTTGCAACAGAGAAAATTCAATATTTTCAGCTATAACGCATTTTGTCTTGAAACATTACTTGAACACACGTATGTATGTATTTATATATGTATGTGCAATGTTTATTTGGAACTAATTTATTGGTACGTAAACTCATGTAAGTGCACTCTGCTGCGTCAAGCCAAGGAAAAGGAACCTTTTATTACTTTGTCGGAGCGACATAAAGGAAAGTAAGGACACAAGCTGCACATGGCCAGTTGTTGTACGCCAACTTTTAAAAACACTTCTTGCCGGTTTTATTTTATTTTTAATGTTTACCAGATATTGGACACTTTTCACTTTTACCGCAAGTAAAATGTATTTTGGTCGACCACATTTTGGCCTTTCACTAGAAATTTCAACATTTCACAAACTCAAGCGAAGTGCTTGTCTACGGTTGGAGTGCACACGATGCTCGAGCGATCTGTATGTGGAACGCTCGAGGCGCAAGCAGCGCAAGTGCTGCGGTGGCATGTACAATCGCTTTGCTGTGCGGTATGGGTCGCAGTGGATCTGTTGGGAGGCTAGCAACTGCCAGAGATGGCAGTGCTTGCTGGCTGTTTGCAGTACTTTAACTTTTTAATGTTGTTGCTGTCGTGGGCTGTTTGCAGTACTTTAACTTTTTAATGTTGTTGCTGTCGTTGAATTTTCGACATGCTCGAGCAATTTCAACAATTTTCATGAGTTGCGCTTTTACCACATACACATACGAACGACTGCAAACACGCATATATATGTGTGTGTGTGTGGGTATGAATATGCCATCAGCTCTATGCCGCTGCATGCTTACTCAAGCAATTGGTTGGCGCTGTAAGTAAGTGTGTACGCATATGTGGCATATGTGCTGCCTGGCCTGCTTGTATGTTGCCGGAGTCTGGGGCACTTTGCCGCCGCTGCAGAGGATTTATGTGTTGCCGTTGAAGATTTATGCGCTATCAACTGGTCAATGCCGAAAAGGCTGTGTGCTTGCTGAATTGTTGTTATTGCTGCGACTGCTGCTGGCATATCAAAGCTTAACAACAACAACATCAACAACAGCATGTAAAGGAATTGCAGGCAAGCTGGCCGGCAGCAATGAAAGAGCAAAGTGGTAGCATACACATACACATACAATCATTTTGGAGTAAGTGTGTGCGTGTTGTTTTTGTTTTTGTTGTGGGAAAAGTTGTATCTCGTTTGGTTTTCCTGTCGCGCCGCCGGCCGTGGTCGCTCTACACGTCAGCTTTCAGCATTGCAGCTCACTGCTAGGGCGCTACAGCGCTTCTTCACTGGCTGACGCTGCCCTTTTTGCCCTTTGCGCCCTAACTGTTTGTGGTTGTGGCCAGTTTTCTTCTCAATAATTGATTTGTTTGCACATGTGTGTGGTCGCTTTATGTGCGTGTGGCGTGCTGCATTTTGCTTACTCGATTTCGCACTCACATATGCATTTGTATGTGTGTGTGCGCATCTTTCTTAACAAAGTTGGCGGCGATTTTGATGCCAACAATCTTGAAGATATACTCAAAGTTGCTGGCTCAAGTAAAAGTTCTTTGCAATTGATTAATTGCGGCTATCGGTTGTTGGCTGCTGCTTGCTGGTTGCTGGTTCTTGGCGGCAACAAGCAATTGAACAGCAATAATTTCTAAACACGCAAACACCATGCACATGTTGAAATATATTTATACCGGGTTTTACAATAGGAATGATATGATTTCTAATTGTTCTTTCGGCCATTTTTAATATGTCAAGGTTGGTATTTTTTTTTCCATTGTCTTCAGTAATGATTCATCATGGAATGAGTTGAAGAGAGAAGCGAGACGCGTTTGCAGACAAAAAAGTGTGAGGTCGAAATGCGTGAATATGAGGAGCTTGAGAAGTTGGCCGTTAAGGAGAATGCTTGAAAAATCTAAGAAAAGATGCAGCGACTAGCAGAAGTTTTCAAGACCAGAGCATACTGATATCAGAGGTGATCTAGTGACTGATGCCCAGAGCATACTGAAATTATGGATGGAACACTTCTCCAACCTGTTGAATGGCAGTGAAAGTATAACACCAGGAGATGTCAAACCTGATTCCCCCATCGAAAACGATGGAGCAAACTTCCATTGTCCAACCATAAATAAGTACCCGTCTGAAGAACAACAAAGCGGAGGGGCCGATGGATTGACGACCGAGTTATTCAAACACGGCGGCGAAGAACTTATAAGGAACATACATCAGCTTTTGGTCCAACGAAAGCATACCCAACGATTGGAATTTAAGTGTGCTCTGCCCAATCTACAAGAAGGGCGACCCCACAATCTGCGCTAACTACCGTGGGTTAAGCCTCAAGCCCACCGTCAACAAACTGATTTGACGTTCTCAAGATATGTGACTGTCTCAAAGCAAAACATGGTGGATTTTGAAAAAGGATTTGAACCATCAAAAACTGAAGCTTTTGGATCACCGTAAACGTTGTGAGTTGCTGATTTTCCCTAGGAATAACTTGAGAATGATAACGATTTTTTGGGGAAATTATCTTCTCCGATGAGGCTCACTTTCATTTGAGTGGTGTGTACAATAAACAAAACTGTCGATTCTGGTGCAAAGAAAATCCACAAACTATTTATGAACAACCACTTTATTCACCTAAATTGACAGTTCGGTGTGGATTTTGGTGTGATTGAATCATCGGTCTATACTCTTTTGAAATGAAGTTAATATCAATGGAGAACGGTTAGATCGATGATTACCAACTTTTTATGACCAAAAATTGAAGCAGTTGATCTTGGCAACATCTGGTTCCAACACAACAAGTGCAACAACCGAGCGAGAACATTTTGGAGATTCAAGAAGTTGTGATTTAACATCATTAGATTATTTCTTGTGTGGTGTAATTGGTCTTTAGCAATAAACCAGACTCTCTTCAAGCTTAAGAAGTCAATATTGAATGTGCTATTCATGACATAAGACTTCATTTAGTGGAAAAAGTACTCGAAAATTGGTTTCATCGAATTCATTCATGCAAAAGAAGTCGTGGAAGTCATTTGAATTATGTTATTTCCAGAACTTAAGTCAGAAAAATCGATATTTGTATTTTATTTTCTTAACTTAAATATATTTAAGAATACAAACATAAAATTTCATATCGTTTCAGTGAATAGTTTCGTAGTTACACTCAAATTCGAACAGACCTTTCAGAGTGCTTGGAAGAGCTTTCCAAACTTTAAACAAGATTTCTTTAAAATGGTGGTGGTTGCTAAACCGATTAGTTACAAATTTTAACACGAGATTCTTAAATATATTTTTTAGTAATTAAATGAAGAGTTTGTCTCACCGATACATATTTTTTTATACGGATTCAAATTGTAATCCGAATTATGGCCAAAATTCAATTTTTTTTTTGTGAGAAACCGCCTTTTTGTTCATAAATTTTATTTTGCTTATTCCTTCAATTCGCATTTCTAGATTTAACACTACTTTAACGAAATCTATTTGTTTGCTAATTTCAAAAGATTTTGTTCAGATATACAGTGGACACCGTAAAACGTCATTTTTTGAGAGGAGCCTATTGAGATCCGCTGTAGTTCCTTAACAAATAAATATTTTTACTAACACTAAGTCCTAAAATACAGTTAAAAGTTACCCTAATTTGTGTAAAAATTTGTGGATCAAGAAATAAAAAGTTTTCTCAGAAAAAAGTATGGAAAATTAGTTTTTTCGATCTTTTAATTGTATATAACCCCTTAATTGCATCGATTGTTCTTCACATTAAATAAAAAATGAATTGAATATCCTTAATAATGAGTGTGTGTTTTTTAGAAATAAATCATATCACTCTTATTGAAAACCCCTGTATAAACAAATATGTGTTTGTTTATCATATGTTGTTATACCCTGCACAGGGTACATCAGCTTGCCATGAAGTTTGTAGCACAAAGAAAGACATGTCGGAAATCCTATAAAATATGTATGCAAATGATCAGCATAAGGAGCTGAGTCGATTTAACCATGCTCCCCTGCTATCCACTATTTATCGAACTACTATAACACATAACTGCCACACAAACTGACCGATCACAAGCAAATCCTTGTATGAAAAACTTTTTTTATTTTACGTGATTTCTTCGTAAAATTTATCTCGAATCATTGCTTAAGGAAATGGTATAACCTCTAAGAAAATTGTTCAGAACGGACCACTATAGCACATAACCTATATAGCTGCACTACAAACTGAACGAAAATCAAATTTTCGGTATGGAAAATTTTGTATCTATGAAGGGTATTATACCGTCGGAGCAACCGAAGCCAACCCTTTTTCTTGCTTTTGTATTCATCAGTCTATACAACGTGTAGTTTCTCAAGTGCTGTCAAGTGAATACAAAGTACCACAATTCGCTTCAAAGTTTTGCGCATAAAAAAAACTCGCAAAATCAAATTCACCAAAAAATCCACCGCTGAAATTGCTGTCGATAGCTGCTCGTTAAACGTTTAAAAACTTCATAACTACTTTGCAACAATAACAACAACACACACACATACACCGAAAACTTGTGCTTGCTACTTCAGCATAATTCCGTTGCAACACTTGCAACATACACGCATAAGCACGTGGTATATATGCATGTGTGTATAACGGCATTCGCCAAATGCCCACAATGTGTTGCCAGCAACACAATTAAGTGTTGCAACAAAATATTTTCGCACATTCACTCGACAAAGTAAGCGATTAGATGCATACAACACCCAACTACTTAGTTGTAATAACTAACACAAATGCGAAGTTCAGTGTATTGGTATGCTTGCTTATGGCGGCAACAGCTCGCGTCCGCACAATGTACTAACTCGCTTAATAAATTTGTCAGCTGGCCGAAACTAAGTCGCTGATTTAGTTTTGTGTTGTTGTTGTTGTTGGTAGTTGCGATAATAAATGGCTGTTCCCAGACGGCCGCCTAGCGTTGTTAGTCGCTGCTGTTATGCACTTAAATGCACGCATACACACATATTAGATTTAATGAGCGTGTGTGTGTGGGACTATAATTTTCGACAACAGCTGCCAAAATGATGCTGATGCGCCCTTTACAGTACAAACATATACTCGTATACATATTAGAGTGTTCGTTATTTCCCACGTTGGTTGCTCTTGAAATTTTATTTTTGGCCCTAAAAATATTATCCAACGAAAAAAGCTCTTTATTTTCAATTTAAACCGTAGGCAGTGGCCATAGTCCTGGAAAAGTTTGAACTGGAATCATACCTCAAGCACCTCAAGCACCTCAAGTACTATATAGTGCGGAGTGAGGTAATTCACAGATATCCTGAAAGGTTAATAAATACACCCGAAGGGTGGTTCTCCACTGTTTTGAGTCCTGGTAGTCAAGACCTAGTCCTTTAAGTAGAAGCGAGGCTGTCGGGTGATAGCTTACGTTGACGATGTTGTTCTTATTGTTAAAGGAAAACTCCTAAGTACCGTCTTCGAGCTAATCGTGATATTCAACTCGGAATAGAAGCGGCTTAGCCGTCAACGCATGTAAAACTGAAACGGCTTTATTTACTAGGAGGTGTAATATCCCTAACGTGTCTGACCTCTTTCGATGCTATTTACTAGAAGGTATGAGATCTCCCCCTCTTTCGGTGTTACACGTCTTCAACCTATTGATAAGGTGAAATACCTAAGGCTTATCCTTGATAGAAAGCTGCCGTGAAGGACAGATATTGATATTGGTATATTACTGTATGAGACTCTCACCAAAGGCAGTGTTTTGGATCTACGAAATAATAGTTAAGGCCATCATGTTCTGATGTGTATTCGTTTCATGGAGTTATTTGACTAAACTTGCAAATAAGATGTCTAAAGAACGTCTCTTACGGTATCTCCGATGCACTAAGGACCATTCCAACTGTATAACTTAATATATCAAACATAGCATAGGCATTGCTGGCAGGTGTATAGCTCTAAGAATCAGGGAAACTAACTATAAGAAGGGTGCGTACAAGGACAAACCGAGATTTTCTCCTCTTCAACTGCATTCCTAAAAACTTGTATCACAGCGTCGCAGAGGGCATTCGGGGTGGCTTTTTTTCTACTCACATACCGACTAGGGAGATGTGGGTAGTGAGAAGTCACTGGAGAAGAGAAACAGTGAGCTTTTTCATGAATACGTCGAAGCCAGGATGGAAGGTTTGAGGAGGAGTTTCTTTAAAAACTCTACGTTTAGCTTTAGGGTGTCAGATCACTTCAATGTTTTTCAGCGAAAGACTTACTGCTACAAAGTGCTGCCCCTTTCAGGAAGGTGAGCATTCACTACATCAGCAAAGCAGCAATGCTTAAGCTGAGCTCGTTAGCAGTGCGTTCAAAGATTGTTAAGGGTCTGTCCTCATTTGAAATATTATTAATCAACATTATATTCGGAATCTCTGGCAACTGATGAGCTAGCCGAAGGATGGCTCACATTGGAATGGAACCGCGTTGGGTCTCCACGGGCGTCTTGCGTTCTAGAACTGAATCAATGGACTTCACGTGCGCTTAGCAGACGCTGGTCGACGACCAGGTTTTCTGCGTTTCCATTTCGCCTGAAGTCGAACGCAAAAGATCTACTAAACTACTTGCACTGAACAAAGTTCATCTTGTTGCAATTCTAGGAGTTCTTTCTGGACACTAACCAAAAGGCATTCATATAGTAAGACTTACAATCTTGTCGAAAGGCAGTTGTCAAAATTGTACATATGTTGGAGGGTGAGATGAAAACATCCAGACATTTTCTTCTCCATTGTTCAACGTTTGCATAACTGGGGCTCGATACTGCACCTCGATAATCTTACTATCGGCGAGCCAAAAGACACTGCTGAAACTGATAGTAGCTGTGTCAATAAATTTTTGAGATGCTCAAAGCACTTTATCGATTTGTAAGAAAGTATAATTCAGTTTTTAGGAGTGTACTCGTACGATAAAGGACAGGCGTTCTAAGCTGTTCAAGCGTGATCATTCTTAGATCAATCTTTTAAGTTAACCGAACCAGACCTATACACATTTAACTTAAATAATGTTTCTGAGTGCAAAAATTTAAACTTCAGGGGCCAACTGAAACGTAGTCAACTTGGAAAATAAGGGACACCCTCATATATACAAATATATAAATGTACATATACGTAGTGAAATTCATAAATGTTTCAACATAAACCTACTGACAGCCTCTACTTTCTCCTAGTACTTCCTCACATTTCTCACCCACTTCCAACATCCACGTCTCCTCACCTCTTTCTTCCTCTCTCTCTCTCTCGTTTTCCCTTCCTATTCTCTGGCATTAAGCTCATTATGAAAATTTTATGCATAAAGTTGCAACAATTTTAATTGCAATGCTATTGTCCGTGCAAGCTTTTAACGGTTTGCTTGTGCAAAATTGCAACAAAATATACATATGTTGCAAGGTGGTTTAGTGAAAAAATCGATTTAACGAAAATCAGTGTGGGAGCTGTAAGGACTGCGGGGCATTTTAATTGGGGCCAAATTGTTTAAAGTATGAATTATTAAAAGGAAAGGCACTTCGAGTTGCCATATTTAGCTAATTTCTGTATAGACTTTAAATATATTGATTTTTTCACCCCAAGATTTAAGATGCTTTAATTCTTTGCTTCCAGAAATTTAGTTTGAACTATTCTCAAAATAGTTTTAGGGGAACCTTTAACCTGTCCCCTGTAGATAAGAAATGGCCTTGGCATATTAATTTTTGAAATAAACCTAAAAAAGTTTCGCAGCTATATCCTCCATTAAACGCAAGAAAGAATTCAACACTGAAATGTATATAAAGAAGCTGTGTCTAAATTCGAGCAAGCAAAATTGTCTTTGTAAAGCCCAAAATTCCATGAAGCCACCAGTAGACTCCAGCAAAGGAGGCATGGCTGAAAATTGGGCTCTGAGTGATGAGGAAAAGGCTGCATTAGCCCAGCAAATCACCTGGAAATGGTATTACAATATATTGCGAAGACTTCAACTTTTTATTAGAATCATAAGAGAACTTAATCCAAAAAAGTTGCCAGGACTTGGTAATTTTACCCCGAAAATGCTAATTGAATTACCAGATATTGCTGAAGAGCTGCTCTCTTTGCTCTTTAATGCAATTCTTCGTTTTGGATAGTATTTAACTTCATGAAAAAGTCACGGATTATCCTCATAGATAAGTCTGGGAAAGACTTAACACAGCCATCTTCATACAGATCAATCAGTCTTCTACCCTATCTTTCTAAAATATTTGAAAAAGTGTTACTATCAAATAGATGCAATGAATAAAAAATGTAAAAAAAGTCCTTCCTTGTGATTTGATCAAACTTGTCTCAAAAATAACCTATTGGAACTGCTTGCTATAATAAATCGATTCAGAAATTTGATAGGATGCATTATTTAGTACCTTTAGAAGGGACATAAGTACTTAAGAGACTGAAAAAACTCGTTTAGTGAGAGGATATATTAATCTCTAGTCCTAAGCCGCTTCCGCTTTCGTAATCCTAATACTTGAAGCCTGGTCAGGAGCTCCTATCTATGCAGCGTCTTCTGGTAATTTTTGGGTGTTACATTTTTCAACTATCATAAAGAAGGACAACAATCTTTTGAAGATATATAGACTCCCAACAGAGAAAATTTCGATGCCTAATTATTAAGTTTATATAAACTGTTCTTGAAAAATTTTGGATTTTAACAGTGGATCTTAAGGTAGGCTCTTATTTTCATACTACAGATGCTCAGTTCATAGATTTCTTCTTTCTTGAATGATCACATTTAGAGAGCCGAATGAGGGCGTTGGCTTCGATTTTTTCCAATAAATACTTTACCAAAATTTCCGATAATTTATCGGCATTTTGAAATGTTTTTTTCATTTCAAGTTTAATAATTAATTTTTGCTATTTTACTTTTTAGTCTTTGTAAGAAGAAAAATCTGATCATAAGTGAAAAATTTAACTTTCAAATTGTCATAAATGAAAATGCCTTAATAACAGCATTCACCGTGTGAGAGCCCCTCGGGACTAAGGGCATTTCAGCGACCACTCATTTCTTAACCATCTCCTGGCGGCCGCACAATGCCTAAATGAAATATCGTTGCACTGTGGCACATGGCATATATGTAGGCGCAGAAGCGCAGCCGGCGATGTTTATTTGTAAAACTTTAATTAATTTAAAGCAGTTCATGACAGTTTTGTAGCGTAAATAAAAATCAGATGTCAAGACATTGATTTATTTTTTCAACCACAGAGCAACACTTGAATGCAAACAAACACACACAAGCGCAAAACATACATATAATTCGTGCACAAAGTTGCTGCGGCATGCAGTCAAGTCGATATGTATGTGCAACTGCCTTCGCAGTATATCATAAGCATGCGAATGTTCATATTAATATGTATGTTCTCTTTTGTGTATATGCGTGTACTCAATACGAAGGTACGTGGCGACAGCGACATACTTTTAGGCGCGAAACTGTTTGCAATGCGCTTTTCCTTTTAACCCGGCGCATTTCGTGGCCAATTGACTACGGTTGACTGTTGACTGTTCATTGCTGACTGTCGGCTGCAGATTCTGGCATGCCACGTAAGATATCTTTATTCTTGTTACTTTTATTGTTGTTGCATTTTATTGCCAAATATTTGTATGTACACGACGGACGGCACTTCCAGTCTTAACGGAGTGAGTGTATTGAAATTGGCAACAGCCAACTGGCCAATTGGTTGCTCATCAGTTAATGGGACTTATGGCCTTTCATTCTTGATTCTCAGTGAAAATAAGTTGTATCTCATGCGATGACGTGAAGGATTTTGAGTTGTTTTTTTAGTTTTTTTTTCCAGAAATCGATTAAATAATGTCTAAACTTTTACAAGATATACCAACATAATCAGTTCAATCAAAAACAAGGCTGAGCTTCATCAGCAACCACCTCAGTATCTCTCTGTTCAAACGTAGACGGAGGCTAGAGCTCTTTTTATTTCCTAAAAAGTTATAAAAATTCAAAATTGTTTCGGAAAATTTTCGAAATAACCCGATAAAATAAACCCGAAAATGTTTCAATGTAATATCTTCCATTTTAGTTCGATCAAATTTACCCTGAAAGAAGTCTATTTAAGCTTTGTAGAAGTTCACTATTACAGTTCGGGTTTGAAATTAGAATTCCATTTATATTTTTAGAGACTTATTTACTCCAAAATGGTCACATGCAAAATTCCCATTATATCTCTTCTTAGAATTCGTGTAGCTATAAAAAAAAGTTTTGACATAAGTATGTCGTAGTATTTTCAAAAAAAGTTTCCAAACTCCACATCAGAATCGGCAATTTTCATTTGGCCAACTTTTGTCGCATCAAATTCTTTATTCTGTCAAATTTAGCTAGTAGAACTCACTCATAATGGCTGATCCAAGTAGAGGCACTTTTCAGTAGACTTACTGAGCGCACTATTCGCAACACCATCACCACTCTTGAGACCCAGCATTTATTATTGCATATTTGGACTGACAAAACTTCCCTCACATTGCATTAAACAATGTATTTATTAAGAGAACACTTCGGTGATCAGATAATTTCACGTTTTGAGCCGGTCGATTGACTACCGAGATCGTGTGATATCAAGCCGATAGACTTTTATCTATAGGGATATGTAAAGTCTAAAGTCTATGCGAACAACCCCGCTTTGATTCAGGAATTGGAGCAAAACATCGCGAGTGTCCTTCGCCAGTTATTAGTCAAAATGTTCGAACGAGTCATCACAAGTAGACTCAACGGATGGGCCATCTGAGACGTAGCCGCGGCAGCGTCGAACGATAATAAACTCTCCTCGAAATGGAGCACCCTATATACATATTCTGTCTTTATAGAACTAACTGTTTAGAAGTTCATAAAATTCTATGGTCATCAGATGAAAGATATATTGTCAAAGAATGACAAAAAAGTAAAAGATGTGATTCAATATGAGTGAAAGGCCATATCTATCACCATAGTTGTTTGAAATTTTCAAAACAAACAAAAAGATTCCCTGTATCTGAAGTTTCAACAAAAATATTTTGGCGTTTTCTGTTAACATAATGAGAACAGATTTTATAATGTTATCAGTTACTAATTAAAAATGTTTAAGTTTTCGATGTAAGGCTGGTCGGTACACTAGAGATCTTGGATCTAGTTAGTTATAATATGTTTAAATAATATTTTATACTTTCCAGAAGCAATACATGACTATAATTTTGTTAGAGAAGGATAAATCAAAGTATATTTTACGGGACTCAATATCAACGAAACGAAATCTTAGTTGAAAAAAAGTCGAACGAATTTCAACCACCGAAATTTGGCGTTTTTAAGACAATTTAATAATATAATATTTACTGTAATAAACTTTATAGCGTCATATGTGACATTATAAATACGAATGCAAGCTGCTTGACAAATGATTTATGGCAATTGACTGGAAACTGTCGTTGCACACGCCACCAAATAAATGTGGTTTGCTTCTATGCACATATTTTAAGTTTCCAATTCGAAAATGTTTCGAAAATTACACATGCCTTCATATAAATTAGGCGAGGGGGGATTGATTGACTCACTGACTGCGACGTTAACTAACTGTCGCGTTGCGGAAGTTGAAAGCAATAAACTGACTTAAATTGCGCAGCATTGGCACTTTCTTCATTACATTTGACTGCTGCACAAAAGTCACGCTGAAACAAGTGAGTATAGTATATATGTGTGTTAGTTGTGTGACTGATGACACGATAAGAAGTCTACGCACTTTCGGCAGACATCAACAAATGACACCGCAAACCGCATCCGTAGGGGTGAAAGTTGGTGGTGATGCATACAATACTTACATGCTGCAAGTGCCACATGCAAACGTGGTTCGAGTAAAAACATAGAATCAATGTACGTAAACCAGTGAATGAAAAACGAGAGTTGACATATCGATTTACGAACGAAGTCAGTGTTTAAGCTTTGTGTGGGTTCATTGAAAAGCAATTAAGCTGGATTAGAGAAAAGAAAAATAGTTAGATCGCTAGGGCAAGATTTTCCTTTAAACGTTTCATATTCGATTTTTGAATATTCTTCAGTCAACAGTAAAATTTATCATCGGATGAAAAAATGTATTTCAAAGAACATACGAGGTCTGAATCAAGAAGCAGCGATATGCTCCAAGAAAATCTATCTTTCCTGGTTTGTTCATAAAGATCAATTTCGTTTGCTGTACAGACATATGTATGACAACATTTAGAGAATATATGCATGAGAAGTTATAACTCAGGCAAGGTGAGGCCAAAACTCACAAAGAGCTATAGTGCTTAACCATGATAATACTCGAAACGCTATTTGATTAAGTACATTTAATTAGTAGCTACACATTTGGACGCCAGAGCAGGCGGTAAATTGCTTGTCAAGGTTGAAGTTAATAGAAAATAAACAGTACAATAATACGAGAGCAATATAACTGAATACTTTTTAACTGATTTGGTAGCGGACTTTTTATTTCGTTACTATTTAAACCTAAAAGGGATATACAAGGTCTGTCGCAAAAGCAACAGGACTGTTAAAAAAATCAACAACAAATTAATATTTTTCAAAAGTTATATCTTTTTATTCAAAGAAGTTCCTTGTGCTTCGATACAGCGTTCAGCCCGGTCAATTATCATTTCAAATGAGTGTTTAAGGTAATTTTTCGGAGAAAATGAGAATATCGGTCGTCGCCTTTTGGATAGCTTAAATGTCCTGAAACCAGTGTCCTTTCATGGGTAAATGAAGTTTTCCAAATAGGGCAAAATCACAGGGTGCCAGATCAGGTGAGTAGGGTGAGTGATGAATGGTTAATATGAAGTTTTTTTTTTATCAAAAAATCAGTGACAAGCGTCGACCGATGATACGGCGCATTATAGTGCAACAGGCGTCAGGACCCTGCCTCACGGTATTGTGGTCGAGCACGACGAATGCGTGACAAAAGACGCTTCATAACACCAAGGTAAAACACAGCATTAATCGTTTGGCCAGGTGGGACGAACTCTCGGTGTACAATACCCTCGGAATCGTAAAAACAAATCAGCAATGTCTTTATTTTTTAATTCTGAAGACGACTTTTTTTGGCCCGACTTCTGATCGTTACAGAGGTCCTCATAACCTTCTTGGAATCGCCTAAACCACTCATGCACGTTACTACGGGATTGGCACTGATCACCACAAACCTTTTTCATCATTTGAAATGTTTCAGTAAAGGTTTTCTTAAGTTTAAAATAAAATTTAATATTTGCTCTTTGTTCAAAATGCATTTTACGACCGATGACCAGAAGCTGCTTTCACTTTTTGATCGATAACATCGGTTGTAGTTATCCAATTGTCTTAAAATTTTTACGAAATGTCAATAAAAGATCAAATGTTTTATTTCATATACCCACTAGTAGGTGGCGCCACAAGAAACAGTTATATTATCTGTTTCTTTTGTGACAGATCTTGTATATAGAGACGACTCTTTTAAACTGCACCTTGAAAGCCTATAACTCTACAAGTAGTTTTAGAACATTCCAAGATATACGGTTAGATACTAGACAGTCCTCAAATTTGGTTATATAAAGTTCACAACAGAGAAATTGAATGTCAAACTAGCCAAAATTTACGCCCACAATAGAATTTTTAAGTAGGTCCTTGCCTACATTGTCTTATATATTCGTGTAGTTTTCCTCAAAACTTTAACATTTACGGCAATTTATGGATTCCTCACATAAGAACTGAACCATTCCTGACATCCTGTTTTAATGTAAAGTATATTCCAATGAAAATATTCTGCATGGACCGAGATTAATGGAAATCAGCTATGGTCTACAAGACAGGTGAGCCAGCACTTTCCAGTCGCTGTTTTTCAAATAGTTTTTAACTGCTTTTGTAATATAAGCCGAGCGTTGTCATGTCATAAAACTATTGTATCGTGATCGTCGCAGAAACTGTTCAAATTGGATAATGGGCGTGCCACCGCAATTTTAGGTGAAATGACATATCTCAAGACCTGACAGACAGATTTCGACAAAATTTAGAAAATGGGCGAAATTGGACCATAATCACGCCTACTTCCCATATACACAATTTTAAATTCCATTTGATTCTTTAACTTTCCCATGCACATATCAAGAAACGATCAATATAACGGGATGCCACCTTTTGACCAAAAATTTGTCAAGTCCAACAAAAACTGTTCAAGCTCCTAAGTATCGAATATCTATAGTTGACTTTTGACTGAAAATATCGATCAATGCAGGAGATATGTGACTAAAATCTGAGGGAATAGTAATTCCGTGTATCAAAAATGGGTTGAATCGGCCCAATACTTCCTAAAGTCCCATATTTCTAATATAAAGATTTTCGAGCTTCCGGGTGCTTTATACTGGATATATTGCCCAATATTTGAGTTATCACAAAGAAAATTATAGAGTATGTTTTACTCATAACAGTATATCGTTGTACCTAAAATGGATTCAATTGGACGAAAATTTTACTTACCCCCATATAAATATTACTAGGATTTTCGAACATCCGACTGACTTTGATCCATGTGGTTGGTGATTGTACGAAAGATACCTTAATGAAACCCAGGGAACAATTTTTTGGTATGTTTCATAATATTAGTTAGTAGATAAAATGAGGTCGATAAACTCCCATATATGACGTATAACGATTTTCGTTTTTCTTACAAATTCCATGCGGAATAGCTCATACATAATAGCTTCGCGCAAACGACGCATAATAAATGGTATTCTTAATTGACAGTTTGGCCGGTCGGAAGGAATTCGGACTTCATCGCAGTTCGATAATCAAAGAAAATTGTCAACATACATTTGATTATGGACCTGCTTTGACCTGGTGTTTTGGCTCACACTTGCCACGATATGGGGTATTATCGATATCGTAAAATTCCATGTTGAAAATTTTTACCCAAAGCTTTAAAGTCCAATTATCAGACGATTTCTAAATACGCCACTTAATCTCATACCTAATTAATCGAAACCACCGAATTGCAGATTGAAGATCTTCCAACTTTTCGCGCTGCATTGAAAATGTGAACAAACTTTCGCCTCCTCGCAACAAACAATAAGCTACAATATGTATATAAAGAGGAAATAAGGATGAAATAAAGAGGAGAACAAAAAACGACAGCAAAAAACAAAAACAACGAAAAATCAAGACTTACAGCACTTACGATAATACCGATAACAACACTAACTCTTTCAGTCAACAGGCGAAAGCAAAAACAACAACAAAATGTACCTAATGTTCACATCACTTTTAACTTTTCAGCATTTACTTTGTATAAAAGCTTTTATCTGCGCGCTACAAACACTTTTGACACTTGTCTGCTAACACCAGCGCTACAAAAACAATAATAACAACAGTATGCTGGCACTCACTGAAGTAGCGCCCTTTAATACAATGACTTGTTGTTGTATGCGTTTATTTGTTGCTAATGGCTGTTTTTGTTGTTCCCAATGTTGTTGTTGTTCTTTGTTACAAATGTTGTTGTTGTTGTTTGTTGCTTGCTGTTACTACACATGTTTTGTGCGTTGTTGTTGTTCTCAGCTGCTTTGTTGCTCTTGACTTTCGGCTGCCACCCGCAGCGTTGCACTTTTATTGCGGGATAAACACACACAGGCACCTCCTTACACACACACACATACACATACTAACAACTACAAGTGCATATTGCATACTAAGCGACAATGAGCTGAAATTTTTCTTAACAACGTGTCAAAAGGTTTCCAACAAACTGCAAAAAGATTTGTTTAACACATTGTTGTTGGTGTTGTTGTTGTTATTGTTGTTGTTATTGTTCTTGCCTTGTCTGTGGTTTTGGCTATCGGAATCCATGTTGCACTAGCAAAGCATATTGGCACAACCCAACATCACAGTGACACACAATGCCGCCATTATTTTATAGTTTATGAAGTTCGCCTGTGTGCAACTGAGATTCAACGAGAATAGCAACGAAAGTAAGAAATAATACTATATATTGCCAAAATCATTGGCACCCCGAAGGCGCACCCCCGCTGAGTGTATGTCAAATGTTTCATGTCAGTTGTGGCGCTATTATTGCGAGCTTTTACCTTAATGTCTTAAGTGGGTGCGATTGAGGTGGGGGAAAATGGAATGATCTAAGCAGCTTGTCTTGCTTTGGTTAAGGAGTTCTCGAAAGCTACAGATTATGAAATTTAAATTTATAACGGCTACGGAGACATTTCCTCAGGTTTGTTTACACAATGTAATATATTTTTCTATTTGACAGTCCATTTGGGAACCCCTGCATTGTTTCGCAAGACAAATTTATCACAATTAAAGTGATTGGATTTTTTAATATAAACGTTTTGACAGTCAGATATACCTAGCTTTTGAACAAATCACAGGTCTAGTAAAAGAAACCAATTATTTTTGTATTAAATTAAAGTTAACAGTCGCTGACTGTGCACTCAAAACTAGTCAAGAGGACTGTAAGTGTCATTATCAATATCATCTTCTATAATATAATTGCACCTGTGGCCGACAAGCTTGCTAGGCATGACAGCTTTACGCCAATAGGCATTCAATGAACTCGTTAAGCACTGGTCAACAGCCAGAATTTGTGCGAGTGCAATATTTTTCTAGCCTAAAGTGAACTGTAAGAAGACCTCCGAACTATTTGGTCATAGCAAAGTCATGCTCGCCGCAATTAGACAGTACTTTCTTCAGACGATTCAATTGTAGACAGTACATTTCCGAAATAGGAGTTTAGACATAAGGAAACAGGTCATAATAGATGATTCCCTGCCATTTCCACCAAAACACATAGTACAAACTCCCTGACATGGCTTGTCCACCCATTTCACCTGCTCACCGTGATTCGGCCATGACCATTTTTGCTTGACGGTTTACTACCAGTAACCATATGTAGATTGAATACAACTGTTGGTAATATTTTAGCAAAAGATTCGATGAATAGGATTTGTGTGTGGTTGACTGTTACATCGTAAGGATCATAAACAATACTAACTTTTTCAGCCGACTGACTTACGTTTTCGGCTTCCCGAGGCTATAATGCATATCAATTACAAATTATTAAAGATTCTATATAAAACCTCATTTTGATCGGGTAGTTTATATAGCACTTATATGTTATAGTGGTCCTGTACTAGCGGTGCTGACAACTAAGCAGCTTCTTGTGGAAAATAGGGAGATTGAAATTTTTCAGACCGATATCTTTAAAACTTGGCATAGTTCGCGTATATACAAACAGATTGACACGACTTATCTCATCATGCGGATCATTATATACTATATACCATATATTTTGCAGGTTCCTTCCGTGTGTCAAAAACTTCGTGGCACTTGTTAAATGTATCAAAAGTCGGAAAGAACTGTGTGGGTTATATTTATCACATGGCTTTATATTAGGTCTAAATATCACACGACAACCATCGTCTCTGTAGTTGTACTGTTGAAAAACCTTCAGACTCAGCAAATGTATGATAACTAGACTATAATTTATTTAACCTATATAACCATGCGCCAAATCTTCAAAAAGACCCGTGAAAAGAGGATCGACAAACACCATCTCTTCGCCGATTTCAAAGCTGCTCTGGAAGGAAGCTGCCTTTATGCTGCTATGTCTGATATTGGTATCTCCACAAAACTAATACGACCGTGTATGTTGACGTTGAGCATTACCAAAGCTCCGTCAGGATCCGAAAGGACCTCTCCGAGCCCTTCGATACCAAACGAGGTTTCAGACAAGGCGACTCACTTTCATGTGAATTTTTCAACCTGCTGCTGGAAAAATAATTCGAGCTGCAGAACTAAACAGATAACAGATAAGGTACAATGTTCTTTTGATAATATTGGCCTCACCAACCGCGCCGTTGGCTTCCACGTCACTGTTGACAGTCATAACTTCAAAATCGTATATAATCGTAATCGTAAATCATAGATAGTACCAGCCGGGAAAAGTAGAAGTAAATGAAGATCTCCGTTGAAAATACCACCTGGAGAAATACTTGGTTTCGCTTGAGATCTCCAGTTGGCGCCAAGTAGCGAAAAAGAACCACTGGCGCGCTGTTATAAACTCGGCTAAAATTGCAAAAGCGTTGTTCACGCTAATAAAGAAAAAGATATCAGCCCAAATTCAGCAAAGTATATAGAGTTATCCATTTTATTTTAAGAAATAGTTCCTACCGATAATGTGGAAGGACGAAAAATGTTAATCAGATTTCAGATCATTTATCATCTTTCTAATAAGCAATTTGGAAAATTAGGGCGATGATAAAACTCAATCGAAAAAGTAGTACTTGTGGGAAATGAATGAAAATTATTTATTAAGAGATATTCAATATTTCCAGCTAAGGATTTCAACGACTTGGGACCGAAAAAAATTTTTAAATGTATATGTATACTCTAATTATGCATATCCTGAACAGGGTATATTAAGTTTGCCACGAAGTTTGTAACACCCAGAAGGAAGCGTCGGAGACCCTATAAAGTATATATAGGGTGATTTTTTTGAGGTTAGGATTTTCATGCAGTAGTATTTGACAGATCACGTGGGATGTCAGACATGGTGTCAAAGAGAAAGATGCTCAGTATGCTTTGACATTTCATCATAAATAGACTTACTAACGAGCAACGCTTGCAAATCATTGAATTTTATTACCAAAATCAGTGTTCGGTTCGAAATGTGTTTCGCGTCCGTGTCCGATGAGCGATGAGGCTCATTTCTGGTTGAATGGCTACGTAAATAAGCAAAATTGCCGCATTTGGGGTGAAGAGCAACCAGAAGCCGTTCAAGAACTGCCCATGCATCCCGAAAAATGCACTGTTTGGTGTGGTTTGTACGCTGGTGGAATCATTGGACCGTATTTTTTCAAAGATGCTGTTGGACGCAACGTTACGGTGAATGGCGATCGCTATCGTTCGATGCTAACAAACTTTTTGTTGCCAAAAATGGAAGAACTGAACTTGGTTGACATGTGGTTTCAACAAGATGGCGCTACATGCCACACAGCTCGCGATTATATGGCCATTTTGATGGAAAACTTCGGACAACAATTCATCTCAAGAAATGGACCCGTAAGTTGGCCAACAAGATTATGCGATTTAACGGCTTTAGAATATTTTTTGTGGGGCTACGTCAAGTCTAAAGTCTACAGAAATAAGCCAGCAACTATTCCAGCTTTGGAAGACAACATTTCCGAAGAAATTCGGGCTATTCCGGCCGAAATGCTCGAAAAAGTTGCCCAAAATTGGACTTTCCGAATGGACCACCTAAGACGCAGCCGCGGTCAACATTTAAATGAAATTATCTTCAAAAAGTAAATGTCATGAACCAATCTAACGTTTCAAATAAAGAACCGATGAGATTTTGCAAATTTTATGCGTTTTTTTTTTTTAAAAAGTTATCAAGCTCTTAAAAAATCACCCTTTATAAAAATGATAAGTATGTTGAGCTGATTCGCCATATCCGTCTGTCTGTCTGTCTATCCATCTGTATACATACGAACTAGTCCCTCAGTTTTTAAAATATTGTTTTGAAAATTTTTAAACGTCATTTTCTCTTCTCACTCATTTGTCGGAACTGCAGATATCGGATTACTATAACACATAGCTGTCATACAAACTGAACGATCGGAATCATGTTCTTGTATGGAAAACATTCACATTTGACAATGTATCTTCGCAAAAGTTGGCACAAGTTATTCTCTAAGATAATAATGTAATATACGTGGAAATTGTTCAGATCGGCTTACTATAGCATATAGCTGCTATACAAACTGAACGACCGGAATCAAGTTCTTGTATGGAAAACTTTTGCATTTGACAAGACATATTCACAAGATTTGGTATAAATAACTTTCTAAGGCAACAATATAATCTGCGAAGAAATTGTTCAGATCGGCTTACTATAGTATATAGCTGCCATACAAACCGAAAGATCGGAATCAAGGGCTTGTATGGAAAACATTCGCATTTGACGTGAAATCTTCACGAAATTCGACATGGATTACTGCTTAAGGTAATAATATAACACACAAATTTTCAGATCGGATTACTATAGCATATATCTTCCATATAACTGAACACATAGTTACTAAAAGGAATGCACCTGTGAAAGGTATATTAGCTACGGTGCAGCCGAAGTTAACGTTTTTGCTTGTTTCTAACTAGGATCGGAAATAAAGCCTAGAAAAAAAATCGATAAAAAAACTCCACATTATATTAAATTTCAAATAAGCAGTATTTTGACCAATGGAGTCAATGATCATAAAATTAACGGTATTTAAAGTGAAGAATGTTTTTAGCACAAATTGACGTGAAAATTTAGATAAGGGAGGTTAGAAAATAAAATTTCATTGCCAAAGTTCAAATTTCAAAAATTTTAGTGTTCAGAAATAATCCAAACGTCCGCATTTATAATAGTTTCGAAGCAATACTCAGTTGCTTATTGTTGATTCGTTGAGTGAAAGGTTGAGAATATGAAATATTGTTCTAGCTAAAAAAAATTCGTGCAGAATAATTGTTGTTGCTCGCTTAAAAGACATTTTATACAGGTTACGAAAGTTTCAGTATTGAATGTGTATCAAATCCCTATCACAAAATATCACAAAACGTGGACAAGCTGCAAAACACATCTACACCATACATATAAGAGGGTTCACTAAAGAGCAACAAAACTATTGTTACACAAACTATTTCAAATAATTACTGGCGACTGCATATTGCAAGCGTGCGTTGCGCCCCCATTTTTCTTTCCACTTGAGCCTCTCCCATCAGATTGTGTGATGTCGAGTGGCTGTGCGTATAAAAAGTGCAAAAAAAAAAAAATTAAAGCAAAATACTTTTAACGGATGTCCTGCGCTAGTTGAGTGAGTCATTCATGGGAGGTATCGACTTTTCTTTCGCATTTCAGATAAGTGAAAGTGAAAGTCCAAACAACAAAAGCATTGTTGGCGAAAAGACTTTATAGGCAGTTAGTTGTGCAGCGTCGAGTTTTTTTCTATTAGCTACCCTCCCTCCTACACATCCCTTCGCTATTTAGAGATTAAAGCTCAAAGTTTTTTCTCCCATCTTGTGCTGTTCTACACTGGCATGAAGTGCTGGGCGTTGCTACAAGTTGATGCGCAACTTATTTTTTGGGGGTCACTCGAGCGTATGTTTTACAAGTCTATTAAGTTCGCATCTTATCTCTTGCTGACAGCTGCTGATTTTTATTCTATGCCACACGCCACATGCTACATGCCACTTTTTGGTTGTGTGTGAGTACTTTTAGTGTGTTATTTTTCCTTGTTTTTTTATGAGGCTGTCGCAAGATTTCGTCGGCTTTCAGTCACTTCGCCGTTGTAGTAGGCGTTTCCGCTTTCGCTGTGGCGTCAAAAAGTCGCGCGCAAACAAAAACAAACTCACACTCCGTGCGCTCTCATCTATCAAGATGTTTAGCAGTTTAACACACGTTCGAGTGGTTTGCTCTTCTCCTCACTTTGCAAAGCTGTGTGACCGCCAGGCAGCTGATGGCAGAGAGTCTCACTTCCGTTATGTGCTTCGCAAATGAGTCAAACGTCAATCAAGTGTCGCTGCACTTTCTTTGTTTACTCTTACTTTTCAATAAATGAAATGTCTAAGTGATCGAAAGCCTGTCTTTTGATTGCCAGATATTGCCGACACATATGTTATTTTTGGCTAGCAATGTAATAAACATCTATCTATACACATATATCAGTTAGTGCAAAGGTAAAAATGAAGCAATCATTCGATCACAGTTTGATTGACAACAGTAGAGACATATGCATGAAAATTGAACTGAACTTGTGGAACGCTAAGGGTACTTCTAAAATGGAGATTGATACAGATCTACAGCCAATGAATACCCATTGTTTAATAGACGTAAATATATTTTTTTTATTTCTTCTATGTATATAGTATGAGATATTCCTTCAATCAGAAACCTTAGTCAAGGCAACTGATAATTCATAATATTTTACTTGCAGATTCTTGAATGTTTTCTTTGGCATGTTAAAAGAGTCATCTTTAGGTATTGTGTAGTGAATCAGTCCGGGTTAGAAGGTTCTTATATAGATAATTTTTTTATAAGCCAGCCTTTTTTCTATCTGCAATTATCCTTTCAACTGCAGGTGAACTGTCGCTTAGAAAAAACCAAAATAAAATCTCAAAAATTCGGCATTGAGGAAATGCTCTTATGGGTGCCATTGTGAAAATTGCTATAGTATTTCTGCTTTCCATAAATATCTTCTATTATTCGTAGATGATATAAGTACTTTTACTAAAAGAAAAGTAATTAAGCCTCTGAGGAGAGATGACTGATCATCTCACTATCGAAGCGGCGCTAACGAGGTCTATAGAACTGAATTCTTTCTGCAGTTACAATCACCAATGCATTGGTTTACACTTCTGGGAAGAAGGAAAAGCAATTACTGGCTACAAATATCTGGACTTTCTTAACGAAGCTTTTTCTCGAAGGGTACAACCTGAAAAGGTTCAAACCTTCAAATTAAAGCAGCCAGTAACATTGTACACTGGTCACTGATTATTAATTAAATAAGTCATATGCAATAGTGGGAAAAGGGTTGTAAAACGCTACTTGTTTTGTCTTGCGTCACCACGGTGGCACCAGAGCATGACTCCTAATTCATTCTTCAGAAAGAAAAGGCACTTCTATCATCGAACACGTTGTTAGGCTTCCTTAATGCGACGATATTAAATGTAGAAGAGTACAATATTGTAAAAAGCGCAGCTGCTGTAACTCATCTTTTAGAAAATGGCATTGAATAATAAAATAAAAAAATTTTTTTTGGGGAAAAAAATTTATAAATTTTATCGTAAGTAAGAAAAAAACCTCGAAACCCTGAATTTATAAAAATACGGATTCAGGTTGTAGTATGGAATACTGTTTGATCTGACAAGATAACTTGACGAAAACTGCTATATATTGGGTAGTCGAAAAAGTCTTTTCGTATTTTGTCAATAGATGCCGTTGAGTCGTATATCTCCAGTTCTACCAATCACATTGTGTTTTACCATATAGTGTTGGAAAAGTAAGATTGTAAGCTTCATTTAACCAAAAAAAAATAAATTCGGGGAAGTTGACAAACAGTTGCAGCTGTTCAAAAATGAATAAAAATAATGAAGGAATTCGCTATATTTTGAAATTTTTGTATAAAAAAGAGAATCCACCAATGAAATTTGTGAAGTTTACGGTGACGATGCTGAATAAGTTCGTGTAGCATGAATGGTTCGCTCGCTTCCGTTCTGGAAATTTCGAAGTGAAAGACGCAACCCGCCCTAGTCGAACCATTGTTTAAAAAGTCGATGAAATTATGGAAAAGATTGACCAGGACCGTCACATAAAGATCCATGACATCACTAAGGAACTTAGCATTCCTTATCAAACGGTTTTGAACAATTTAAAAAACGCTGCCTACAAAAAAAAAAAGCTTGATGTTTGGGTACCACATGAATTGTCTGTGAAAAATTACGAATTAACATCTGCGAATTCTGAGCGCATGGTAACAGGAGACGAAAAGTGGATCAAATACAAGAATTATGTGCGAAAAAGATCATGTTCCGAAAGTGGTGAAGCTCAGCAAATGGTCGCAAAGCCAGGATTGACGCCTAGAAAGATTATGCTGAGTGTTTGGTGGGATTGAAAAGGAATCATTCACTATAAGCTGCTTCAGCCAGGTCGAACGATTGATTCTACATTTTACTGTCAACAACTGATGAGACTAAAGCAAGCAATCGAAAAAAACGGTCAGAACTGATCAACAGAAAGGGCTTCATCTTCCATGAGGACAATGCTAGACCACACACAACTTTGATGACTCGGTAAAAACTGGGAGAGCTTGGCTGAGTAATTTTGATGCATCCACTATATAGCCCTGACCTTGTACCATCGAACTATCAATTGTTTCGGTCAATGCAAAATTCCTTTAATGATGTAAGAATAACTTGTCGCAGTTTTTCGCCGAGAAGCCAGAAAAGTTTTACACTGATGGAATAATGTCTCTAGCGGAAAAATTGTAAAAAGTGGTCGACCATAGATTAGAAATACGATAAGACTTTTTCGTCTACCCCATATTATTATCGAAGACAATACTAAAATCTTCGCACAAACTTTTGAAATCGCCTATTAAAACATATAGCTGCCATACAAAGTGAGCAATCAAAATAAAGTCTTAATAATAACTTAATATTACTTTTTTATTTGTGAAGAGTATTATAGCTTCAGTGCAACCGAAGTTAACGATTTTTTCTTGTTTAATTTTATTTTAGTTGTAGCTGTCCAAGGTCGTGTTTGTTTCGATTTTTTCACGCATGAGGCATTCAGTAGCTTAACGCAATAACACTAAAAACTCCACCATTACTCTCTTCCATTTTTCCGTTAAAACATTTTTCCATTCACAGTTTTTCACGCCACATTGAAAGCTGCACAGCCACACTCCTCCCAAGCGCCTGAAGGCAATAGTTTGAATGCCGTGCTCGACTCTCCGCACATTTAACCAAATTGGAGCGCGAGAGTGTGACATTTTTCGCGCCTTTGGTTAAGCATTGTTGCTATTAAGGTTTTGCAATTTTTGTTGCTACCAACAAACAAAAGCGCTGCAACATTCGTACACTTTGTGTCATGTTGCACGATGATTGTCTGCCTGCCAGCCTGCCTGTACGCTAACTCGCTTGCTGTTGCAGCTGCTGGTCTGCTGCTTTGCAACTGCGAATAATCTATTATATGTATATACACATATAGTTTGTGTTTTGTGTGAGTGTGTGCCAGTGTTGTTGTTCCGTTTGTTTTATGTGCAACTTGTTTTTGCCACCTGTTTGTTATAGCGTGCACATAGTTTAAGTGGCATGACGCAGTGTGTGCACTTACAAGTTGCAACTTTGTAATAAATTGCCGAGCAATCGTGCGAGTGCGTATGTTGCCGTTGTTGTTCCTTTTGTTGTCGTTGTTTGCAATGCAGTTACGAAGGCAGTTGCCTGCTGTGCGAATTCACGCTGATATCTCTATGTAGTCACCAGCTGTTTTGCTTGTGCTTTGATTTCTTGTTGTTGTTGTTCATGGTTACAGTGGTTGTTGCTGTTGTACATATACTTGGTTTATGCTGCTCAGTGGCGGTTAATGTGTCTCTTCGCGCGTATATTTTCATTATGTTGCTGCTTGCTAGTTCTTTTTGTTATTGTTGCCAGTTGCTGTAGTACTGGTGGTGCTGATGATGATGATGATGGCACACAAATTGCAAGTCTCTGATGTATTGGAACTTTGCAGACAGTCCGTTCAAACAGACATTGTAGTATTCTGCTATGGGACAGAAGAGTTCACAATTTGTTGTTGGTTTAATTTCAAAGCGAGACTAAATTGTATGTGCAGTTTCTGGTTGGAAATTTAATTCTTTAACACTTATTGTTACTTAATTTTCATTATTTAAGCTTCTGTATGTCATTAGTGTAATTTTGTAGGCATACTTCTTATAGCTTCTTAAGCTCGATAAGGTCGAAATGTTCTCATAGAGCTGTATTCATTGAGCAGAGAAGCGAAAGCCGTAGAACAGCATATTTCATTTCTTCTTGTGACCTCTGAAGAAGCATTTCAAAAAGCTCAAAAGATCAGAACTAATATTTCATTAAGAAAAAAACAAAAAATATAAAATATAAATATAAGCTACCTCAGCCGGAAGTTCGAAAATCCAGATATTTGTTATATAGGAGCTAGGTCAAGCTTTCGCCAAATTTTACCTATTTTAGACACAGAGATACACTGATATGAGTAAAACACGTTCTGTAATTTCATTGAAATAGTTCAAATATTTTCCGATATATCCAACATAAAGTCACTTGGAAGTTTGAAAATCGCTATAATCATTTATAACGCTTTGTTTAAGTTGATACATACGACCGTAAGGTGAACAAAACTATTATACTCTGCAGAAATAGGTCGCAAGAGTATAAAAAAGGCGGTAATTGGAAAATAACCATGGATCGTACCAAAACCACGTTGCCTATTTTAACATTGACGAACCAACTTTCAATCTAAGATTAAGAATAGCCTGTATCAATCTACGAGTAAGTACAGATTCTGTCCTTTAATACTTAGTCAAGAAGATCATAGATTATATTACTATGTCCAATAACTAAGGTGACATTTGAATTTAAACTGCGCGCGTCGAAGGATTTGGAGAATTATTTTTTTAGGTTGGTAGTACTGTCAGTCACATTTAAGTCAAATTTCATTTCAAAATATTCATTAGTGTTTGAGATACGTGTCGTTTTGTGAGCTGCTAAAAGTGAGTTTTTCGTTTTTTGCGATGTCGAAATTTGTTGAGCAAAGAATTTGCATTAAATTTTGTTTACGGAATCAATTTTCTGCTGCGGATACGTTGAGGATGGTACAGAAAGCCTTTGGTGATGAGGCTATGTCTAAAAAAAATGTTTACAAGTGGTATAGTGAGTTCCAAACCGGCCGTGAACGTGTCGAAGACGAAGAGCGTCCGGGGCGACCATCAACCTTAACCGACGAAGCTCACGTTCAACAAATCAAAGATTTGGTGTTGAGAAATCGTCGATTAATAATTAGAGACCTTGCTGATGAAGTTGGCATATCGAAAGGCTCAGCCAATACCATTTTGAAGGATGTTTTGGGCCTCAAGCGTATCAAATCTCGACTGGTATCGAAAACATTGAATTTTTTGAAAAAAAGGCGTCGCGTTGAAGTGTGTGAAACGATGCTTTCCGACTACCAGGGTGTCATCAAATGCATTATAACTGGCGATGAGACTTGGATCTATGCTTACGACCCGGAAACAACCGATCAATCGAGCGAATATCGTGCCAAAAGAGAGCCGAGACCAAAAAAATCGCGCCAAAGTCGCTCAAAAATCAAGGTCATCTTGACTGTTTTCTTCGATTATCGTGGTATTGTGCATTATGAATTCCTTCCAACCGGTCAAACAGTCAACAAGGAATATTATTTGAACGTTATGCGTAATTTGTGTAATGCTATCCTAAAAAGGTCGGAATTGTGGAAAGACAATTCTTGGTTTTTACCCGACGATAATGCACCATCCCATATTGCCCTCGTAATTCGTGATCATTTCGCCAAAAACTCAACCCATATCGTTCCGCAACCACCGTATTTACCTGATCTGGCGCCGTGCGACTTCTGGCTGTTCACCAAGCTCAAAAGACCGCTCCGGGGAGACCGTTTTTATACGATAGTGGAGATTCAAGCCGCAGCGAAGACGGAACTGAAGGCCATCCCGGAAAGTGACTACAACCAGTGTTTCGAAGATTGGAAAATCCGTAGGATAAATAAGGAATTTTCAAAATAAATACAATGTCACCTTATTTTTTGGGCACATTGTATAAGTATGTTCTGATGGGAAATCTATTTCAGTGAGACGTTCTGTATCAACCAGAACAAATGGCAAGGCCTGAACTGTAAGGAAATAGTTTAAAACGGCCGTGGAACATGAGATCAAGCGTTATCATGGCGTAAAATTGTTGCATCATGTCTAGTCGCGAATTCCTTGCGGTTTTCGGCAATTACTAGTTTCAATGTGAATAGTTGTTTTTGTTAGGGTTCTTCATTAATGGTTTTACTCTTTTTTGGTGGGTCCTAATTGAGTTCACACTTCTGATTTTACCAAATACAGAGCATTACGTTCCACCATATACGTTATTACGGATATTGGGTTTGGCTGTTGATTTGGCTGGTTAGCTGATTTCATATTCGATTTTTTGCATTTCAGGTTGTCGTTGTGGATAACTTTTTGATCATCAGTCATCATACAATGTAAAAACAGCTGTTTTTTAGCGTTCAGAAATCATTTTTGTTGAATCATCTTTCTTGATATAAATCATATAAGAAATAATTTTTTTTTGCTTTTAAATATATCCGGCTATTTTTCAACGGATTTGAAATGGTTGCTTGAGGCATTCCCGAAAACTCTGCGAGCTCTTCTTGTATTTGCATGGATTAGTGCTTCCAGTTCCCCGCCTTCAATCTTTGTCTTCTTCCATCCACTTTTAAATCATGCTAACCTCTTTTGACACGTTCTCTGAGCTAGAGCATATTCACTATAAACTTGCACCAAAAAAATATTTTCTGGTTGATATCTACTTAAAGCCCACGCAAGGATACCATGCCACCATTAGTTAGTTAGAATGGAACTCAAGTTAGAGAAATTCGGACATAAATTCTAGAAGCGAGTTTTTGAAAGTAGTGTTATTTGTATGTTAAGGCACTAAGTCCCCAGATTTTGAGATTTTTTGGTAGAAAGATAGTACTTTACAGGGTGATGTGAAACTTTCGAATGCAGATGGACCTATGATTTTCGACTTGAGCATTTTTTGGCTTCAATCCCACGACCGACAGAGTAACAATCACGCACTCTATCCACTCAGCTATCAAAGTTGCCACTTTGGTGAATCGGTAATGGTAAATCAGCTTTCGTCCACGTTTGCCTAACACTCCGGCCTCCAGCTTTATGCAGACAAACATTGAATGTTCCACTCAACATCCATTTCACATGATAAATTATTAACGCTGACACTTGTCTGACGTTTGTCTGCAGCGATTTAAAAACTACTTAATATGTAAATGTTGTTGCCACTGACATTGCGACGACTACGAACCAACAGCAGACAACATTCATAAACAGCAAACAGCAACAGCACACGTCAAGTGCGCAACATTATTTACATGTTGTGCACATCTTGTTGTTGTACTTTGCTGCTGCTGTTGTTGCTGCTTTCGTTTATTTCGTTTCCTCTTTCTGTTATTTTAATCACTTCACTTGTCTACTGACGTTGATTTTCTTGTTGACATTGAAAAAATATGTAAAAATGTGCTGCCACCAGTTCTGTTACTACAAACGCACACACACCCACACACACACTCACGCAAACATAAACAGTGTTCCCTCCATATCCTTTTACTCATTCACTGCCATTTCCTTAACTGTCAATTTTGTGTGTTGTTTGTCTGTCGGAGGTGTTGGTGTTGCTGTTGTTTTTAATGTTGCATAAAATGTTTTTAAACACACATATGATCACACATAAATACATATTTACAAAGCTACATATGCACATATGTTTATGGAGGCACACCTTGAGGCTTACAACTACCCATCACTCAGTCGATACTCATAAGTATGCACATATTTACTCATTTGCTTTTTGCTTCTTGAAATAACACGCACCGACAAGTGACTGATGACATGTCACCAACAACAATAACAGCAACAATCGCATACAAATACTATGCGACTAACCAACATTAAGATGGAAAGTAACAGAATTACTGAGAGACTTTGCTTAACAAGTTAGAAGCAGAAAAGCGTAGGTGATCTAAGAAGGGTGTGTAATTGTAATATAAAAAGAGGAAATTGTTGGTGAGCCATGGTCATGGATTTAATTGTATTGGTTTATTTAGAAGGTATAGCAAATAATATAGCAAATAACGGGTGATCCAAGTAGAAGCGCCGTTCGCAGCAACTCGGACTACCATATAGAACGTAAGCGTAAAAAATACAGTTGTGCAAGAAGTGAAGCCGCTCGACCTTGAAATGTTCCAAGAAAATCCGACGTTTTCGAGCCAATTTTTTTTTTCAGCAATGAGGCATCATCGCATCAATCAATGATTTTATTTAGAAAACACTTCAGTAAGCAGATAATTTCACTTTTGGGCCGATCGATCGGTCATTTAAACTTATTCCTGTGGGGATAAGTAAAGTATATGCTTACAATCCAGCTTCGATTCAGGCCTTGGACCAAAACATTACGCTTGTCATTCGCTAGTTACCAGTCGGCACGAGTCATCGAAAATTGGCCTCAACGGATGGACCATCTGAGACGTAGCGGCGACCAACATTTGAAAGATATAATCTGCACTGGGTCTGGCAGTGAACGAGGGCAAGACGAAATATCTCCCGTCATCAAACAAACAGTCGCACTCGCGACTTGGCACTCACGTCACTGTTGACAGTCATAACTTTGAAGTTGTAGATTATTTCGTCTATCTTGGAACTAGCGTAAACACCACTAAAAATGTCAGCCTAGAAATCCAACGCAGGATAACTCTTGCCAACAGGTGCTACTTCGGACTGAGTAGGCAATTGAGAAGTCCTCTCTCGACAAACAAAAACCAAACTCTTCCCGTCCTGCCGTATGGTGCAGAGGCTTGGACGATGTCAACAACGGATGAGTCGACGTTGCGAGTTTTCGAGAAAAAAGTTCTGCGTAAGATTTATGGTCCTTTGCGCGTTGGCCACGGCGAATATCGCATTCGATGGAACGATGAGCTGTACGAGATATACGACGACATTGACATAGTTCAGCGAATTAAAAGACAGCGGCTACGCTGGCTAGGTCATGTTGTTCGAATGGACGAAAACACTCCAGCTCTGAAAGGATCAAGTGGAGAAGGACCTGGCTACGCTTGGAATATCCAATTGGTGCCACGTAGCGAAAAGAAGAAACGACTGGCGCGCGGTTGTTAACTCGGCTATAATCGCGTAAGCGCTGTCTACGCCAATAAAGATGAAGAAAATGTGGTTGTTGTAGCTTTACTAACTTACCAGATATAAACATTAATCTTATTATATGGTGTGGCCACGCTCACTTTTCCAAATGTTTTGCCCACAATCTCAATTTTTACTGAAATTACAGCTTGAACGGACGGACTTACGATCAACCAGATTTTAGCTTTACTCGTCATCCTGTTCTAACTCTATATCTATCTTTGGTTTTAAGTGATACGTACAACTGTTAGGTGAACAAAACTATTATACTCTGTAGCAACATGTTGCTGGAGTATCAAAATAGTTAGTTAAAAGTTATCGATACCGACAAATAATATACAGCATCAAAAATTAATGTAAATTACTGGTGAATATATTTTTTTAAATACCTCGATTACAGCGCCATCTACTGGAATATTTTTATTACATAAACTTGCATTAAGGAACTATATGTATCAGCAAATAGTTACCATTTGTGTGCAACATACATATGTAAATACAATTAGATTACATTCGAAAACTCCTACTTTGCTCTAACCTCACAGCTTTGACTGCACACAAACTAAGTACTTAATTAATGGAGTCTCATTCAGCGCAGCTTTTCTGTGAACATGAAAAGTTCATAGAAATATCGATTCTTAATTATAATCCGAATAGTAATAAGACTCATCGAATGCAATGCAACAACTTTTAATGCATTTTATTTGACAAAGTGAACATAAGCTTCACACATTCATACATACATACGTAGTGGCCTTTCGGCGGAAAACTTTGCAGACTCCAAAGTGAAGAAAAAGGAACAGCTAAAAAGAAGGAGCGAAAATGCAAATAAATAAAACTCATTAAACTGCTTCCTTCATTTGTGCGCTTAATTCGATTTCGAATTTTTTCCGGCAACGAATGACAGCCAACGAGAGAAGCAAGCACAAATACAAGTGTGCGACTAAAAAGCATATGACGGATAAAGTTAATGAAGCAGGAAAAATTACTAATAACTTCATAAATGAAGGCCAAAGTGGCATTTTCAAGTTTTTTCAACTTCTTTTTGCTTTCAATTTTTGGCGTCACTTTTTGCTGCTTTCACTCATACACATGCAAACATATATGATGGCTTTTTTATGGGGGTTATGGAAAACGGTGTTACGTTTCAGCAAGCAGACGAGACGTATAAAACCGTTAAATGGACATCAACATGATTGCTGCCGTTTTTCATATAATTTATAGACTTTCAATTATTTATCTGAGCCCATTATCGTTGGGGCAAAGCCATAAAACAAAAAACGCTGCAGAAAGCTTACACCACAAATGTGTTGATAAATTGACTGGAAATTAGTAAATGGCTAATAGAAGCCAACGTGGCAACAAGAACAAAAAGAAAACTGTATTGGTGTATAATGTATTGGTAGCTTTGCTTTTGCACTAAAGTCATATGTATATACATGTAAGCTTGAAAGCTTAGCGCTTTGCGGTTGCTCAATATGACGTTTGATATGATTTAAGCGCTTATTGGCGTAAGCATACCTCCGTATGTAGCGCTTAAGCACTTAGGGAAGAGTAAGCACTCATGTAGCCCCATTTAAGTAGTTAAGCTTGAAGGTTATGATTTTTTTATTACCGTGTGTCATCATAAATCGTAGCAAATTTCGGTATATCAAAGATGATTTACTTTTATACATATATTCGAGTATGAATATATTCTTCGATTTTTTATTGCTTTTCCGTTGCATACTTTGTGGCTATAAAACGTGTGTTGGCGAAGCTAAAGAGCTTCCGCGAGATTGAGCTTACACAGGCAGGCAGCCTATTGGTACGTAAGTATGTTATACAATGTATTCGCATGTATTAGAAAGTTAGAAAAGAAGATTAGTAGTATATATAATATAGACATATATATACATAAATGAATTCTGATAGGTTTTCAAAAAAAAAAAAAAAAAAAATAATAAGCGCTTGTTTTGTATCGTAAAAAAGTATTTATGTCTGAAATTTATTTATTGCCAAATACTTTTTAATGAAGAAGTTATAAAAACTTTGTGTTTTAATGTGTTTTCAATACGTTTGATTTACTTCACGATTTTCCATTTTGGGTAATAAAATGGGCCAGATACATAATATGTATCACCATAGGAATGAGCTCAGAAATCATGTTTGCGGCTGCAGTAAGGGTCCATACTCAATATGTTTAATCATATGTAACATCAATTAAGGCTTTAACTCTCAATAACATGAAAGATAAAAGCTTTTCAAACCATATTCAGCGATTTTGTTGGACGTTGCAGACAAAGAACTTCAGTTGCCAATCACTTCTTTGCATACCCGTAGAACCTCATCCATCTAATATTCTTCTTCCCAAATTCCGACCTCAAAACCAAAAATTTTAATTGATATCCATGGAAATAATTTTTGCGATTTAACTACTCATTAGTGCTTTTTAGAATGATAAGAGAAATGAGCATCTCTAAGGGAAGCAACAATGATTGCATACTTCACCTAAACAAGAGACAGACGAGTGGACGAGTAGAATTAAAGTTCCACACTCCTTCTTCTGAAGCTTCTCCCAACCAAGTTCTAAATAACGGGTACTTTTTTTAGAAATTGTAGTTTTCAACAAAACAACACTTTTTTGGAGACTCAGACTCTTTAACAGCTATTACTTAATTTATACTCAACTTGGTTTGCCATTTTATAAAGAACCGACTTGCTCCGGAACAACGTTGTCGAATAATCGGTCGAGAAAATCACCAGAGTTGGCCAATCTACTCATCATGTGTCAGTTTTGCCACACGTTTACTCTAGTAACATTCTCATAAACGATATAGATTAAGCATTAAAGGCACTAGTGCTGCTTTGGAGAATATTGAAGAATATTCGAATGATGAAATGAATTCATCCGCCATCGTGCCCAACAATTGGAATTGTGCCCATTCACTTTGAGGAAGATTTTGCGAAAGGATATTGGTCGTATAAAATCCAGCACATGCTGGAAGTAAAGCCGAACGGCCATTCAACGCATCACATGTTTGGTGAATGAATCTAAAATAAGATGACCACTGATCCCGTTTCTCACCTTAGCGATGAAGCTTAATTTTGATTTAATTGTCTCATTTGGAGTCACTCTTGGATTGGCGTGACTATGAGCATTGGAAATCTATGGTCATAATATCTTCAAAAATGAAGCCGGCCGTAATGTTAGATTCAATAGGGAACGCTATAGTGCCTTGATTCATGTCTTTTTCATACTTTATTTAGAAGATGTTGATTTGAACTACTTTTGGTTCCAACAAAAAGAAACTATTTGGCGGATTATTGCCATTAAAGCCCCTAAGTAAAAGTAGTCAAAAATTGGGCTGAGTATTTTTTTTAAGCCAGCCGCGGCGGTCAGTTGTCTAAAATTATTTGGAAACATAATCGCAAGCCGTTGTCATTATAATGAAGCTTAATTTTGGCCGAAAAAATATTTCTTCTTGAAAACCACATATCTAAAACAAAGACCCTTTATAACATTGTTCGAGGTTCAGTCTAGTTTTTATCCTTTGTATTGAGGATAAAAATCACATTTATTACTGTTACGTGGACTGTTTTCGGAACGATCATTCATTATCTTTTTTGACGATTATTTTTATCTGGCAATGTAAATTTAATTGTTGCCAAGGGTAGTTTATTACCTCCTTCATATATATTAATACTTATATGCCATCTATCGGGCTTATGAATATAGCGTTAAGATGAAATATCGATCTGACACCAAGCAAGTTTGGGATCAAATATTTAAACTTTTGTGAAAAATATATTATGTGTTTAAAAGCATAACCTTATCTAGTATAACCTAAATCTAGTAGACAAAGATTCTGAAAAATTCATATTTGTGTTTTTTGTTATTTTCTTTTAGAAGAAGAAAATTCTTAGGCAAATTTTCAAAAGATTGGGATCATAATTTATAGAACCAAAATAGAATTCTTCGCTGCACTCTACAAAATTGGATCCAAGTTCATCGCTCTCAAGTTTTTCAAAAATATAAAAAAGATATTTAAAGAAGCACGATTCCACACACTAGTTGGGCTGATAGAAAAACGGATAAGAAAAAACCTCGCGAATCTAGAAGTGAAAGTTATTTGTACAACTTAAGTTTTTACCAAATAACTTCAAACTATATTTTTCGCAGGAATTTAAATTTAAATAATTTAAAATTTATTGATACAGGGATCAGTTTTAAAAGCATGAACTTGCTAACGAATTACTAAAGCGGTTCAGCAGCTTTATAAATATTAGCTCTCAAACTTAACTTATACAATAGATTCACGAAATTGTGTTAGCAAACTCTAAAATATCTTCAAAGACTTAAATCATTCGGCTCGCGATATTGCTCAGGCGCACGGCCTGACAATAATTGGCCAACTTGCAGCTCGTGCTTATTTGGAGATGAAGAGTCTTCAGCTTGGCGAATAAATTGAAGACAGAGTTCTATAGGAAGCCAGTGGTTAGTTGGAAATGAAAGGTGCAGACGGGAAAGCATGCATAGTAGCTAATAACCTTGTGTATGTTTATGAAAACACAGAAGGCCCAGCAACGTCGGTTAACTAATGGACTCGTAAGGTGACTAACTTCGAACTTATTATTGAATTTGCTTTCACATGCATAGCTAATCATTCAAACTCATTACAATAGTAGGAAACAGTCGATTTTCACTTTCGCATAAGCATTTATATACACATGTATTATATATGCATTGCTCGATAAATATGTTATAACTTCACGACCATTTCAAATGGTTTAATTCCTTGTGTTACTGACTGTGATCGGGTAATATCCATAGCATTTACAACAACTGGCAGAGAAAGCAAATATCAGAGCGTAAAGTGAAAGTGGCTGCGTGACGATTTCACCTAAATGCTATAACAACAAAAGCAACATGTGTAAGTACAAAAAATCAACACACTCGAAGCTTTATCTGCCGAAAGCAACCATCTCAAGCGCCGCTAAGTATGCAACACACATGCGTGTGTTTGTATAATTTTTTGTCTATGTGCGTTTTGATTTCGTCGATTGTTTTGCTTTCGGCCAGATAAAGACATCGTTTGCGACATTTTGTGTCGAGTTGGCAAATATAACGAATACTTTTTGCTTTACCCCCGTAACGGCATTCCAATGACTCTTTGTGCATTACGGTGTTTTCTCTGTATGGCTATGTCTGTCTGTGTGTACACAATATTATTGAAATGATATTTTGATTGGCTTTATTGATTGCAAATGTGTAGCTTTCAGATTTGTAAACGTTTATGTCATCTAATAACATTTCAATGCCATACCAAGCAAACACATATGTACACACCTACAGAAACAGTTACATTTTGTTCGCTCAAAGTGCTCGCAATCTTTGCAGTATTTGTGCCCCAAAAATGTGTTTATTTCGTCGAATTTCACTTTTTTGCTTTGGTATATTCTTTCTTTTGTTGTTGCTCATTGATTGTTGGCATTTTATTTGATTACTTTGATTGGAATCGCTTTAAGCAGTTGACTTTGTCGCATATAATCGTGCACAAATGAATGAAAAAAGAAAGTAATGAAAGCCGAAACGCATATGCGTATGAATATAAATCTTCATAATTGCAAGTGAAACTTTTGTATTGCTTTTGGAAATATATGCATATATACAGAAATTCTTTCTTATATAAATTCAAGGATTAAATTTAAAATAATCCTGAACAAAAGTATTTTCTTGTTTCTAACTGTTCACACAGAATTTAATAAAATCTATTTTCTCCTCTGCGCCGTTGATTTTAATCTTTCATGATTTGAAAACGCACAACTTTATCGTCAAGCCTAACATTTTTGATGTTATACATAATGAGAATGTTTTGGCATATGAACGCTATTCATATCTGCAAAAAAAAGGAAATAAATCGCGAATATTTTCCAGCTTTCATTTTGAATCGAAAAATTTAAAGTTATTTTTGACATTGAAGCCCAAAGAAGTGAAGAGCTAGTATTTATCGATGGTATGGTGAAGGTATCGTGAAGGTCGTTCAAAAAATTGTGTTTACGTTGAACCCCACGCAATTTGTCAATCGCTCAAAAAAAGCTTGTGACATTGGTCGAGGGAAATATTAAAAAAATATGATAGCGGTGCTTCGAAACAGGTCTATGACATCATGACAAGTGATAAATCGCAAACTTACGCTTAGTTAAAAGCATTTGATTGTCGATTGGGTGTTTCCAGATGAGCCGATTCGAGAAATAAGGAAATTCAACCGCCGAAGCCACATCACTCTTAACTAAGATAATGTGGGCTCTCATACATGTACATTGACTGAAATAACTGCGTTTGTGAGCACTCAAAACATGGATTTGACGAGTTATCCCCAGTATATTATTCTTGTAGGTAAAAAAAAAAACACTCTCTATCTCCTTGAATAAGGTGGTTGCCTAAGCACCTCCTAATCAAGCTCGCGGTGGTTTCGGCGCCAGTCACAGTCGACGAGTGAGGCTTGATGTAGTCCTGATGGAATAGAATTTCTTTCATCTGTGCCATTGATTACATACATCATGCGGATCCATTGTTGACATTACAGTTTCGAAATAAAATTTTGGGAGCAATTCATAGTAAATTGTTCCTTACAGTCCAAGCAAACCATAGTGAAATCTTCCTAACCGTGAATACACTCGTTACCATCGTTCGAGCCGGCTCACCCCGACTTGAATACATCAGTTGTCTTAAGTGATCTTTCACCTGTAACTATCCGCTTTAAAAATGGATATATTTTGTTGCGATTTGGCCTTTTTTGTGTTGATTGTGGTACCTATACAAGGAGCTTATTTTTTTTTTTTGCGACCCTGTTTAAAGGGTTATAGCTCATTCTTTCTCTTATCCCTTACGCAAAAATTTAAATGTTCCTCGTATAGGAACGAACACTATATGACCGATACTTATTTAAGTAAAATGTTTTTTTTTTTTCTTCACCAAAAGAAGTTCCAAGGTGATTCACATCGGTCCCTGTCCTCACATATCCTATGGTTAATATTTGATTAATTTTAGTGAAATATATTGGGTATGCTTTCCCAACAATGGTATCAAAACTGGATAGAAACTGTCTTGACTATCTCTAACTCTCAAAATATCTGAAATTATTTTGGCAACCGAGATCTTGGGATATCCCACCCTTGGAATTTTTCCTGTGAGAATATGTAAAGACTTTGGAGTAAAACATCTCGTGTGTTATTCGCCAGTTAACAGTCGAAATGCTCGAGCAATCATCGAAAATTAGACTCAGCGGATGAACTACAGGAAACGGAAAAAAAGCCAAATAATGTAATTTCGAATGATAATAAACATTCCTCATTAAATTTGAAATTTCTGTGGTTTTTCTATAAAAAGTAGGGAACCTCAAAATAGACCACCCCTTGGAATCAAGAAATTTATCCTGATAACCATATATGGCTTTTGAATAGATTCACGAAAACCATGAAGGCACTACATTTTTATTTAACTGTTTCACTCTCATCGGCATATTCCAATATTCTAATGAGATAGTTTCAATTGGTCAATGTGGCTGAACCCATATTAATCCGAAAAAATCAAATAGTTTTCTGGAATTAGTTTTCTTTTGCTAAGGCTGTACCTATAAAAAGTGCAATAAATTCAAATGATAAGCTTCTAAGCACTTAATCAGTCAGCTTCATTCAATTACCGCTATATTAGGATTGCAAAGAAATTTCTATACTTCTGGTCTCAAATTGACAACCCATAAGCGAAACAAATGGACCGCGCTTGAGTGATGTCAAAATGAGATTGCTATCGCAAACGCAGGAACAATAACAATAAACACAGCGCCGATGAGAGCGTTCAACAATCGACGCGTTGTCAACTTTCATTGCGAAAATAATGATAAACGCCAAGACAGTCATTATCAAGATGGCGAGCAGTGCTGCATACAGTTGCAGCATCACAGGTGCAGCAGCGAAGCCGCAAAGTGAGGTGATGTCAACGCAGGAGCGGTGGCGGTCCATCAGCAAGAGTGGATGCAACTGACAACTGATAACGAATGCACTGAAATTGCTCTTCTTCTATTGCGTTGTAATATTTGCTGCCTTTTTTGTTGTTTTTCTTTATTTTTTCCTTTTCGTGCTCCGTTGAATCTTTCATATGTTTGGTGATATATAAGAAGGCATTTATTTTGCGTGAAAACTTCATGAAATTCGAATGCCAATGTCGTCCAATCTGAAAGCAACGGACACTGCAGGTAAACGGCATGACAAGCAGAGAGGAAAGAAGCAATGGTAAAACGGTAATATTAAGCGCATCATGAGCTGCAGCAATTGCGTTGCAAATTGAAATTTATTCAGTGCATCCTGCGTCATTCTCCATGCTTCTTCTTCTTCAGTTGCAACTTAATTTCAACGCTGAGTATTCTACTTTTATGGCAGGTGCGTGTGTCTGTCTCACTACCGAAATGTCGCAGCTCCAAGTATTACATTTAAAATGACGAAATTATTATTACGTTTGTTAATATTACGTTACCATGACTCATTGTCGTTGCATTTACAACGGTATTCATTACTTTGGTCGAAGTTCCAAGAATGTTCTTATATATACGTACATTTGTGTCGCGTGGTGAGCACAGTGTTTCAAATAGGTATTTATTTATAACAAAACTAGAAAGATATGGCGTTCCTGATGGAAGACGAAGCCATTTCAGTTGATTAGTTCTGGCTGTTTTTCTTTCAGTCTCATCAGTTGTTGACAGTAAAATGTAGAATCAATCGTTCGACCAGGCTGTAGCAGCTCATAGTGGATGATTCCTTTACAATCCCACCAAACACTCAGCATAACTTCTCGAGGCGTCAATCCTGACTTTGCGACCATTTGTTGAGCTTCGCCACGCTTGGACCATGATCTTTTCGCATATTATTGGCGTATTTGATCCACTTTTCGTCTCCTGTTACCATTCGCTACAGAAATGGTTCGATTTCATTTCGTTTCAGTAAAGAATCGCAGATGTTAATTCAATCCAATTAATTTTTCACAGACAGCTCATTTGATCTTCTTCTTGTAGCCAGTCTTTGTTAAATGGTTCAAAACCGTTTAATGATGAATGTTAAGTTGCTTAGCGATGTCATGGTTGCTTATGTGACGGTTCAAGTCAATCTTTTTCATAATTTTATCGACTTTTTCAATGATATGTCGACCAGAGCGAGGTGCAACTCTCACTCAAGAAGTTACAAAAATGTTGTTTGTCGGTGAAATATCCACCAATGAAGTAAGCGCATAGCTAATAACTGTGACAGAGCCCAAAATTTCATTGCAAGTGCCGATAATCCGTTTGAACTGTTGGCATAGTTTGTTCGATTCGCTAGTCACTAAAGCTTGCCGAACGCACGACAACATAAGTACATAAAATGAAGGTCTGAGATTGTTTGTAACTGAAAATTTTATTTTCTCGCAATTTGCAAGAATCAAATCTGGAAAAATATCTTCAGGTGTTGACAAAACTTTATAATAAAAACTGTTTTGAAAGAATTAAATGTTTATTGATCGACAAAATTCTGAAAGGATTGCAATCAAATTTTGCTATCTTATTTATTTATGAACCTATATAGTATTATAAGTCGTAAACTCAGTTAGTTTCGTTAATACATTTTGCATTTCTGAAATACTAATAAGATGAACCCAATTAACTGAAATAGGATAGATGTGCTATATACTCAACCAAAGCTAAATTTGATAATACCACATACATATATCATTTGAAGAAAACGTCATCTAAAAATAGGAAATACCAATTTCATTCTGGACTAATGAACATCAATGTACGTTGTATATAGAAGCTGGGGTAATTCGTGAATCGTTCAAAGCCAACCGGAAGTTTGAAATCTTTACAAAAGTCTTATCAGCTTTCGTATAAAGTAAATGGTGGATACGAAATATATAATATTTACCCGATTTGATCGAGTTTTGGTATTACGACATATAATTACCAGAAATTGACGGATTCATACATAGTGAAGCTTAGATTCACTGTAAATTCTACCGGAAGTTCTGAAGTAATAGGTATAAGGGGCTCAGGACGTATTGACCCGATTCAACCTATTTTTGATGCACAGAGATGCTATCATCAGGAAACGATTTTATCTAAATTTCGATTGTAAATCCGATCAATTGTACGACCGATATATGCGGTAAAAAGTCCACTATAGTTACTGGAGTTCACATATTTGGTACCTAAGAGCTTGAAAAGTATTGAATGTTTTATTAAATTTCTGGTCGTAGGATAGCATACCCAAAGACATTATTTGTGCAAAGTTTTATGAAATTCTATTAATTGCTTCTTGATTTATACCCTGGAAACCAAAGAATCAGATGGAATTTGAAATTCTGTTAAAGAGTTGGTGGGAAAGGGTTGTGAGGTTGCAACCCACATGCAAAATTTACTCGAAATCGGTTGGTCGGTCCCGAGATATGTGATTTTACTTAAAAGTGGGTGGTGTCAAGCCTATTTCACCCCGGTCCCCCTAAAGACCTCTCACAACATCTGGATTGTATTTTTGTGGTATTTAGTTATTGATTTATCACGCTTTCATTACTTTTTAATTTTCCGATTTTAGCCATTTTTACGGTGTCGGTAAGGATCCTTTAGAGATTTATCTTGGCTATTGTAGCTTAAGTGGTTTCTGAGATATGAATGTTAAACTAATTACAAGGCCAAACTTACTTTTTCAAAAAATTTAGTTGCAGCTTGTCTCTTGTTATTGCGATTCGCTGTGCCAAATTACACTTTCCGATTATGCCCATCTGCAATACCAATATTGTCTTACCACACTGGGGAACAAGTGCACCTGATCATTTATATAAGGTATTTTTAACCAAACAACAACATTCAAAAAAAAAAAAACGTTAGGTGAACAAACAATTATACTATGTAGCAAAATGTTGCAAGAGTATAAAAATAGTAGTTTAATCGAAAAAAACAGCTAACAACTCAAAATAAAATATTATCGCACGTTCTTGCAAACAAATTTTATTTCTCGCTTTCCTTTGACTACGAGATACCAATTCTCGGATAAAATTTGTAAAATCTATCACTAGTAGTACCGTATAATCTTCTTCGACTTATATTTATTCAACAGAAAATTCAGCAGACTTTAATTACGAGTGTTTTCTGCTGAAAAAGTGCTGTCAAATCACACTGTACCTTATTACTTGCCACTGATTACAGTTATGCCTCTTTTAATAAATATGCAACTGCACCATTGCATAAATAATTATTTACATCGTCGGCAATAAAAGTATTGCCGTCAAAATGCGCAATCAAAAACTCGAAATTGCTCAACGACAAGCGCAGTCAAAATTGCAATGGGCGGTAGGCATGGCTTTATTAATATTGCCACATAACTGTGTGCATGAAGCGTTTGCGAATTTCCAGGAAAATGGAAAGTGGAACTTGCGTGTCTGCTTACTTAAAATGATACATACATATATATACATATTATTATATAGTATATTTAAATATGTCTGCATCATTATTGATATTAAGCAGGGTCCTTACAGGTTCGTGTGTGGCAACGTCATTTGTCAAGAAGTCAAATTGTGTGCTTAAATTAAAATAAGTAGTAAGTGTAAGTGTGTATGAAGGTAATATGCTTATATTTATAAATTCTTGCAACATTTAGTAAGCTTGTCAAACGCTATGCGTATTTGGTGTGGCAAATTATTGCAAAATTTGTGCTTCACAGTTGGAGAATATATAAATATATAAGTTTATATGAGTACCCTAGATATATGTATGTATAGCGCTAGTTATATACGCCTGCAGTTCATTGACTAGTAGCAAGAATATCATCAAAAGAATTCCCATTGCAATTTAAAATTTTCAAATTGCGTCATAGACTTTCATTAAATTAGCATTGATTGTACTGAGATTTCCTGGGGCGGAAAACAAAAGGAAAATAGATTTACAGGCAGTCGCGCATACATATTTATATAAGCACGTAATAAGGGTGATACTAGACTATGAACGTGCAGGGAAGCTTCTTAGACTGCAGCATACTTGTATAAGAAGCTACATCTATTTGTGTGTCTGGCTGTCAGCGCGTCTGAAAGAGTAAAATAATAGTTGCCATTATTGGCTGCTTGAAAGCGCAGCTCATTAAAAAAATACTTTCAAACCGAATTCTACCGGCAATCTGAACCCTTATCTGCTGCATTTCGTCTGAGTGTCTGCTTTTTTTCTTTTTTTAAGTTTCCCTGCAACATTAGCAGCAACTATTTACATACATATACACTTATACATGTATTTGTATAAGTAAGTATACACATACATATATAAGTAAGTATATACTTTTATATGTAAATGCATAGCAGTGCTTCGGAGTGAAATTGCGACAGATGTGTTGTTGATTTCTTGTTGCTAATATTATGGGCGTGTGTTGCTCATAATTGCCACTGTTCGGCCGACACTCCTCCCAAAAAAATATTGCGACATGCTTTAAAAATTTTGCCTCATTGCTGTGGAGTGTGGTGTCGAAAGTCGACGGATATTAATTTTAAAATGCCACCGGCGGTTTTTGAAAACTTTGAGTGAATTTAGTGTGCATTTCAAATTGGATTATTGAAATATGCAGTCGAGCTGAAATTTGCGCCGTGACAAAGGAAAATATTAATGTAGGAAAAGAAATAAATAATATAAGTTCAGAAAATGGGTGTATTGTCTTGGGATCACTGAAGTAATTGTAAAACAAATTTTTATATAATGTTGCAAGTTGCAACGAATCAGATGATTTTCCTAGGTCACACTAGAATAAACCTCTCAATAAGTCCGAGCGAGAAACCTTTTCGGTGGATTTAAAATTCATTTGATATTGCTTATCAAGCAGTTATTGCTTGAACATTGCTTCAATGGAAGAGACATGCGTGTTTATGACAGTTATAAATCTGTTTTCTCATATTCTCAGAGTTACTATAAGTTCTCATCAAATCTTCACATATTCGAAATGAAATCTTGATCAAAAAGGATTTACAAACACTGACATTATCACATATTTGTATTAAATCCTTGTGATTATCTTCAAAATAGGCTCCTTAATTTATTCAGCCTTCAGACACATGCGAAAGATTTCCAATTTTACTGTCTGGGTGGGAAAACTTTTAGCTAACTTTAGATTGTTGTACATATAATCATTACATATGTATAATAAATACGTAGATAAACTCCCGTCTCATCGTTAGTAATGATATTTTTGTTGAATGTAAAGTCATTAGCTACGTTGTCAAGCATTTCTTTTGCGACCTCTACTCAACGTTTGATTGAACAAGTCTAGCGTTGACACACTTCATAACCAAAACACTCACCAAAACGAGTTGAGTTGAGCCATAAGAGAGGTTCAGATTTTCTGCTATCTCCCTAATGCCAACACGATATTTTTAAGCACTGTTTTGAGGTCAATAAGAAAGGTAGTGACGACTCGCATGATGCAAGTTTTCTATGACTTCACGATCTTTACTAAATGCTTCCTCAAAGCAAATACTTGTGTTCGTGATAAAATATATTACCCAGAACACTACTGAAATATTTTAAAAAATTCCGTAGCCGTGATTCCATTGAAACAAAATTGAAGCAAACCAGTCGTTAAAGTTTTTTTTTATGGTAGAAATGATAGATAAACCTTTTAAAAATCGTTTACCTCATTATCTCTCAAGAATAGACGGAGTCAAGTAATAGTTACTTTTATTTTATTGTTGAGAATTGCATAAAAAGTAAAAAATGTGATAACTGTTTCAAATATGAAGCCAAAATTATGAAACCATGTGACTTAAGAAGACAGATAAAATTGTAGTGCGAGCTTTAACTACTATTACTTCTGATATGTCACAGATTAGGTTATACTGGCTGGCTGTCACATACAAATCCCTACAAGATGTAATGCCAGATGGAGGTTCAGTTAAATACGAGCCAAAATTAACGTTGTGCAGGATGTCTTTTTGAGAAGTTTAATATAGACTTGGTATCTAATTCTGATGCTTCATCCAGACCCTTGAACTCCGAAGATCCTAGATATCAAAGCCGAGTTTTAAATTTTAGATTTTAGATAAGGCTAGACAAAAGTGTACTAGCGTACCTCTCGTACCTACTTCCCTGGACTTGCTCATGTGTCATCGTTATTAATATACGACTCGCATGTGATACTAGTAAGTTGTGACCTTTGACTGAACTAAAAACTATCCTTCAGTCTTTTCTGGATTGTGTGAATAAAAAGAATACGTGTTTTTTTCCGTTTTCTTGCATATAATCCTGGCATAACCTAGCTCTTCGTAATAGATCCCATCTCCCACCTTTTCAGTTTTTTTTTATTCGTCCATGTAGATGTTGAAAGTTTCGCTGGTAGGTCGTGTGCTCATACGCCATCGTTGGAGTGTTTTTTAGTGTTGTGTATGCAGTTGTCGAGCTTCTATATTCGCTAGCACAGTTTTCTATATGAGATTTTGTTTGCAGCGACTCATCAAACTATACCATCGTGAAGCGAGATTGGCTTGACTACCGCTATGTAATACCAATTCGGGGAAAGGTGATAGGCACATATAAAAAACATAGAGAACACCACTATATCTATCTCTTCAGTGTTCAAAATTATTCCCAGGTATTAAGTACAATCCTTAGCTGATAACTCTACCCCGTTGAGCCTCGAGACAGGACCTGGCACCTTCTTGTAAAGAGTACTACTTTCGTCATACCGGCATTTATCTGTAAGTGATTACCCATTGGTATATGACCTTTAAAGCATTACTTATCACGCTACTAATTGTATAAAGAAACTTGCCTGTCATTAGTGTAGCTAAGTCCAAATTTGAGTGATCTTACTCTAAGTTTTCTGAACAGCTTCTATTCGTGCTATTTATTGGTGAAGTTGGTCAATGCTTTTCTTTAGTCAAAACTCGACGAAGCTGCATATAACTTAGTGAAATAAGGGAAAATTAATACATGAATATGAATAAAATCGTTACCCTATGAATTACTGCATCTACTTAATTCTATATCAAATATTGGTAGTCGAAAAAGGCTTTTCGTATTTTATCAATAGATGCTGTTGCAATCGTCTCTAGTGCTACAAATTAATTGTGTCCTTTACCACTATTTCCAATGAGCCGAAACACTTTGCCTTAAAAATAGTTACACAGATATCAGTGAATTCGAAAATAGAACAGAAAAGAAGAGGAAGGCATTTCTAAATGGGGGAAACTTCTAAGTTTCGTTATGGTTTAAAATTCTTAGCTTCAGAGCAAAAGGCCTGTATACAGGTATAATGTTCGACAACTGAAACTAGAATGTAACACCTGTTTTAAATTTGAAACAGATCCCGAAAACAGTTTTGAATATAATATCAAATTTTTAAAAATATTTAAAGTTGGTGTTATCGACTTACAAAACTTTCAGCACATTAATCTCGCAACGATGCTTTCGGAGTCAAAAAGGAAAATTTCTCCGAAACTCGAGATTATTCACGTACAAGTCTTAAGAAAATGTTTTTCCAAGCATAAAAGTCCAAATAAGCTCGCTAATCTGCTCGAAATACCAAATACCGTAAGCAAATACAAATCTTAGACAAACAGATGCTTTAGAAGATTAGAGAAAAATACATATAGTATAGTCATTCTATCTAAAAATATTACGCCAAAAATCATACCCAGTCGCACCCCCATTCTCTCAGCATTCCACTATATTATATCTAAAATCTATCTTTGTATTCAATAAGCAATTTCACCTCACTAAATAATTCCGAATATAATATTTAATTATATTCTTTAGTATCTCCATCTCCTGCCTAATTAATTTTCACCTTGCATATATTACCAGCCAGAGCACCGATGGGATTACGGCGAGCACGCTAACCCCGACCACACAATTTACCTACTTAAGAAAGCTCATTGAACAACCGGCACGCACGTTGAACACACGTCAAAGTAACGGTAATTCAATCATATGGCGGCGCCGCCACAAACACGTGCGCCTGCGTCTTCCGAGCGAACACTGACGCTCGACAGCGGCGTTCTTACTTTCCGTTTCGACTTCCGTTCCACTTAAGGCACGTCAAGTCGACAAAAATCTGCATGCCAAATTACGCATTGTGGCATTTGCGTTTACTTTAAAGTAACCGGCGCAGAGACGGCAGTTTGTCAGCTAGTTGCCGGCAGTTAGTTTGTCTATCAAGCGGACTGTCAGTCACAGTTAACGCTCGAGATATGCGCATTGGGCAACGCCAGCATTTCGCCTGAGCGAGCGCACATTCTGTGGGAAACCACTGCCGCATCATTTGTCTGCACACGAAATTTGCGTTCTGCGTCGCAGACTACGGCTGGAACACGCTTTCGCCATCACAGCGCATCTCTGGAGAATTGTAAAATAGTAATGAAAAATTTCTTTGATTTTGGTTCCACTTCATCACCGCTGCACATCCGCAGTGGCTGCTTCGTGTACGGTGTCTTGTGCCCACACTCAGTCGTGCATGAAAGGTAAAAGTGTTTCCTTGTGGGCAAAGATGTTTGTCTAGCGCCGGCGTTTGCAACAAAAATTATGGGTTTCGCTTACAAAGGCACGTGATACATACATACATACAAACACTTGCATCAAAATCCCAAGTTATCTCCGTAGCCATACAAAATCTGTCTAAACATGTGTGCAAGGTGTGGTTTTGTAATATAATATCCCAGTCCGCAGTGTGGAGGAAGGAGTAAATGGTTTTGGGTGTGGGGTGGTTGGTCGTAGTGAAAGTGCGTGCGCTGCAGTGGTGGGCCTGAAATGCAATGTCTATAAAGTTATAAACACGGCGACGGGGTTTCATGAATCTTTTAGTGGTTAGTTGCGGTACATTTCGTATGGTCCCCCGACTACTGACGCCAGCTCGCAAACACCTTAGTCAGGCAGTTAAGGCGCCTGTGGTTTGCTTAGAAAAAAGTGGATGTGACTTAAAGAATAAAAGTTTTAGACAGTTGTAATAAAAGATAGACATGAAATGGAATTTAAAAAAATTAAGTAGATAAATACTGAAGTTTATTAAAAAAATGGTTATCTAATGCGAGAAAAAAGATGTAGAGAACGTGTTGCGTTCGTGGGTATGCATGGTCAAAGTAGAACCTTTCTAAAGCCATAATTATGTTATGAAGGTAAAATAAATAACTTTACTTACTATGTGTTATAATAAATCACCCGAACGAATCAGTTGGGAACTGACACACCTTTGGGTGGCTGAAAATATTAGACTGAGATGATCAACATTTAGAAACATTCTCCACAAAACCGGCAGTTTCACAACATACATACGTATACTAAGGAAATCCAAAGAAATAACACTTTGATCGGTGATAGCAGAAATTTAAAAATCGCTGTTGGTAAAATAATAAGACCCCCTTGACATAGAAGGCCATACTGAGAGCGCTCAATGTTTCGTCTCTGAACCTCTCCTGAATTTTATTGACTATAGCATACGAGTACATATGTATATTCACGTGCAAGCTCATAATTTCAACACTAAAAGAATCTACGATGTGTATATCTGTCCAAACAGGTACACTTTAACGATCGTAAGAATCAAAAAAAATGTTGTTGGATTTAGAAAAAAGCTGAGTACGTGTTGTGGCCTACGCTGATAATGTGTCGGTTTCGGTTAGGGGGAAAAACCCAAATACCCACGCTAACCTTATGCAAATAATACCATATTAAACAAGATAAATCAAAGGGACCTATCGGGTCCTAATTAAAAAATTTAAATGCCAGGAAGGCAGCGCAAGTATTGTTCACTGGAAAGGATAGAGTTCTATAAATTGTGCTTTTATTAATAAATGGAACTTGAAAATAATTTTAGATAGGTAATTTTCATGGAAACCAAATTTAGATTCTTAGGTAAAGAGAGCAGATTATGTAAATTTATTGGCTAAAACGATGGAGGGGCCCAAATGAGGCCTCGTGTAACTTATTGATTTTACTCACCACATATAAGACCGATTTCGATATATGCTATATTAAGTACGAGATAAGGTAATGGAAATTATATAAAGAGCAGCTAGTGCTCTGATGCATAAGTGGAGCTCTTAGAACAACGCTCAGTCAGACAATAAAGTAAACTTTACATGATTCATCAACAGACTTGTTCTGTAAGCAAATATCAGCAAAGGCGGCTCTTGCACTAAGGGAATCCTCTCTATTATTTGTTATATTGTCCTTAATAAGGGATATTCTAAGATACTTAGCAAGTTCACGTTGCTATCTAATACCTAGGATTTTCGAGTAAACTTAAATTCGGTCCCAATATCTTCCAGAGAAGAATAGAATTTCTTCCAGAGAAGAATAGGATAGGGGTGAGGATACGTATTTATATGGATGGTTCCAAACTTGACAATCGGGTAAAAGAGGTATCTTTTCAGGTGAACTTTATAGTAGAATCGCCTTCCGACTATCAGATTTCGCAGTGTCTTCTAAGCAGTGATCTCAGGAATTACAGAAAGTCTTTTTGTTCTGACGAAGAATGTGTGAACAAAAAATATATTTACATATATATACTGGTATCCAAGCAGCTTTGAAATCACTAAAGTCTCTTAGGTTTCCATCAAAGAGAAATAAACAATGCTTTTATCGCTTATTGGATATAATATCCTATTTTAGGATAAACCTGCAATGGGTTCCAGGACATTGAGATGCTTCCGGTAACTTTAGCCGATGAACCAGCCAGAGCAAGCCCTAACATACAATTGGATTCCGATAAAGAGGGATTGGACCATACTATAAGCAAAATATAGTAACACTTTGTCGACCCTCTCAAAGTAATCCGCTCTGGCTTCAATGCACTTGTGACGACGTTTCTTCCCATTGTCGAAATAATTGTTAAAGTGAATTTCCGGAATAGCCTCCAATTCGCGTCTAATGTCCTCAATTGACGTAAAACAGTTTCCCTGGGTCAGTCGTTGGAGTTTGCTGAAAATCCAGAAGTCACAGGGAGCTAAATCATGTGAATACCGTGGTTGCAGTACGATATTGGTTGAAAATCTGACAAAAAACTATCGGAGAATCAGTGCATTATCATGGTACAACAAGTACAAGAATTATCGGCCCATAATTCCGGCCTCCTTTGACGAAGAGCTTCGCATAAACAACGTATAACACGTAAATATTATTCTTTCTTGACAGTTTGGCCAATTCGAAGAAATTCGGAGTGCACCACACCTCGATAGTCGAAGAATGCTGTCAACATTATCTTGCTTTTGACCCGCTTTGACGTGGTTTTGCAGGCTTCGGCTCACTTTTGCCACGTTATTCGGCCGATTGATCGTCTGTTTCTGGGCCGTAAGCATAGATCCAAGGCTTATCGCAATTACTGGCATTTCATGACATTCTGATCGTCGGAAAGCTTTGCTTCACAGACGTTAACGCGACTCTGGTTTTCGATAAAATTTAGTAATTTTGGAACCAGTTTTTGTTTTATCTTTTTTTAATTATCTTTTAATATGGTTTTTACTGATCCTTCGATATTCTAACGATGACAGCAAGATTTATAAATGTTAATCGTCGCTTCTCTAGCATCAATTGCTTTATTTTTTTTAACATCCTGATCATCAGTTGTTTTTGATCTCCGTCCTGGAAGTAGGTGATCGTCAAATCGTGCTCAACTTTCTTTGAAATATTTTTACTTATCAAAAACATTTCCCGAAAAGCACTTTTTAACATTCGGAACATTCTGGCACCAGAAATTTGATTCCGCACACAAAATTTAATGGAACTTCTTTGTAGAATAATTTCACTCGTCAAACACCTTATGTACTTCAAAAAAGACAATCGTATTTTAAACACTAATAATTATTTTTATGTGGCAGTTGGCAAAGATGTTACTGCCATACGAACCTAGAGGAAAAGTATGGGTAGCGAATGGGTTTCTGCACGAAATGCAAATTAAAAAGTCTTACTATTTTCTGCCCAAAGTAGTATATGCCTCTAGCTACTTGTAGATATTCAAACGACCAACACAGAAATCTTTCGAAATTTTTGAGATCATTTGCTAAGATTTTTCCTAACATCATTCAATTTCTGCACTGAAGCATAATATTTTGAGTGAATTTTTAGCATATTTTCGAAGATCAGATTATTTTTTCTTTGTCTCCTTCGTTCTTTCACCACTTCCTTACTTGTGATCCCACTTTAATCCAAATTTGTGTTATACTTGATACGAGTTATAGGAGTGGAAGGATCATTAGGTAGTGAAGTTAAAATAGATATATCCTAACCATGTTGCAACAGACGAAGTACCAAAACCGCATATTATTACATATCCTTTGAATATTTACATAATATTTATCACTTATCCAAATCGCAGTGACAATATGCATAAAAGTACCGCATTGTTACCAGCTTCAAACATTTTATTCCCTCGGCAACCCCATTTGCCACACACTATACCGACATGAATTAGATAATAAATCCATTTGTATAATGAAAACGTAGAACGTGAAAGTACACTAAAAATTTGTAAAATAGTTCGATAACAATCGTGACTTTCGCTCGGTCCATTTAGTTTATAAACTCGTAAATTCCATTCAATACTTATAATTAAATTATTAGTCATTTGTCCAACTACCATTCCAACTTGTCAACTGCAGGGTGTATAAATGCATATACGAATAGTTGTTTGTACGAAAAACTACCCCAAAATATAGAACGAGCTTACAGCACCCCCCAGGACACACACACATACTAGTACATATATCCATATGAGTTAGTGTGGATGAGTGTGTGTGTGTGTTTTCGAGCATATTGCAAAAAAGGACTGTCAGAGGCAAGTGAAACTACAATAAAACAAAATATGTGTGTGTATACAAACATATGTATGTATGTTCATTTGTATATCTCTAATATAGTGAAAAAATGCATTGAAATGAAACTGAAAATAAAATCCAATGTTGTTTATGACTCAATTTCAAGTTTTTGAACATGAATTATGGCAGGCTGGTGGCATGAAAACGAGAGGCGGAACAAATGTAGCAAATCGCAGCGGACACAGTTTAGCCTCTTGCCCCCAAGCACCACCTTGAAAGCACATAAACATATTCAGCACTGCAATTGTTTATGTGTGGGTTCAGTCGCAAAGTAGCAGAAATATGAATGTGTGTGGGGCGGTTTTGGCTTTGTGGGGAGTCGAGGGGGGTGTGTGGTATAAATTTCAGCGAAAAAGTGCAATTCATTGGCAATGAAAAAGTTTAGCGGTGCAAATGTACATACATATGTATGACAACCGATACAAAAAATATGAAAAAATTGCACATAAAAAAGAAAATTTGAAAAAAGTTGAAAATACGAAAAATATATAAAACAAGAAAAAAAGCTATAATACCCTTCACAGCTATAAAAGTTTTCTTAAAAGAACTGGACTTGGGGCATTCGACTTGTATGACAGCCACATGCTATAGTTATCCGATCCTACCAATTTTTTCGGGAATTGTACCTTTGCTTTAGACAATAATTCATGCTAAATTTCGTGAAGATATTTCGTCAAATGAAAAAGTTGTTCATACAAGCACTTGAGACCGATTGTTCGGTTTGTATGACAACTAAGTATATGCTATAGTGATCCGTTTTGAATAATTTCTTCGAATAATGCTCAACTACTTTAAATAATAACTCACGTCAAATTTCGTTAAGGTATCTCGTAAAATAAAAAAATTTTCTCTACAAGGACTTGAAGTTAATCGGTCAGTTTGTGTGGCAGCTATATGTTATAGTAGTAGGAAATCGGTGGTTCCAACAAATAAGCAGATTTTTAGCGGGCAAAGAACGTGTGCAAAATTTCAAATCGATATTTCAAAAACTTGCGCATATATAGACGGACAGACAGCTGGATATGGCAAGATCGACTCAGCTCGTCACGCTGATCGTTTCTATATATTTTTTATACGGTTTCCTCCGTTTCATTTTAGGTATTACAAACTTTGCGGCAAACTTGAAATACCTTGCTTAGGGTATAAAAAAATATTTATATAAAAAAAATCCCAAAAAAATTGCGAAAAAGACACCCACAAACTGGAAAAAAATCCGGCAAACGAAATGAAAAATAGAGAAATTTGCGAAAACTAATTTCGCAAGAGGAAATGAAATAGGGTGAAGTTTGACATTTGACAGATTTGTTGCCGCACCGTGTGGCGTGTGGCATGTAGTGCGGCATATTCATGCTGCTGCACATATTTCACTTGGTTTTGGGGTGAATTGGATTTTCTGCCAGTTGTTGTTGCTACAAATTTCACAAGATTTACGTGGCGCATGCATATTAGAAAAGTTTATTAAATCAAATTTATACGCTTTGAGGCGGCGACATGCTGCCAAAAGGGTGCTCAGGCCGTGGTACAGTTTTTTTCTATTTCCTTTTTATGCGCCAAAATTTTGCAATAATTTAAAAGAATTGTGGTTTTTCAAGGCAGTTCGTCTAAACTGCGTAACGAAATCGGCGAATTGCAATTACTGTGATTTATTTCGATATCAAAATGCGTTTATTTCTTTGCTTACATTAAAATAAATATTAATTCGCGCTTTAGATACATACACATAGTCATTCCATAAAGCCACACGTATTGTATATACATTCACATTTTCAGTTCGCAAAATTTCACTGAGGTGTCGGTGAGTTCATTTCGGCAACGCGTTCAATCGATGCTGTTTAAATAATCGGTTGGCGTGTCTGTCAGAATTGACGAAATGAAATTTCGCTCTGTGACATTCAATCCAGCCGCTAGGGTCGATAAATATAGCAAACACAAACATGCCGTCTAATGGTTGCACATGACACCAAATCGACGAATAGACTCACCTTTGCAATATCAATGATTTTCAATACCGTTTCGGAGACATTCAAATAGACGCACAGTGGATTGATGGCGAGAAATATGTAAAGAAAGAAAGGAATGGAAATTAAAATTATATTTATGAATAAACATGGTATATATTTGAATTCACATAAAAATATTTAAGTGATTTGATTTCGAAATATTTTATATTGTATTAATTAGATTCTATCTATTCAAAGAATAATTTTAATATTCAGTTTTGACCTAAAAAGATTTAGTACACATGATTTCAAATAAAAAAAAAAATTACTTTGAACTATTTTCTTTTTATCAAAGATCATTGATTCTGATGAGTTGTATGTGATTTTGTGGTCCTTAAAACAAGTTATTCAGTTAGAGTTTATTCTGATCGCGTACTTGATAAGGGAGGGGTTAGGGTTCCATAGTAAAAAAAATAATAAATTTGCGCATTTATTTCTTAAATATTGATTGAATTACTTTATTTGGACCTTTTGTATATAACTGAGCACACTCTTAGCAATATAGTGTAATTTTTTCATATAGAAATAATGAAGCATAAGCCGGTAACAGAGCTTCCTCCAGAACGCCTTGGAAAAATAAAACAATTTGCGGTGTTCACCAGAACTCGGCTGAAGTTAACCGAAAATAAAAAACCCAGAAAAATTATTAAAATCACAATAAAATTTTCCCTCTACCGTTCATTGATAATGTTTTTTTCATTTAAACATTTTTGGTGCGCATTTAAACTGAAAACTGTTATTTTCCAATTTGTGGGTGGAAAACACCCTTAACGTAAAATGTTGGGGGGCGGTATGAACTAAAAAAAGTGACGAAAAAAATTACCTTATATTGTCAAAAGTGTGCCCAGTAATGTCCAAAAAGGTCTGAATAAAGTTATTCAATCCAAATTGGAACCATAACCCCATTTTTTCTTAAAATTTTAAAATTTAAATTCTAAAATAATATATATTAATATTAGAAAGTTATCATTCAAATAAAATATGTTCATTTAAAGAAATAGTATGGATAAGAAGGAAGAATTGTCGAGTGTACAGTAATACGATTATTACAGGCATTCCCCTTCTTTGAGTACCAACTGTGACTATTCTCTTTCTCTCTGTCTCCTTAACTGCCGAATAAATTCAGAAAAAATGGCTTTAAGCGATGGCCATGTTAAAAGTCTTCACTACAACTCACAATATATGACTTCTCGATGTCGAAAATTAGTATAAAAAATATTGAAACAAGTAAGGAAAGGCTAAGTTTGAATGTGTTTGGGATCGCGAAGGTATGAACGCTTATCATTATGATTATGAGAACATCGAAATATCATAGCTATTGATGAACATAAACGGCTTAAAGTTCTCCAAAAAGTTTGAAATAAATAAACCGGGTATATTTGAGCTAAGAGAAGGTTCAGACTGATTGTGTTAAATTATAACTTTACTCAAATATTTTCCGAAACATGTTTTCACGCATTTTTATGAAGATAACTCACACACTGACCAACATATGCGACAAATAGTGTGCAAGAAAATTTAAAATCTTTAAATTAGGTTTATTTACCTCTAGCCCTTGGTAGTATTGAACTAATTTTATCGTATACCACTTATTACAGAACAAACATAGAAACATAGAAAAATTATGGACCCGAATTTATGCATTTATAAGACGAGAGTAAACTTTTATCAGCAAATGATTCTCTTCGAATTGCCATAATATTTCTCACATTCAGCAATAAGCAGTGGGGTCCACATAACGGGTGATTTTTTTGAGGTTAGGATTTTCATGCAGTAGTATTTGACAGATCACGTGGGATGTCAGACATGGTGTCAAAGAGAAAGATGCTCAGTATGCTTTGACATTTCATCATGAATAGACTTACTAACGAGCAACGCTTGCAAATCATTGAATTTTATTACCAAAATCAGTGTTCGGTTCGAAATGTGTTTCGCGTCCGTGTCCGATGAGCGATGAGGCTCATTTCTGGTTGAATGGCTACGTAAATAAGCAAAATTGCCGCATTTGGGGTGAAGAGCAACCAGAAGCCGTTCAAGAACTGCCCATGCATCCCGAAAAATGCACTGTTTGGTGTGGTTTGTACGCTGGTGGAATCATTGGACCGTATTTTTTCAAAGATGCTGTTGGACGCAACGTTACGGTGAATGGCGATCGCTATCGTTCGATGCTAACAAACTTTTTGTTGCCAAAAATGGAAGAACTGAACTTGGTTGACATGTGGTTTCAACAAGATGGCGCTACATGCCACACAGCTCGCGATTCTATGGCCATTTTGAGGGAAAACTTCGGACAACAATTCATCTCAAGAAATGGACCCGTAAGTTGGCCACCAAGATCATGCGATTTAACGCCTTTAGACTATTTTTTGTGGGGCTACGTCAAGTCTAAAGTCTACAGAAATAAGCCAGCAACTATTCCAGCTTTGGAAGACAACATTTCCGAAGAAATTCGGGCTATTCCGGCCGAAATGCTCGAAAAAGTTGCCCAAAATTGGACTTTCCGAATGGACCACCTAAGACGCAGCCGCGGTCAACATTTAAATGAAATTATCTTCAAAAAGTAAATGTCATGAACCAATCTAACGTTTCAAATAAAGAACCGATGAGATTTTGCAAATTTTATGCGTTTTTTTTTTTTAAAAAGTTATCAAGCTCTTAAAAAATCACCCTTTATTATATTTGGGAGCTTGATATTATAACCAATTTAAGACATCTCAGGTCTATCAAAAGACACTATTTGTGCAAAGTCTTATCCCAATATATTATTCGGTGCTTTTCTTTTTATATTATTGAATTATCGCCATTTTAGTAATTTTCAACATAACCGTTACATGGGAGTGGGCGTGGTTATCAACTAATATGACCTATTTTTACAGTATATGCAGAAATGCTATTAGACTTGTTTTCGGTTTAGGTCGAAAACTTACCTTAAGGGGTTAGGGCTAGACAGAATTTAAAAAAAGAAATATATATATATTTTTTTTGCATGTTAAGTGTAATATCTTAAAAATATTCTCTGAAATGAAAGAGAGCTCGGGCACTTCAAAGCGCTAGTGTTAAACTTTAAACGCGGTTTTCTCAAAACTATTTTTTTGAACCGGTGACCACTGTAACTCGAAAACCGCTCAGTAGATTTTAATGAAATTTATACAGCTTTTAGAATACATAACAAACTCGGGTCGGATAGAAGGATTTTTTTCAAAAATTTCGATTTTTTAAGATCAATTAACTGTTGATTTTTTCCCAAAAATTTAGAAAAAAGTTTCCACAGGCCGCCATTTTGTTAATTTTGAAAAAAAAAATTCCTTCGATCAGGCCCGGGATTATCTATTTATAAAACAAATGTTTTTGGTCCGATTGATTTTAGATGAAATGTCCAAGGACTTATGGTCCGCAAGTACCTTTTTTGGGACAGGGTCAACACAAACAACTATAACTTTGGAAATAAAAATGTTTTTTTTTTTGAAATTTTCGCCATATTACTACTTTTGTAAAATAACACAATTTAATAGAAAAAAAATACTGAAACTTCTCATTTTTTCGTGCTTCTGACCCCCCCTAACCCCTTAAGTTAGTCGTTTATCCACCACCTAAAAAGTTAAGAAAATGGTATTTCAAAATCATCGTGTTGGTATCAGAGAAATCCTCTGAATCTCATCATCTCTTATGAATCGAATCAACATTTTGATTAATGCCTTGGGCACATTAAAAACATTCCCTATTTCAATAGATGGAATTTATAATACAAGAAAATAAAGAAACTAATAGCCCAACCTTTCAAGTTAGCACCAAACTTAATCACTACAGATACTGGATGATAAATAGTAATAAGAAATTGTAAGAAATTTAGATAGAACGATGCACCTCAACGATGCAAAGACCTCAAGCAAAATGATCTTCTATAGTTGAACTTATTGAATATAACGGTAGCATTTTGTTGAGCAGAAGATTGACGAATGTACTTAAAACTCCGGCGCTCCTAAGAGTAATGAAGGAGGAAAAAATGTACTTTCTTTGAGATTCAGAAAGCATTGGAAAGACATTACTGAAAATTTATTAATTAACTGGGATCAATAATTGATTGCATTATATTTTAAACTGCGATAATATATGGAACTATCGAATAATCAGCTTACGTAATACCTAATTTTTTCTCACTAATATACATATATACTAGTATTAATTTAGAAACTCTATAGATGACAATCCGTCAGGAAGGCATTCATCTCATAACGATAATGCTCATATCCTCAAATAACTCAAAGGAAGATAGAATATGATTGTTACATATTTTTACATTCATGAAATTAAGGTTTCCAACATCGATAATCAAATTGCACCACTGTGCAGGTATTTACAGCGCACCTGATTGAAATACCTGCCAAAAATCATTGATTTCCATGCTAAACGCCTTGATGTATGCTCACATATACGCAATAAAATCGCGCGCAGGGTGTTTGCCAGACACACACATGTAAGTGCGTTTATTTAACACACACATATCCTCGTGCCCGTGCATTTTCATAAAGTAAGTAAAATGCCATCACTCACTACACTATAATCAGACACAATTTGACAATTTCGAAATTTTCACATGCGAAATTCAAATGTGCAAATCGCGTTGCGCAATTTACGCTGTCAGTGGGCGGTTACGCCACCGACATTCACTCATTCGCTTCAACTAATAGACACTTTCGCATAAACTCCTGCTTAAACGTATGACAGCAGTCTATTTATTCACACATTTGTATTGCATTTGCACGTGTGTATGCATAGGTGCAGATGTGTGTCTTTGTACGGCAAATGTGACGTTTGCATTTGACATTTCGTGCGACAGCTGACTACTGACAAGCGACTAACTATTCGGTCGGAGTTTGCCAGCCAAAGCCAAAGCCACAGCCACATTCGCCTAATCATGAATTTGACAAATTGCTGCGAAAATGGCTGCCAATCGCTGGATTCGCACATATTTAATATATAATCTGTATGCTCTCGCACTCTTAGTTTGAATTGCGTTTGCATTTTGATTGTCAAATTGAAATTTAAATTCGACATTTAATGCTCGCAATAAAATTGCAAATGAGCTGGCAGTAGTTGTGCGGCAGCAGCTCCAAATGCAGTATAGAAATAATAGATAAATATACGGTGTTGGTGCGGAGGTGAAGTTGTCGCTGGTTCGCTGTGCACTCCATTTTAAAATAGAAAACAGTAGAAGAGTTTATTAACTTTGTAGGGGGTTTGGCTAAATTTGTATTTAACAGACTCCTGTTTAATTTTTCGGGTCGATTTTTTGTGTTTATTTTAGAAAAGGAAGTAATACTGTGATCAAATTGAAAGGTAAATTTTGCCATCAAATTTTCCAGTTATCATAGCGCTTGGAAAAATTCTCCGTAGTGATGACCATCAGAGCCTTCTTCGATTCAGCTTTTATATCCTCAATTGAGTCAAAACGGAGTGGTCATGTGAATTCACTGAATAGCCAGAACTTGCATGAAGGTAAATCAGGCGAATGCGGTGGTTGCGGCACGATGTAAGTTAAAAATGTGCCGAAATGATCACGAATAACCAATGCGGTCTGAGATGATGCATTATCGCATTTCTTTGTTCAACAAATTCAGAGATAGTAAAAATGGAAGAATTCAATTTTAGAACCTCACAAGACGACGCGTATCTCAAATACTAACATACTACTAACTTACAGAATAAAAATTAACCGATTCGAAAAATACGCGAAGTATAAATTAAAAATTCACCTTTCGATTTGATCACAGTAGTAATCAAGATTTCAAGTCGATGTTTCAAAAACCGAGAGAATAGTTCACGCATATACTAACGTAAATTCTTTATAGCGTCTCCAACATTTCCTTCGGGATCTTACGAATTTCTTGGCAAACTGAAAATATCCTGTTTAGGGTATAACAAACTCAGACTGAGTACTACGTACTGCATCGTACCTTCAAAACCTCGTGGTTTTTCGTTTGGAAAACGAGCCTTCTAAGAAGAAGCTCATAAAGTAAATTTCTAACGCAACTTCTCAGAGGAAGGGTAATAACAGAGAATACTTTGTAATATACTAATACCTTGTAATATGTAAAAAATCTAATCATTTTTTAGTAACAGTTACCACTGGACAATTTTAAACCTCCGAGAAATAAATTCCGTCATTTATTTGAAGTAAAATTTTTGACCTTAGAATAGAGTTACAATTTTCAGAGTAAAGTGATGCCTAAGGATATTTTTATATTAATTATGCTTTAGTGTACGGAAAACATGCTGTACGCACAGTGAGAGTTAATAACAACCCAAAAGAGTACGTTCTTTCAAATGATCGTACCAAAGACGGGGAGATTTATTTCAGACTCTCAAAACAAATTAGTGATCTTATTTACAGTAATTTTTGGTTCAGTTAAATGTAATCTTCAAAATAATTTGGTACATATATTTATCGACTAGCTCCGACCTTGTTTTTGTTAGGTTTTGGTAAGCCTTCACTGGACGAGATCATCCCATAGAAATAGTTCGCAATTCAATTGAAAGATTTATACAGTCTAAAGATCAAGATCTATTTACCGCAATGCTGACTTATTTAATTGACTTTAAACGTAATTTTATAATGACAACACGAGTAAATATGACTTTAGGTCTAAAAAATTATAATTTTATTATAAAATTTTGCTGTTGTGTGGTTTGTTGGTCAGTCTTTTGATGTTTTTGGGATATACCATCTGATCAAATTTTACTCGAATTGACAAAAGAAAACTCCTCGTACTTCAATACAAATATTTCATTGCCTTTCAAATAAGTTCTTAAATCAATTTACCAAACCCTTGTTATAAGCTTAAGCTAGAATGGTCTTCAGTGACTTCCGCAAATGACTTTTAATGGCTTCAATAAACTCATCGCGCATTCTTTAAAGTGCAAAGAAGCAAAATCTAACTAATACGGTGGCTGAGCGATACCATAGGGGATATTTTACTCAAGAATTTTGGAAAATTCGATTTTTTTTTATATATTTAAAGTCTAGACCCTTAAGAACATATCCTCCAAAGGATTTTTAAAAATTAAAATTATTTTAAGAGCTACAGTTACTTTAATGACGCAGTACCTAGCCCGGTTCGGCCGGACTCACTTTTTTAAACGCGTTTTTCTCGAAACTACTTTTTTCCACACGGTACCGGCATTATCTCAAGTTCTATACAACCGATTTACTTTTGTGTGGACCTTCTTTATATAATCCTTTATCGTTCCTACCAGCATCGTGTCAAAATTTTTTAAAATATTTTTAAAAAAATTCAGGAATTTAAAAAAAAAGCGTAAAAAATTATTTTTATTTTCAGGCAGTCGCCATTTTTCAATTTTTTTTTCTCGTGTTCCTTTAGGTAGGGACTATAACAGCATCTTTACTGATTAAGAATTTCTTTTGATTTTTTTTCAGACCACCAGGAGAGCCAGGATGCGCCATTTTTTTGCACCTGTCTCTCCCCCCTCCCCTCTAATTATTTTAATTTTTAATATTTTTTTGTAAATTTTTTTTGCTGTATTCTTAAGATATCAATAAAAACACGATAAAAAAATGGATTGTAAAAATATTTTTTTGTTTTTTTTTAAATAAAATTCTAAAAACCGCCCAAAATTTGATTTCTAGACTAGAATACCCCCTTAACCTCTCGTTTTGTGTTTCATCTCTCATTTCGTTCAAAGTAAACAGGACCCCCTGGTGGCATCATTTTAGGTGTCAGTATGTTTGTGTTATCGGTGCGAAAATGAGCTTCGAACAAAGAGTCAACATTAAATTTTATTTTAAAATTGGTAAAACTTTTACCGAAACGTTTCAATTGATGAAACAAGTTTATGGTGATGCTTGCCTATCCCGTAGCAGAGTGCACGAGTGTTAACGTTTTCAAAGTGGTCGTGAGGACATAAACGACGATCAATATGTGGGCCAATCAAAATCGGTGATCACCGATAATTCCATCGAAACTGTAAGTGAGTTCATCAAAAATTAGCTGAAATCTTCGTTGAAAGTCATGGAAATGGAATTGAACATCTCCAAAACCTCGATTTATCGCATTTTGACTGAACATTTGGGCTTGCGAAAGGTGTGTGCACGGTTTGTTCCGCACAAATTGACTGACGACCAAAAGTTGCTCAGAATCCAACATTCGAAGGACGATTTTTGACCAAAAATCACATTTTAACCAATAACCACTCCCCGTATTCACCTGATATGGCACCGTGCGACTTCTTTCTCTTCGGAAAAATGCATTTGCCCATGAAAGGAAAGCGTTATGCAGACGTAGAGGCCATTTAAAAGGCTTGCACCGGCATACTGGTGGCCGTACCGGCCAATGAGCTAAAACACTCGTTCGACATGCTTTTGGACCATGCAAAAAGCTGTATTGAAGCAAAAGAAGACTATTTTGAATAAAACACATTGATCTTACCGAAAAAAAACGTTTGTTCTGTTTTTTTTTAAGTCCTGTTTACTTCGGAACGCACCTTGTATGTTTGGAAACTTATTTTCGACGTCGTTTTTGCAAAATATTCAGGTACGAGTGTAGCATTGACACGCTTCATACACAAAATGTTATCAAAAAACAGGTTGAGTTCATCCATGTCAGACGTTGGGATATTCTATTAACTCTATTATTCTTAACTCTTCTTTAACTGTTTCACTAATATCGCTTTTAACAGAGGTGATTGGACAACTTGCCCGAAGTAAGTTTTCGATGGATTCACGACCTTCATTGAATACTTTGTGCCAAATAAATACTTGTGTTCGAGGTAAAATAGACTCTCCCCTCCAATACTATTCATGACGCCACTAAAATATTTTTCCCGTGGTTAAAAGCGCCAGACAAACTTTTCGTGTCCTAACAAAAGCTGCTAAATACACTCTAAATGAGATATAGTATAGAGATCGAATTTATCACGAACACTAAACAAGATCAAAACATTTTTTTATTGATTCGAGATACAATGCTCTCATGTTAAATCTGTTATGATCTGATCTAAATTGGCATATAGTTAATTGTTAAATAAAAGCACTGTGTCATACCGAGATGAACAAGTCATTGCTGATAGGACTGTAGTCATTTTTAAATGCCGAAAGATCAATCCTATAAGCTTCGTGTGAGTAGTGGTTATGCCAAAGTAGTACTCTTCTTCTTCAATACTAAATGTTGGTGTGTAATAATGGATTTCGCAGAGCTAAACCGGATTTCTCTTCAACATGTCTGCAATACGCATTTTCGTCCTACCAAAATAAGAATTTCGTTTTTAATACGAATAAATTTAAAAATAAATTCGCAGAATAATATCTCATTAATTGACTTCTCTGCCATAATTCAGCAATTAATCATTTAAAATTTGTAACAAATTAACTTAATAAATCAAATATAATTTATAGACTCTCTCACAGATACCACATACAATTTTTGCAAAAAGTATTTCTTGACAAAACTTCTAGCATACTTTTTGATATGCACTCTCCTGAAGCTTGACATAAGTTTTGCACCTTTATTTTGTCGTGCTGAAAATATAAGTTCGTGAGCACTTGAAGTGAGATAATAAAATAAGAGTAAATTCAAGTCAAAAGCAAAATGCAATTCGTCACCGTGAAATAATGAAGTACAAGAATTTCACATTTCGTTATGCTTCTTGAGCGCACACACACTCACCCACATATACAGAGCCGTATTGCGAAGGAAGCAAATAAGGTGTGGTGATCACCAAGGAATACAAGCCGCAAGTTGATAATATACCCAGCTGTGGAGTGAGGGCGGCAGAGATGTGATGCAATACTACAATGCAATGACTGGAAAGCAAATGAGATGAGTTGAGTATGAAATGAAGATTCCAATGCAGAAGACGACAAAGGTGGAGGCGAAAGCGAAGGCGGAACTGATGGTGACTCTGAGATGATTCAGTGAAGCCAGTGCAATAACGGTGTCACTGGCAGCATTTTGAGTGTGAAATTACCGCAACATTCATCATCGGGGCAATGCGAAGAACAGAGCAGAAGATTGAGAGACTTAAAGAGTGTGCGGAAGAAGGCCAAAGGACAATTGCGTGTGTAAGTCGTTTGTTGTGGAAGCGCATATGACAAAGCATACCAAGTGCCAGAAAGGCTGACAAATGGTTTTAATCATGTTGGCTTATAGCGTAGCAATGTCGTAGGAGTTTGACATGGAACGCTCAGAAACTCTAAAAAAGAAGTAGTATAAGAAACTGATATGTGAATATGCATCAGAGTTTTGAAAATTCAGAGTTTACAACTGATCTCATACGTTGCTTCGGTGTGTGTACTTTAGCTGTTTTCCTCTTCGATATCACTTCGCTTGCTTCATATACATATCTGCTGCGAAATCAAAAACTGGATGCGCTTGCAGCATTTTCGCATTCCTTCTGTTCGCGTTGTATGCCAAGAAAATTGGAAATCAAAAGTACTTCCACATAAATCTCCATTTCACATGCCATATCACTGTTCCCGACCATCTATTCTCAATTTGGACATTCTGCCATAAAGTCACTCATATTCTTGCGTCATTCATTAGCGGCGCACAGTTGCCAATCACTTTGATGAGTATATTCTTTTGTATATCATTAAGGGCTCTGAGCGAGGTTTGGACATAATATAATAATTGACAATTGGATGGAGGAGATTAGCACTTTTTAGGCTCCTCATTAACTCGAGCACGGTAGCTTAGTCGGCAAAGCAGGTATATTGAGAGCGACCACAGTTCGTTCTATCCGAAATTTTATATATATCACTCAAAACTTTTTCAAATGTTGCACGCGATGGCGGACGAACTCATTTGGGGTTTCTTCGATACTCTGTTCCACATCAGCAACATAGTTTTCGGCGTCTTTGAGAATGCGCGTTATCCTCCATCGATCATTGGTTGTTCGAGCTAACGAATCCGCTGGGCTATTATATCGATCGAATATTGGATGCGCAAAACGATGGCTTGTTCGGTTTTACTCTAATCAGACTTTTTCATAATTGGTGACCAATAGAAAGCTCCTATCAGAGGGATCAGGTTTAAGACAGAATCTTGACTCTATAATTAATGATACCAGGTTATCAACAGGAGAAAAAGCAAACTACTTAGATGAATTCTCGAAATGCTTTACAATTAATCTTAAATTGATCAATAAATCATCCTTTTTATCAAAAAATCATCTTCCTCGTTCATTTCTGATTATTATTTCTTCCGTGATGATCAAGACCGACTCGTTACTGTGAATGGGAATCGCTTCCGGTCAACGATAACCGAATATTTTTGGCCGGAATTGGGTAATATGGAATTGGACGATACGTAGTTCCAACAGGGCGGCGCCACAAGCCATACAGCGAAAGTCACAATCGATTTATTGAAAAGCAAGTTTGGTAAAAGTGTTTTCTCACGAAATGGACCAGTCAATTGATCGCCTCGGTCGTGCGATTTGACGCCCTAGACTTCTTCCGGTGGAGCTACGTCAAGTCTACGGTCTATGCCAACAAGCTAGCGACATTGATGAACTTCGTACGAATATCGAACGTGAAATTGTAGAGTATCGGCCGATTTATGCTTGAAAATCGTTGAAAATTGAGTTCAGCGTTTGGACTTCTGCACGCGTGCCCAGGGAAGCCATGCAAAAGAAATCGGGTACCAAACATATTAGCTTGGGATGTTGGTACTTTCACTGGAATAAAGAATTTCATTGATATCTCACCATGATGACTACCAGACCACTGCAGTATGCTCCAAACGGGGATCACATCAACTAAAGAAAAACCTTCATGTTGTGACAAAGGCTCTTGATCACGATAAACCTGCAATGGGTTACAGGACCACGGTGATAATACTACTAACTTTGAAACAGATGTACTAACCAGAATTTATGATAAGACTGCGATCAAGAACGAATGCATATCCCTCTGGCTACTTGTAGATGTTTAATTGATAAATAATCCTAGATATCGCTATGTATCGGTGGAGTCAGTTCCCGACTTGCTCAACAAATAGACAAACGTGGTTCACATACAAGGTATCCAAAATAAACAGGACTTAAAAAAAAAAAACAGAACAAATGATAAAATCAATCCTCCTTCTGCTTCAACATAGCTTTTTCCACGGTACAAAACATGTCGAATGAGTATTTTAGCTCAGTGGCCGGTATGGCCGCCAGTATGCCGGTGTAAACCTTTTGAATGACCTCTACGTCTGCATAACGTTTTCCTTTCATGGGCAAATGCACTTTTCTGAAAAGGAAGAAGTCGCACGGTGCCATATCAGGTGAATACGGGGAGTGGTTAATGATTAAAATATGATTTTTGGTCAAATAATCGGTCACAAGCTGTCCTTCGAATGTTGGATTCTGAGAAACTTTTGGTCGTCAGTCAATTTGTGCGGAAGAAACCCTTGCACACACCTTTCGTAAGCCCAAACGCTCGGTCAAAGTGCGATAAAGGAGCGTTTTGGAGATGTTTAATTCAATTTCCATGAATTTCAATGATGACGGGATAGGCAATCATCGCCATAAACTTGTTTCATTAATTGAAACGTTTAGGTAAAAGTTTTACCAATTTTAAAATAAAATTTAATGTTGGCTCTTTGTTCGAAGCTCATTTTCGCACCGTTAATACATATGTATATACTGCTCTTTAAAACGCAATATCTTAACTTCCAATCAATGAAATGTCATGAAATTCTCAATGGGCAATCAATAATAATAGCAGATTCTAACGCACCAGTAGACTTATAGATGACGCCACCAGGAGGCGCTAGATTCAAAAAGTCCTGTTTAAGTGAAAGTGAAAAAGAGATTATAGAACATCTTTTATGTGAATGCAAGGATTTATATAGGAAAAAAACGCAATTATCGATGGAGAGTTTAATGGCGATGTCTTCGAAGTTACTCATATAAAACTTTTGTATGAATGGATTTCTTCAGAAGCACAAAGCGGTTTTTTAGTCCCGGTGGTTTCACAATTGGCCTCTTAAAAGCCTACGTGCGAAGTCAGACATCCATTTTATATACTTAGACAGCAAATGTCGAACACAACATAATAAAAAAGTGACAACATTATTTTTACCAGATGAGAAGTAAAAGAACATGTGGTTATAAGAAGATCACATGATGAGAGCTCTTTTATAAAGGTAAGGCATATCCGGTAATAAAAAAGCAACTAAGCAATCATCGATGAAAACGCTGGAAAGTGTGATTTATATAGCTTCAAATTACTTCCCGTTTTCGCAAGAAAGATCGCTTGAAAAATATGTATCCACTGTGAAGGTTAAACGATGAAGATTAAACGAGACTGATGCAAAGACAACTTGATTTTTATCGTTTAGTGTATACGGCAGCTTTTTGCTTTGGGGGTCCGATATCGACGGTTCCGAAAATTAGCAAATTCTTAAGAACTCGAAAGCTGAGGGTCGCAAATGCAGACGGACATGTCTAAATCGACTCGTCCTGCTAAGCATTTATATATTATATACATATATGTATGTATATATTTTATATGATATCCGAAGTAACCTTCTGGTTCTAACAAACTTGGCGGTAAATTTCTTAAACCCTGTTCAGAGTATAAAAATATAAAAAAACAGATACATTTAAAACAATTCTAACAATATAGAAAATATAGTACAGACGTGTGTTCACTTACAACCTTTTATCTTCTAGAAAATACTGCAGCGTAAATGTTCCTCCAAAAGCTTACATTAGCAGCCACAAATACATTTAATAGCTTGTTACCTACTTCACCCGTTCCCCTGAGTATGTCAATTTCTAATCTACTTTCTAGATCGGCGTCTTAATGCCGTCAACAAGCCACTACTCCCAACCGCAACACTTCCGACAGCAAGCGTGGCACCCCTTTCCGAGCTCATTGCCGCACAGATAACGCTTTAACTTGCTGCCTTCGACTATTTAACACGTTCGCTTCAAACACACGCACACACACATATATACGGGGTAGAGTGTTGCTTAAAAGTACAAGTACAACTGTCACTTCTCACTTCTCATCAATTTATTATCAACCACTTAGGATCAACATTACCGAATTCCATCGAGGCTTATTACTTACACACAAAATATAGAAGTGCTTGGGGGAAAAAATTGAAGAAATTGCGCGACAGTAACGCCAGCGGCAGGAACTTCTAGCAACCACCAGACAGACATATTTCTAACGTGGATTTGTATATTTTATAACAATTCATAATTTTCATAAATGCAAAATGCTACACAACCAAAAAGTAGTAATGCGGCGAAGAGAGGGTGGCGGGTTTGCAACCCTTCTTGGGTTCGGAAATTTTTCGAATTTTGTTTCGAACTTTTTTTTTCAATTTTTTTTTATGTGTGTGTATATTAGCAGCAAGTTGAAATTTTTATAGAGCGTCAAAATGATAAATTCGCTAGCTTATGTAACACCCACTTCAGCAAACGGTAAAGGCGAAATATTTACATGCGAAGTTGTTAAGAGTTTGTGGGAGGGGTCGGTGAATAGCTGAAATATGAATTTGAATGGCGTGCATAAGTATCAATGAAGAATTTGTCAAGTGGCTTGAGTGAAACGACAGCAAAGAAAGCTCGCGCATATGTTGCATACACACATACACATACATATATGAAATGCAAATGCTTTGGTGAAGGAAATCAAAGTTTCACTGACTGCGGCATGTTGCAGCAAAGTTAACTTGTCAACGCAAAGTAGACGCATAGTTGTTGTTGTTGTCATTGCTATTGTTGTTGCAATCGTTGTTGTTGTTGTGACGCGTGTCACCGCCGACAATAATAACAACAACAACAAAATATACATACACATATGTATGTCTGCTTGAGAATGCGAACAAAATTATATGCGGGCAACAATAACAACAACATACATATTTGATGGTAAACAACAATAACCAGCCATAACAACTACATTCAAGCATTATTGTGCTGAGTATCCTTATTTAAATTCGATAGCGCAAAAAATGGCGTCAACGCATGCAACATATCAGTAGTTATGTATATTAGGGTGAGCCAAAATAATTTTATTTTTTTTTTAATTTTTTTTATTAAAAAAGTTTTAATTCTTTTCCTTACACCTAAGTATTTATGTATATTAAAGAAAGTCAAAAAAAAAGTTTAACTTATTTCCTTAGATAAATGTTATTCTTCGATAAAAGCTTTTATATTTTTCTTCAAATATCGTGATAATATTATCTGAAATTAAAAACAAAAAAAAACAAAAAATTGGTAAAGTTTGAACTTTTATTATTCAAATAATTTTTAAAAAATTTTATGATGAAAACTGTTGCAAAGTGCTTCAGAATCTAAAAATGTATAAAATAAAACCAACAAAAGTCATATAAAATTATATAATTATATATTTTATGATTTGAGTCTTTATTTTGTAAAAACAAAATTTCAGAAATTTTGAAAATTATGTTTTCGGCATTAAGTTGGTAATCTGACCTGCAATAAATTTTGAATCTGTTTGTTTTTTGTTGGATCTTTTTTGTGGATCATTAAATTCCTTACAAGCATAAGTTTTTAATTTTTCATACACAACAGTTTGTTCAAATACATTAAACTAAGTTTTCTGTGTTGTTAAGATGGGAAATCAAAAATCACAAAGCGCTACCTGTTAACATAAACTTTAAGAACTCAAGCTTTACCAGATTTTGATAGTCATTTCGAACGAAAATGCTGTTCGTATCTAAAGAAAATTAAAAAGCAAAAATGTCCCGCCCTAATGTATGCATATACATATGTATACAGGTATACCTATGTAAAAATTTACTACAATTTATTTATATTATCAAACAAAAAAATTAAAAAAAAAAATTGTCCCTCCCTAATGCAGACATATTAGGGTGAGTAAGAAAAAAATATTTTTTTTAACAAATTTTGTTAGAACTTGCAATTCTCTACAAAACTGTAAAACGAGATATTTTTTCGAAACCTGGAACCGAGTTTTGAATTCTTCCTTCTTATTATAAAAAAAAAGAAAATTGTAAGACTGAGGACCCGAAAAAATTGAGATTTCACACTTGGAGAGATCTTCTGAGAGGAGTAAGAACCTATTTTTGAAAGCACCAAGCGAAATTTTTTGTTTTCAATTTTTTTTTTACCCACCCTAATGTTTATGTGTGTTTCAAAGTATTTTCCGAACATGTGCACTTGCAGACCGCCTCTCACCGAAAATCCCACACTGTGGGCGTGTAGGTCTCTCTATTCGTGCGTGTGTTGCGTATGTTGCTGACACTTGAGGGTGCCATTATGTTTTCATTTCATATTTGCTAACAATATCCATGAAATTGTTTTCATTTTTTGCCACACAACCCAAGCGCATTTGTTGTAAGTATTTATTGTTGCTTTTATTTTGCATAATACCTCATATATGTGTATGTATGTATTACTAGCGCCAACGCCATGCCACTAACAACAAAAAGCAACAACAACTTATCCTTGGCTACATGTGCATTTGTCACGGGGATGTGGCAGCGCCAAGGGTTGCTCAACATAATAATCCAAGCTCACACATATGACACTTACATACACACATGATAAACACATAGCAAGAAAACACACACACATACGCTTACAACCGCTTGTTGCCGCCTCGGAAGTGTAGCAAACGCCAGACGACTGCCGCACCGAAGGCGTTTCGAACCGGAACTTGCTATTTAAATATATAAATTTTAATAAGTATTACATTGTTGCGGATAAAAAAGGTCGCCCAAACACATACACACACAAATACAGCCTAGAAATAATATTGAAAATGTATAAAAACAGTTATGCGTGTCCGCCTAAATCCTCTCCACATTTGCGAAGGTGTTGTACTGTTTCGGAAAGTTTTGTTATTTGTTTGCGAAATTTCCAGGCCTAAAAAGTTTTTCACTTACCGCATTTTTTCGGTTAGTTTTGATTTATATATTTATTTTTAGTTTTATGCATACAATTTAAGCACAAAACTTTGCAGTTACCTTTGGGGGTTGTCTATGAAGCAAGTTGTTTTTGAAAATTTGCGGTTTAATTTAAGGAATTTCTGAGCGGCTTAAAATTATGCGCAGAAAAGGATTTCAAAAATTCCTGAAAACATTAAATTTTTTGGAAATTTTATTTTTTAATAATTTCTATAATTTTTGATAGACAATAATCCACACTTTTATAAAGTTCTAAATTGTTTGTGGTATTTTAAGAAAACATATACGAGTACAAGACTTGAAGCAGCATTTACGTAGGACATACTTTAATTTTCATACACATTTGATTCTTCTCAAATACACCTCATACACTTGTGCCACCGGTTTTCCAATCCTCGAAACAGTTGTTAAAGTAAATTTTCGGAACAGCCAACACGTATGTATTCACGTTTAATGCCCTCAATTGACCCAAAACAGTTACCCCGGAGCGGTCGTTTTGAGTTTGCTGAATAGCAAGAAGTTACATGAAGCTAAATGAAGTGATGAGAGGACGATGGTTGCAGCACGTTATTGGTTGAAAATTTGACAAAAAGGTCACGCAGTATCCAACGCAGAATTTTTAAGGTGCAAAAACCAAAAATTGCCTGACCATAATTCCGGTCTCTTTATGCGAACAACTTCGCCCAAACGACGCAAAACACTCAAATAGTACTCTTTGTTGACAGTTTGGCAGGTCGGAAGGAATTCGGAGTGCACCGCATCTCGATGATGATGAAAACTGTCCACATAACTTTGATTTTTGATCTGCTTTGACGTAGTTCTTTTCAACTACGACTCACCTTTCAAACGATATTCGGCCAATTAATCGTCTGCTTTTGGGTCATAAGCATAGTTTGAAGACTCATCGCCAGTAATAGAACGTTTCATAACAACGTTTCATAACATAAGCCGGAAGGCATTGTTTCACAGACGTTAGCGTGACTCTGTTTTTCGCAAAAATTTAGTGCTTTTGGAACAAATCGTTTTGGCCGTTTTCTTAATCCAAAATGGTTTTCACTGCTCCTTCCCATATTCCAACGATGCCAGTAAGATCTCAGACTCGTCGATGTTCAAGCACCAATTTTTTTTTATTGACGTGTTGATCATCCGTTGATTTTGATGGCCGTCCTGGAACACGTTCTCGACCCTCTTAGAATAATTTGTACCAATCAGAAACATTTGCTAGCGACAAACAATTATTACCGAAGGTCTTTACCAACACTCCAAATTTGGGTGTGGAAGCGCTCTGTGTCAAGTGGGAGCCGCATCAGCTTACAATGGACTAAACCACAAGAAATAGATTATTCCGAGGATTGCTTAGAACTGCGTAATCACAGTAGTTCCCAATTCTTTGGCGATATGTTACAATGGATGAAACCTGATATAAACTTTGTGCTCAGAAATCCAATCTACAGTCATAACATTGATTGCACGTTAGGAGACCACTTCGAATGGAGGAAAAGTGCAACAATCATCAACTAGCTCGAAAAATGAAAACCCACCAAATGGACTATACTAGCAAAAGAAAGGAAGGAATGCTTCAGAATGCTTCCACTTTATGTTCTAGAATCCGACATTTGCGGCTTTTTGCTCTTCTCTGATGTCAAAAGAAAATTTGTTGGGAAGAGTTTAGTGACAATGACAAGGTAAATGCCAACGAGGACTTTTATGGCAAAAGGAGAACTATGGTATCGAAAAGTGGAAAGATATGCTTCATTGTTGTACCTTTGAAGTAGATAATATCTAACTACATATCGCCACCTAAAATGCGAAATAATAGTATCACTTTTCATAAGCTTACAGGCGAAGGAAAAACGATATAATAGAAACCACTTAAATTTAAACAAAATTTGAGTTTTGGTTATAAAACGGTTATACTACTGTGTCCAAAAAATGAGGTGACATTTGAATTTAAACTGCGCGCGTCGAAAAATTTGGAGAATTCTTTTTTTTTAGGTTGGTAGTACTGTCAGTCACATTAATGTCAAATTTCATGTCAAAATATTCATTAGTGTTTGAGATATGTGCCCTTTTGTGAGCTGCTAAAAGTGAATTTTTCGTTTTTTGCGATGTCGAAACTTGTTGAGCAAAGAATTTGCATTAAATTCAATTTTCTGCTGCGGATACGTTGAGGATGGTGCAGAAAGCCTTTGGTGATGAGGCTATGTCTAAAAAAATGTTTACAAATGGTATAGTGAGTTCCAAGCCGGCCGTGAACGTGTTGAAGACGAAGAGCGTCGAGGGTGACCATCAACCTCAACCGACGAAGCTCACGTTGAACAAATCAAAGATTTGGTGTTGAAAAACCGTCTATTAACAATTAGAGGCCTTCCTGATGAAGATGGCATATCGAAAGGCTCAGCAAATACCATTTTGAAGATGTTTTGGGCCTCAAGCGCGTCAAATATCGACTGGTACTAGAAACATTGAATTTTTTGGAAAAAAGGCGTCGCGTTGAAGTGTGTGAAACGATGCTTTCCGACTACCAGGGTGTCATGAAACGCATTATAACTGGCGATGAGACTTGGATCTATGCTTACGACACCGAAACAACCGATCAATCGAGCGAATATCGTGCCAAAAGAGAGCCGAGACCAAAAAAATCGCGCCAAAGTCGCTCAAAAATCAAGGTCATGTTGACTGTTTTCTTCGATTATCGTGGTGTTGTGCATTATGAATTCCTTCCAACCGGTCAAACAGTCAACAAGGAATATTATTTGAATGTTCTGCGTCATTTGCGTAACGCTATTCGCCTAAAAAGACCGGAATTGTGAAAAGACAATTCTTGGTTTTTACACAACGATAATGCACCATCCCATACTGCCCTCGTAATTCATGATCATTTCGCCAAAAACTCAACCCATATCGTTCCGCAACCACCGTATTCACCTGATCTGGCGCCGTGCGGCTTCTGGCTGTTCACCAAGCTCAAAAGACCGCTCCGGGGACACCGTTTTTATACGATAGATTAGATTCAAGCCGCAGCGAAGACGGAACTGAAGGCCATCCCGGAAAGTGAGTACAACCAGTGTTTCGAAGATTGGAAAATCCGTTGGCATAAGTGCATTGCATCGGGAGGGGATTACTTCGAAGGATATGAAATTGATTTGGAAGAACAAATAAAGAATTTTCAAAATAAATACAATGTCACCTTATTTTTAGGCTTAGTAGTATATAGGTTATTATGACAGACATCGATTTTCAATTTATTTGTTTTTTGATGATAGGCTGTTTTTCACTTCAGGTGACGATATATATATTAGCTAGAGACAAAAATTAACCTATAAAATTCATGAATTGAAATGAAACTACATACTGTGGAAAAAATATTCCTGCGAGATGGGCTTTTTAGATAATTCCAAAAAGTGTCGGGGAGTATTATAATTTAATAATGCGTAAAACATTTTTATTCTAAAAAATAGTAACATTGAACCATCATAATAACAATTTTTATATCGTGGATTCTTGTAAAGCAAAAAACTTCCTTACAAATCTACCCCAGTGGACTTTTTCAATTCAAAAATTACATAAACATACTTTATATATAAAAGAAAGTAATCTCTCAAAATGTGAAAGAAAAGACTTCAAAGATTTCCCGTGTAAGAGAGTAATCTTAAATTGTGAAAGAGAAACTTAAACGATTTCAGGTGAAGCCACATCAATTGCCAATTATGTGCACTAAAAATTATGCAAATTTCACCACTTTCCATAAAAGCCATACAACAAAAGCCATAAATAAATAAAAACACGAAATGCATTTTCCAAAACAACAAATACGAAAAGACTGCTAAGAAAATCGACAGGGAAAAACAAAAACCTGCCGAAAAAGGGGGCCGTTAAAGACAAAAGCCATATATGTATGGCTGAGACTATACAGGCTCGAAATAAAAATCGCACATATGCACATTCGCTGCCCTGAATGGGAGATATAAAAAACGCAACCCGCAAGAAATATACGTGCATTGAAGGCAGTGAGTGAAGAAATCAACGAGGTTGAACCGCAATTTTTGCCAAAATTTTATTTACGCTGCAACCCTCATGAATATTTAAGCGCCACGCAGCGCGAATGTAAACGGCCGACGGAGTCAACAAATTGCCGGCAAGCGAAGACGGGGTGTCGCAAGGTAAACCAAACATATGAAAAGCTGAACGTGCAACATGTTAGCCGGTGGGGGAGCCAAAAATAACGGTAAAGCTATAAAATACAAAAATGCTCCGCACGCTTTTAATAGCTGCACAGATACGGCGCTTACAAAAGCGAATATATATTCACGTGTGTGTGTGTGTGTGTACAACTAAAGACTGTCCGTGTGGCGCGCGCTGCTAAATAATGCATGCGCATCGGCAGCGGCAGCGGCGCTGTAGTTGTGGAGAATGCTTTAGTTAAAGCGGAAGAAGGCACCGGCCGGCTGGCTGACTGCCTGACTGTCTTCTAGCAGCTATACGGCTAGTCGGATTGGCTTGCTTACTGCAATAAACTCGTTTTGTTGTCAAAAAACTTGTGTACTTTCCTCCTCAGAACCCCTCTCCGCGTGCATTTAGATGAATTTGGCAACTTTGTGTTGACTTAAGAGTATTTAGCGGAAAGGGAACGCAGTCTCAGCAGAGGGTTACGGTGTGCAAGTATAAAAAAAAATATTTTATCGTGTTTGTTTACTTTGAAAATGACATCAAACGCAGCGCAACGCGCGCTCATTTCCCTTGGGATGACATTCTTGCGACTAAAAGCAGTGAATCGTTGACTGGTGGCAACGGCAATCAATTGCAGCAAACAGCTGTACCGCCAATGTCTCCGCCAAAGTTGCTGGCAGTCAAGCGCAGTTGGGCACCTTATGTGGCTAAGCTTAGCTGTTCTCTTTCTTATTGCTCATAGCTGCTCGTGTTCCGCAAGTGCATATTGCCACTACGTATCCTTTTCGGCTTCGGTGTCCATTCGAAAGTTGCAAAGTAAATTGTGCGTTGGTAATACATTTTACATTTTTAATAGTTCGGGTGGCATTTACGACACTTGCCCAAAAGGTTTGCTCTGCGACGCTGTGCCAGTTGAAGATTTGTAGACTGTTCCACTGAATTTTGAGAACGCATTGCAACGAAAGTTTTTACTACAGTGTATATAGTTGACTCAATAGGAAGTCAATTTCTAAAAAGTTTACTGGAACCCAATATAAATTATATCAGCGACCTGAATTATGTTCTCGTTCACATATTTCCTTTAATAGTTTTGAAAGTACAGGATTTTACGATAAGAGTGACATGATTTCTTAAAAAAACAAAAATACACACTAATTTTAAAGGAATTAAAATCTTTTTAACTAAGAGTAAAGTGCAATCGATATAATTAAGTTCTGAATACAACATCATTCAAATGTCCTCCACGACTTCTTTTGCAGGAACGAATTCCATAAACCCATGTTTCGAGTGCTTTTTCTACTAAATCAAATCGTGTGTCATGAACAGCACCCTCAATATTGACCTTTAAAGCTTGAAGAGAGTCTGTTTATTGCTAAACAGCATTGGTTCCAAAAAACTCCACAAAAAGTAGTCTGAATGTATGAAATCACAATTAATTGGAAGCCATTCAATGTCACAATTTCTTGAAATAACCAAAACTGGCATATAGCACTTAACCCCGCTTTGTTGGTACCAGATATTTTCAAAATCAACTTCTTCCAAATGCGGCCATTAAAAGTTGATTATTATCGATATATAGTATACCGCTCTCCATTGACAGCTTCATTTCAAAAGAAGTACGAACCAAAAACCACACCAAACTATCAATGGTTATTCATGAATAATATGTGGATTTTCTTCTCATTAGAACTGATAGTTATGTTTATTTATCGAACCAATTAGATGAAAGTGAGCCCCATCGGAGCACAAGACTTTCTTATAAAAAAAAACGTTGTCGTTTTCAAGTTGTTCCAAGCCAAAATCACCAAATTCACGACGTTTACATTGGTCCAATGGCTTCAGTACTGAGTAAAAACATATTTATATAGATGCAAGCCCAAATCCATTCTCAAAATACGCCAAGTCATGGATCCGGACAGTTCCAATTCTTGAGATTATCTTGGAATCGACAAATTGCATTTCTAATGCTGGTATTGTCACTGGCGAAGCGAATGAAATTTTAGGCGAATTTCGCTATTTCGAATTGCGAGTGGCGAGCGCACAGTAAATTCGCCACGAAGTGGCGAAAGAACTAGCGAAGATGAATATTTGGTATTGCCACTTGCGAATTTATAAAATTCGCTTCGCCTCAACTGTCAAAATTTGGCGAACGTTTATTTGATTCGAGAATCTAATTGAAAATGGAGAAAACGTTAGTAAAATTTTAAAAATTTATTTATTGTATTTAATTAATTACAAATTTAATTATTTTTAGAATAAAGCGAACTACTCAAAAACAATTCGAGGTACTGGTGAAGTTGATGGAAGGAAATGCGGAGTTAGCCAGAGGAATGACACCGTTTGGCTCAACAAAAGAAACAAATAAGATGGAGTTGTGGGAGGGTATTGCTTCAGAGTTAAACAATATCGGCCCTCCAATACGTAGTGGCAGCGAGTGGAATAAGGTAAGAATAAACAATTTTGATTGCATATACAAATGTACATATCTGTATTGATTTGTGTATTTCTTAGGTTTGGTTGGACTACAAGCTAAAATTAGAAAGGAAAATTGCAGATAATCGAAAGGAGATTGCAGCCACAGGTGGAGGACCATACACCCAACGTAGTTTAACGCCTTTGGAGCAGGCCGTGGACGAGTTGCTCAGCCTGCAACAGGCAGTGAATCCAAGCGGAGCCGCATTTGGAAGCACTGCACCTGCACCTGCACCTGCATATTTAGAAGAAGAACATCTGGAAGATGTCGAGGTTCAGCCTGAACAGGCTGCAAATGTTAGTATTACGTCCAGACAGGCACCTACAAGCAGAGTGGAGGAGCGCGAAAATTTGCGTATGAAGACTTTGGAAAAGCAAACAGAAACGCAGGAAAGCCTTGTCGGTATTCTGCAAAACATTAATTCGGCTTGTAATGAAATTTCAAGATACAACCGAAAAATTTATGAATTAAAAAAAGAAAAATTGGCGCTTTATAAAATGAAAGAAGAAAGAAAGAAGGAAGAAAATAATGAAAAAAATAGGCGACATAAAGAAAAAATTGAAATAAAACTAAAAGAGTTGGAATTAAAAAATCTTAAATACTCAAAATAAAAAATTTTCAAAATAAAAAATAGTATTTTCTGCATATTCAAAATTAATTTCAGTTATTTTATTGTAGTTATGTTACATATATGTACATATATTTTACATATATTTTAGGGATGCAACTATACTATGACAATGCATTCGCAATTTGTCTTCGGCGATGATCTGCTGCTGTTCCACTGAAGTTTCCTTCAACTGGTTCCAGTGGTACTACCACATCAACAAAAGTTTCTTCTTCAGGATCATTCACATTATATTGTTTGCAAATATTGTGTAAAGCACAACAAACATTTACAACAACAGTTGCTTTACTAGGAGGATATCGTAGTTTACGTTCACCTAGTATACAACGAAAACGGCATTTCAGCACTTCAATTGTCCTTTCAACTACGTTCCTTGCCTTTGCATGTTTCTTATTAAAATTTGATTCTACTGTTCCTGGTAAAGCGTTTCGGAAAGGCGTCCATAGATACTCGTGTAGTGGATAACCAGAATCACCTAAAATATATTTAATTTTAGTATTTATGCATGTACATACACATATAAATTGAAGTTACCTAAGTAAACCGAATTATGATCTCCTCTTTGGTATGTTTGCTCCAGATATGTTTTTAATGCGCTATTGTTCCACACAAATGAGTCGTGGCTAGATCCTCCATATCTTGCATCAACACACCGTATAACCATATCTTGATCGCACGCCTGATAAAAATTATTTTATTTATTTATTAATAATAAGTAATAATTTATTTATTTAGTTGCTACTTACAATCATCGCATTTATGCTGTAAAATCCTTTTCGATTCAGATATAAGTGCTTGTTCTCACATGGAGCAATAATTGCAACATGGGTTCCATCAACGCAACCAACCACATTTGGAATTCCTGATTGCTCGTTTTTGCTCTTCAGTTATGTCCGTTTTGATTCAGACACTGCACAGAGTGGATTCCAATATTGGAAGCATTTCCTTAAAAGTCAACGAAACAGTGGGCTGCACAATACCTAGTTGGAAATCATTTCCCACTGTTTGCTGATAGCTCCCATGAGCCAAAAATCTGAGGATGCAGCACAATTTCAACATCGGCGATATTGACGACGATAGGTTAGTCGGACATTTTTCCTTTACGCTGTCTAGCACATACATAAATGCATCCTTACTTAACCGAAAGTTTTCTTTAAATCTGTTTAAAAAAACTTATGTGACATGATATTTGTATATGCACTTATAGCAATAGATACTTACAACACTGAAGAAAGTTCCATGGGATTGGAGTGATCTCTGATGAACCGTCGCTGCCTAAGTAACTTCGTTGTTGTCCTTTCAACATAACTGTCTTCAAAATATAAATCTACGTTGTTAAACATTTTTTTTTCACTTTTTTAAAATCACCGTAAAATTTCAAAACACACAATAATCAATTTTAATACGTCAAATATGTCAATTTCGGATGAACTCGTGTGACATTTCTCAATTATTTTAGTATGGCAACAAAAAAGTTGAGCGAATGTGTTCATTCGCCAGTCACAATATGAACATGGCGAATTTTCGCCTAAAACATTCGACTCGCCAATGCATTCGCTTCGCCAGTGACAATACCAGCATAAGTAATACGCGCCTGAACGGCAGCAATATTTTCATTACTTCGAGCGATTCTGGGTGATAGTGAGAAAGTATTTTCATATCAACCCAGTCATCCTTATAAAATTTTAACAACACCCTGACAAAATATGTCACGTGATATATGTCAATATGCTACTGATTCTGTTTTTGATATTTCAAATACCGAAAAATCAGTTTAATATAATATTATCGCTGTGAGATTCTCGCATATTCACATAAAATACAGCTCTGTTCCAGAAAATTGTTTAATTTTGGAAAAATTAGCCGATATATAATATGATTATGATATATGACAACTCGAATAACCTACGATTTCAGAGCTGAGTCCCAGGGTTGTCAAACTAAACAATTTTTAATGGATATTTTAAGTGGAGATCTTGAGAAAATACCATTTTCATCCAAAATTTTATTTTATTATCAAAAAAATTTATACGAGGTGTGCATGTAGTGGTGAACTATACCCATACGAATACTAATAACTAAGACGATTTTGAAAGGAAATAGTTATAAAACTTGGCGCTATCTATAACAAAGAATAAACCACGGATTGAAAAATAGCCTGCTAATCCTTAAATACAGACCAAGGAACACATTCATAGATGCATACATATTGAATTGTTTAAATGAGGCTGTTTCCGAAAGAACCAAACTGAAATTTGAGACTTTACGAGTACAATAATGTTTCATAGGTTTTTATCAAAGCAAACCGCATTCGATCCTTAAAAGTGCTCTTGAAAAGGCTATGAATTGTTCGTGTGTATAGTATACTTTCTACATCTTAATAAATTAAATAATTTGTTGTTTCTTACTTCCTCAAATAGGTAAGTAATACCATTCCATAATTCTGATTTATTTCAATTCCATATCTGCCAATCTGAACCACTGTGTGGGGTTTCTGGTGGTTTCTACTCCGTGCACATACCTACGGCGAATAGATGCATGTAGGTTGGTGAATGGATTGAAGCTCTCGGGAAAGTTGGAGCGGTAGGCTTTTTCCGGTAGCTCTCAAACAACTTATACTTCAGACTGCCAGAGCATTGTAGTGTCTTGCAATGAAAGTCCAAATAGCAGTCCTTATACTGCTCCGAAATGCAACTTCTTTAAGGGTGGAGTTGTGAATATACTGAATCTTGCTTTATATACTATGAGGTCGAATATTGTCTGGTTAGAGTACTTAAATTGGAAATCACAATTAACCCAGGTGACATTGCTTCAGTATTGTAAGAGTAGTTCTAAGCGATACGTAGCTGTGGAGTTACAGAAGTATTTGAAAATATTCATGCGACAACTTTTGTTAAAATAATACTTTTATAAACACACATTACATAAAATATCAGTTAATTATAATATTATTTTTTAGTTTCACATGTAAATGGCTACCTGATTCATGGCTTTTCATTCTGCCAATAATTTTCATATTTTTTACACACAATTTAAGCCAAATTACACACTGTGCTTTGCCTGAACTCTCCAGGGATGCATTTTGCTATTGATTGCTTCTATAGCAATCAAATGCTGCAACTGCCCTCAATGCATACATATTTAGAGTCATCCACCTTTCGCTAAATATTGCATTTTTTGTTAAGAGACTGGTCTGAATAGAAATGCTATTCAATAAGAATTTATTTAATTTCACTTGCGACGCGTGCCAAAAATCAAAGAACAAATTACTATAAAGTAATACTACAGCCGAGAGAGGAAGAGGTGTGGCATTTACAGTTATACACGCCTCACGAGCGCAAACAATTAGTAAATTGGGCACATTGTGGTCCGCCATATGAATAATTTATGCAATTGCAAGGCTGGTTGGGAAAAATACAAAGAAATTCAGACAATTTTATTGCATTAAATCTCAACTGCGTTACGCGTCGAGGCCTAACAGTTTGATGCACATTTTATATGTATGTATGTACAGAATGTTTGTCATCGGGGATGAGTTTTTTCCCCCACCTATACACTTCGCTTGAACTTTTTATCAATCGCATTTGTCATTCCAAACTTGCGTTTATCCTCACCTTAGCAATTGAATTTGGTGAGTTTCGGAATTTAGTTGCCACTCATCATGGATTATTATATATTACTCTGGCACGTTCGTCTGGCCTAAAATATTGTTTTTGCGAGAGTGCGAAAGCATTTTGGTCATCACTTGGTTTTTCCTGCTTCCATTTTGTTGATAGTTTTTTGTTTTGAAACAAACTTTGCGCAAACTGTCAATGTCGTAGACAAATAGTGGAGAAGGACATGAGCTCGGACTTACTTACTTAGTCCGAGGTAAGTAGGACACGAAGTGATAACTTTTACAATTTCCCTCGCGAATTCGTTTTGAAAAGTTTTCTTTATTCTCCGGTGGAATAATATTAATTTTAAGATTTGGTGATATGCCATTTTTTGGTGACAAGTAAAAACAGTAAAATTATAAATGCAATCGTGCACAGACACTGGCAGAAAATATTGAAAAACATTTTTTGATGATAATATTTTAATATGATTGAATTTCGTTGCATCCGCAATTCAATACAATTCACTGTAGTACTTTTAGTTCATTAACAACCAAGTCCTGGAATAAACTGATAAAGACTATTATGGACCAATAGTGTTCGGAACACGTTCCCTTAATATATGGTATATGGAATTAATTGACCGCGTAGTTCCTCAGCTTCTTCTGATCTTGACTTCATTTTCGAATTTGACTTTTGAAAAGCGAAGACTAAACCAGCAAGCTCTGGTCTAGTGATGAGATAAGGTAAACAAATAACGGACAGAGTGAATCCTATTTTCAGAAACTTGGAAAAGTGAAATTGACAGAATGGTGAATATGCGCGGAAAATAATAAGACGTAAAATACGAGTATTACCTTTGAAAGTATTCATTCTTCACCTTGTAGATACAGATATTGTTCTACGGGTCCCAATGTTTCAATTAAGAAGATACTGGGCAGATAAAGTGTAAAAAACTAAGGTATTGGACTTTGACAAGATGCTCTAATGCCTACAAATATATTATTCTAAATAATATAAGACAACCGAGACATTCGATATCTTTTCTAAAAATCTCAGACCTGTTGAAGGAGTTTCAAAGGGGTTAATGCATTTTTGAATTTCAATAAAACAATTCGCTTTTGCATTTATATCTAATATACAGTTATTAGAGCTCATTCTCTGACAAATTTAAAACTGATCCGGCAAATAGTTTGGAGATATGAAGGTGACATTTGAAAAAATTATTGTAATGGAACGACTTTTTTCTCAAAAAATCCATTTTTTTAATCAAAAATTCATATTTTGGCCGCCCTTTCTGGAATGTATGGTAGGCCATTTCCGCTCTGTGTAATCTGGAAAGCGTGGCCTTTACGGCCAGTGAAAACTTCTAACAGACCTGACCTCGGATCAACTAGGGCTATGATTTCAGGACTGAAGATTTTACAGCTGGTTGAACCCTAGGATGGTGATTCCGTTACCTAAAAATATAGGAATAAGACCCTGCAGAAAAGGCTTGCGAGTTAATTCAGAGACAGCTTTGGTTCCGTTAAAACCCTGACAGGCTGGGAGAACGTTCCTATCATCTATAAGTTTATGTGGAGTTGTAGGTGTAGAGGACTTGACTGATCTGAGAGGAGACCCAATACACAAGAATAGTGTAAGCAAAAAACCGAAACGGATGTGGGTGCAAGTAGGTCGGGGCCGTCCTTGTAATCCGACAGTGTCCCCTGTAGTTCGCCGCCTGGACTGAGTCAATCGTCTTCGACAAAAGGCAGCAAACAAACTTTCATTTTGAAAGCGCAGTCAGCTGCTTGGGGTGATAAGCCAGTCCGCAGAAGCCTGCCTGGTTAGTTAAGCTGAGGTGGGAGGCAGAATCGGCAGCACAAAGAGAGGAAGCTCTGCTAGATTCATGGCTCGGAGATCGCAAGGAAGGGAAATCCTGCATCGTAAAAAAATAGCATTTTTTCTGACTTTTAACCTTTTAATACATAATCCAATATGAATTTCTAATAATATTCGTCTGTAGAAATGGGTGCAGCCGGTAGCTTATAGATCTTATAGTAAGTGTCCACCAGCTGCATATTGTCTAGTGACTAGGTTTATAAAGTTTCTCCGACAGCAAATATTTTTTACTTATTAAAATTATAAAATAACATAATTTGCCTCCAATATGTGAATTTCACTTTTATTGTGGTTAATTTGAGCTTTATTCTCTAAAATAAAATACAAATATATGCAGAAGAAATTGTATTCACATATGCTTCAATTTCTAACCTTAACACTGTATGTAAACTACAAAAATTAACACTAGAAACAAGTCCTCCATTAACCTAAAAAAACAACCAACTTAATGTGATTTTTTTTCAAATTCATTTCGAAACTCTCATTCCTCTTCTCACGTTATTCTTTGTCTCAATACTAACACCTTTAAGGCACCTAGCAACTATGGTCCACAAATATAATGTTCACCAATCGAATTTGCACCTTACAAATGAGAAAAGTTTCGAACACATATATCTGGCAACACTGGCATTCACACCAATAAAGTTATGTAACTATACTTTTTTCAACTACTGCTTTGAAATTTATTCTATGGTAATGACTGTTATGCATTTCCAGGTAAGAACTCTGCTATGATTGTTATGTTTTGCTTATCCTGCCGCACACTTCACTGCCCACAACACAAACAGAAACAAAAAGTATAAGGGCTAAACAAAATCTGAACTTTCTCAATAATTTCAGTGTGTCAACGGACATTTATTGCAATGCAGTTTCCCTTTTATTGTATTCCATTTCAACTACCAAGATCGATATAATTTTTAATTTGTGTTTTCTATGGCGCAGTTGGCAAGTTTGGCTTGTAAATTGGTGACGGTATATACAAAGCATATCCTTTTTTGGGGTTTAAAGTTTTTATTTATTTGTGTGATATTAATTTGCTATTCTAGAAATCTTCTTTTACATGGCTACCACGGGCACGCTTGCAGAAGTCCAGACGCTGCACCCAATTTTCAGTTCGGTTTTCAAGCGTAAATCAGCCGATACTGCTGAAACTTCACGTTCGATATTCGTACGAAGTTCATTAATCGTCGCTGGCTTGTTGGCATAGACCATAGACTTGACGTAGTCCCACAGAAAATAGTCTAAGGCATCAAATCGCACGACAGAGATGGCCAATTAACTTGGCCAAAAATATTCAGTTATCATTGAGCGGTAGCGATTCCCATTCACAGTAACGTGTCGGTCCTGATCATCACTTAAGAAGTACTGGTGGCCAAGATGCGTCAGTTCTTACGTCAATTTGATCTTGTATGATGATGTCACAGAGATACCCAATGCTTGAAAACGACGGGTGAAAGACTGATTTGATTCCATGATGAAATTGATGAGAAATGTTAATAAAAGAGCGGGAAAAAATATTACGTTGTTTCCCATCCGACGGTCGAGAGATCGTTGAAGACTTTCCTCGTTCTGAACGACCATCGACCCCTTCAATTGATGAAGATATTAAAAGTAAAAGATATGGTGCTTGAAAATCGTCAGGCAAGTATAAGAGAGATGACAAGGGAGCTCGATATCTCTCGCGAGTATGTTCGAATGATTTTGTTGAATATTTTGAGTATGAAACGCGTTCTTGCTCGACTCGTCCCGACAAAGTTCTCATTCCTTTCATCCTATGGAATAACATAGCATTATCTGTGGTAGAGTTTTTCTTCACTAAGCGTCCTGTTGGGAATTCTCCTTGACAGTCCCTATATCCTATTCACAAAAATGTTAAAATAATTTATGATATATACGCATGCACTCATTCGACTAACCAATATTCAATCGCCACAGAACCTAAATCATAAATTTTCTAAACTTTCTCAGTGTGCATTTTCAGAGGAATTGTTGATGGCACCTAAACAGATAATTTGACCAAATGCATAACTTTCACGCGGACTAAAAACATAAATACTATATATAGATAGATGCATAGATGCATAGGTGCTACTATATGTTCACATACATATATATGTAGTATGCATACGAGTACAAACGGTTAGCATATACAATTTCAATGTAAAGCCACCCAGCGGCTGAATGTTCGCGGTTACCGGAAAGTGGCAACTAAAAATATGTTACCAGGTTACGACTGTAAAATAGCACCGAGGTATTTTCACACACACATACACATACACATTTGAATGCACCCACACGAGCGAGTGCGAGTGAGTTTGTGGATTTCGCATTTATTTTGACGCTTTTTGCTTTGAATATTCAAATATATGACCGGCTACCAGCGATAAATTATGAAAGCCGGTACTTTAGGATTACGGTATGTGCAAATTTATGGATCTAATGCTTATATGTTTTACGTGATTTTAAAGTTTCGAAGTTTAGTTACTAAATTTTGTGTATACTCTAGCAATATATTGGACACTAACCGATTTGTGCACGTGTACCTTGGCAGCCTCAGAAGGTTCGTATTAAATATGTACGGAATTGGACCATTCCTTTGGCAAAAAATATAGAGGTTCGAAAAAATAAAAAGTGTTTTAACTTCTTCTACTTGTGCAACTGTTATCAATGAACTAAAGGCCTCTTACAAAAATAGATATAGATAGGATATATCGTCATGTTATTATTATTCAGAGAGTGAAACCTTCGACAGTATTTTTGTCAACGTAAATAAAAAAAAAATCGGCAATCAAAATTCAAATTAATTCAAAAGCTCAATTGACCATTTCATACTTCTCTCAACCTTCTCAAACCTAAATATAATATTTTTAAGTAACATTTTCTAAATCTGCAACAATTACAATGCAATTATTTTGCAATTGTTTCAGGCGGCAGGCAAAAGGCATACAAAGTACATAAATTCCAAGAAAATCGTAAAAAGCAGAAAATCTAAAAATTACATCCGAGACCAAGGGATTTCAACACTGTGTCAGATTGTCTTCAACGACAGCTCACACACACACACACAGTCGTATACCGTTACTTCACACTGCAGCTAGCACTACTTTTTGTTCGTTTTTAATATGATTTCCCATCGTCCCGCTTCTATTGTCAGCTCAGCTCATCTCAGCTAGGCAGCTCTAATGCCCAGCGCAATAACTTAAAAACCGATTGCAGAAGCCGACAAGACGAGGTGTAAAGAAAACGAAATAGGAAGCCAACACTGAGTGAAAAGCAACAAGCTGACGGCATGACAAAGCTACACAGAATCTTGGATTTGGATTCCCTTATAGTTCACACTTCTAACGTACCTTTACAGGTAGGTTTGATTATGTTTGTAATACATTTTTTTCTGTCTACATTTCAAGAGGCTAATTCAAGAGGCGAGTATTGTTATTTTTTCTACGTAAGCGCTGGGGAGTTAGGGATGTTCCTGCATTTTAATATATATAGTATATATATTGTATATTTAATTGTTATTGTATGTATATTACCGCTTTGTAAGTTAATGAGAAAAGTTCGCATTAGCTGTAGGAGGTCAAATAAAAATCGTAAAAAATTAAAACTTACAGATGTACGGAATTTAAATTAGCTACCAGACGTAATTTTTAAAATACGCATAACAATATCTCTGGAGGTCAACACAATGTCAAAGGAATCAAGCCAAAAAAGCTAAATAATTTTATTCTGCATATTTCCATTTTTGACAGCTTTTATTGTGTAAAATACAAGGTTAATTAACAGGAAAAGTTCCCGACCTACAGTAGTAAAACGTATTTTCTTTTGGCCAAACTCGTTTTTTTAATGAACACAGTTCTCTTCAAGGGTGATAGGCTGATTATGGAAACCCTCCATTTTTGTATTAAGATTTGTCCTTTTCTTCAAAAAAGTCCTCCGATTCAGCAATCACCTCAGGGAGCATTTTTTTGAAGTCTTAGAATAGAACATAGTCGCTGGGGTTCAGATTTTAAAAATAGGATGGATTTGGAAGCAATTCGAAGACCTATTCATAGATTTTTGCAATTTTTTTACAGAAGCGTTGAATAGTCGCTTTTGGTGATCTTTCTTCCACGCTTTGGAGAGGGCTCATCACGTGCAGTCCTCTCGGATGATTGTTGATTGGACTTCGGGGGTCCACGTTTCATCTATTGTCACACATTGATGCGAAAACTCGGGTTTTTTAGGCTTGAACATTTCAAAACGCTGCTACCAGTCAACTCGTCGTATATAAGTGTCAGGCTGGGGATTTCTATTCGCGTTAACGCAAAATAACTCATGGACCGAAGTTCTATCTGTGAATATCTGCTGAATCGCAACAAACTCCATTCATTTCTGAAGCGGAAAGATACTGGTGATATAAAGTGGGTCACTCACGACAACGTAGGTTAAAACAGTTGTGGTTGAATAGCGGTGCAAACCTTCACCACATCAGGTTTGTACGGATTGAAAGTCAGAATGTGTTTGATAAGATTTGCAGGGAATCATCTTTTATGAGTTGCTACCTTACGGCTAAACTCTTAACTCTGACCTTTACTGTCAACAACTGGATCGCCTAAAGGGAACATTTATCTAAAAGTTAGCTAGCTGGCAGTTAGTTTTTCGCAATATGAAATGTACTGTATTCAACAACAACGCCAGACCACAAACACTGATAGTGATGTAAGCTAGACTGGGAAGTTCTTATTTATCCACCTCATAGTCCGGACTTATAACCAAGTGATCACCTGTTCCTGTTAATGATGAATAATTTTCATCGCCTCTAGAAAAGCTACTGAAACTGTATCAGTTTTTTGCCAATAGGAAAGAGGTTTTCTATGAGTGTGGCAGAAGAAAATTTTTCATTAAAATTACAACGGGTTATCGAACAATGACTTAAATGGGATCGTTCTAACTCTGCGAAATTAAATCTTCATTTCATTTCAACGCAAAAATAATCTATTTATTTGTACTAGAAAATAACGAGAATTATCATAATTTATTAGTACAATTTTCTTTACTGGACAGAAAATAGTTTATTGAACGAAGCAATGCAAAGAAACTCTGCCTAATTTTGTACTACTTTTACTGAAAACGCTACATTATTTCTCTTTGCATTGCTCTACAATAGTTTTTTTTAGCGAATTACTATAAATCTTCTTCGTAAATGCTTCCTTGTATCTTATCCATTATACAATTAACGTGACGTGAAAATTTAAAGAGATGCCTTAAAAACTAAACCAAGTACCTAGTTAAACGTAAGTTCTTTAGTGGATATAATAAATATTTTCTTTGCGAATATAAATAATTTTAGCTGAATCAAATCTTTTTCGGAAAATATTTCTTTTCATTCTAAAGATGAGATCATCTCGTTTCCCATTCAAGTCTAAAGGATATATTTTTAATTTCAGAGAAGTATACCAAAGATTATGCAATAGGTGGCGCTAGATTCGAAATATATCTAAAACGTGTATTTGTACATCGAAACGTAAGAGGTCACTTGAAAATATTTTCTCTTAATAGTAACTCAAATAGTGGTGCGAACATCGATGAATCAATTTTATACTGTTTTTTTTTTTATTTGACATAGTTCCCTTCAAAGGGATAACACTGTTTATAGCGATCATCTCTTCATTCGATAAAAATTTCTTCCCACAGAGCATTCTTTTGAGATCCGAGAAAAAGATATAGTCGCTAGAGGACAGATCTGGAGAATATGGTGAATATGGAAGCAACGCCAAGCGCAATTCATGGATTTTTGCTTTCGTTTTCACTGAAAGTCCCTTCTTTTTTTTTTCAAATGTAGTCATTTATCGGCTATTGGAGCGATTTCGTCGTGGGCAGTCCACTTGATTGATTGTCGATTGGCCTTGAGAGTGAAATGATCGAGACATGTTTCATCCATTATCACTTATTGACGCAAACGCTCGGGTGTATTACGGTTGATGAACTCCAAACACTGCTTCGATCATTAGCTTTTTTTTATCAAAACTGACCTCATGCGGATCTTTCAATTCAGTTGTTGTTTGAAAATGCATGAAAAAGCCCTTGGTGTTGATGTAGAAAGATCTCAACAAGGCGGAACACTTTTATAGTCTTTCAAAAAAGAAACTTCCCCAGCATTTAGTTGACCTTATCTGGCCCAACTAACTGCTGGCTTATTCTGGCAAGGTTAATGAAGCATTAGCGAGATCAAGGGAAACCTTACCTACGGAAACCTTACTTACGCTATGCCGGCGGATATGCTCAAACAAGTAAGGGAATATGTGGTAAAAAACTGCAATTTAATATGGGTAATAAGGTGGGTCGCTTGATGGATAGGGCATTAGGAAAGTATTGATAAACTAAGTACAAATATATCAAATATAAAATGCATTAATTTTTTACGATATTATTTCCTGTTTCTATACCGTCATAAAAGAAACTGCAAAAGAAACTGAAAATGTATGTATTTTTTGTCCATATGTAAGGATAAACCACTGGATGTACCATAAATCTCATCAACAATTTATGCAACATTTTATTATTTTTAATTAACGGTTTATGATTTAGATTACTGGCCAAAAGCTGCCGCAAAATTGTATATAATTTCACCAGCAATCCGCAAGAAAAGTAGAAAAAAATTTGTGTATTTCAACTTAATAATTCACAGCAAAACATGAGATCACACCAAACGATACGTTGAGTAAACAACAACCAACGTCGAAACAACAATCCTTCTACGCCGATTGGCATAAGCGCCAGACAGCAGCAACTCAGCAATCAGGATTTCCGAGGAACTACCGCAAAACTTATTTAACCACTAAATGTTTTTTAAGCTCAAAAAAAAAGAGTATCCGAACTGGCTTAAACGCTACGCAAGAGCTGGAAATGGCAGTCTGAGTTGCAATATCAGCAACAGAAGCAGCATTTTAGGGGCAAAGGCAGTGAAGCGGTGGCTGTGCAACAAGCAATTGCTGCAAGTGAAGCCACAAACGTTTGCGCTGTAAACGCGCAGATGCAACATGCATACATAGATGTAATATATGAAACGTATGTATGTGTGTGTGTATGTAAAAAGATGGTATACAGAGTTTGTAGCAGCAACACAGCAGATATCGAAGAAGAAAATTGTCTTCCTGTATGAATTTCATAATTTCCTTGGCGCTGATGGCTGATACAGCAGGCAGCAGCCAGCAAATGCGGAGGCGTCGGTAAAGACCGCCATGCATAAGCAGAAGGCGTCTGTAGTGGTAACCAATTTCCTTTTCGGCTAAAATCTCAGCCAAGCGCTTATTTGTTGGTAATAGTTGATAGCATGCGCTTGTGTGGGTGGGTGTATGTGTGTGTGAGCAAAGCTGAATTATAACTTTTGCAAGTGATTAAATGTTTGCGTACACTTTCTTATGCAAACCAAACACACACACACTACCACACATACGTGTGCGCAGCTTGGTGCAAATGCATTTACCGTTGTTGCTGTTGCAGCGGATTTGCCAATACTTTGGCTCATTTCAACAACTTACAAATTATGAATTTCCATTTTAAGCTGCTAAGTTTTCATTAAAATTTTGCCACACGCTGTCAGTAGTCAGCAGCAGCCAGCTGATGTGTTTGAATTGTTTTTGCAAGCGTTGCAAGTTTGATTATATTTGAGGAAGGAAACAAAAAGTTGTTAGGCTTAGTCTTTAAATTGGCAAATGTTCAAAAGCGTTCAAGCCAGAGTTCAAAAGCAATATGTGGTAGGAGCTTCAGTTACAACAAATTAAAGCAAGAAAAACCACCATCTTCGGCAGCTCTTTAAGTCAGTTAAGGTTATTTAATAAGGATATAAGAAAAACCATTAACCTCGGCTGCTCCGAACATATAATACCCTTCTCGTATGTATTTTTTAGCATTTAGCGCTGTCAAAGTAAGATACAAAAGACTTGAGATAATGCTCTTTGGTATGTTAGATCTGCTGACTTGCGTCGTGATCTAGACGTGAATTCAGTGGTAAATGAAATATCCAAAATTGCAAAGTCTCACGAATTGAGGCTTAGACAGCACGTTAATGAGGAAGCCTCTAGACTCAAAGAAACTGCTGGGCGAGAAATTCGGTTAAAACGCAAGAAGCCTTCCGACCTAGTAAGAAAACAAAATTTATTTCTTAACATTAAACTTTTTTATTTTTATATACTAGGTACAACTGTTAAACAATTAAAAAAAAAACAAAATCCGATCAGAACTATATATCACAAGGCTGTAGCGCTCTCATCGTGACGATATCTTGTCATACAGCAAACTTTTTCATACAAAGGCTTAAGATGGATGAGACATTGCGTATGAGAGCTATATCCTATAGTAGCCTGATATCGGCGTATCCGACAAGCGAACAGGGAATAAGAAATGTGCAAAATTTTAAACCGCCTGCTAGAAGACATGAGGGGCTGATTGGAATATATACAGATAGAGGATAAATCGACTCAGCTCGTCGCACTGACCACTGGTATATGGGGCATCCAAAATTTCTATAAGTTTTTGTTTTTTGTGGGAAGCATTTATTTTATGTTCCTTGAGGCAAAATATTGGACATGTATTTTTTTATTTCTACTCAATCTGAAAAATTTGCAATAATTAACATTCAACATTTCCGAAATTAAGCGAACTTTCCACAAGAATCTTCGGACATGTCGCGATAAACAAGGCGACGGTGGATAAAATAAACCACATATTCTCACGCATTAGCAGAGAGAGAATTTGAACTCAATTTAAAAAAGGGTGGATGGCACTGAGTCATCCACATGTGGGAATATCAACAACTACATGAACTCAACAAATATGGCTGATGGAGAGGGCGACGGAATCTATTGCGCGTAGCTGGACATCTGGCGATATCTTAAGCTGATGGAATACTCTATATGTTGCATGGGAAAGACTGTGTGATCAGGAAAGCTGCTAACAAAGTGCGAAACGATTAAATAACATCAATCAATGTATACTACATAAATAGCGAAGCGGTAATTAAAGCAATAATCTCACAGCGTATACCGTCAAAGGTTGCCCTTAGAAGCAGGAGGCAGCTATGGTGAGTGGATATTGAGTTTCGGGCCATAGGTGTATTCTGGAACACGAAATAGCTGATGAGAATGTTAAAATTGCCTTCCAGCTAGATGCCAAATCAGAACAGAAAAAAGCAAATGGCTGAAAACGATACGCAATGAATGTTCCGAAAGAGCTGACAGGGTGAAATGGACTGCCTTAAGAGCATGCGGGATCGCCAAAATAGTGCGTAAGGAACTGAAAAAAAAACAAGCAAGATTTTTGCTCACACGGTCCAGAAAACGGATGCAAACTTAGTCACAATGTTTTGGGCATCAAATGCGAACCATTTGGGCAGTATTAACAATGACCCATGTACACAGAAAAACTGAAAAAACTTCTCTACTTCAGTCCGGTCTTATCTAGAACTTTCACATCTAAGAGCTTCGTAGTCCAAGCGCTGAAATACTATAAACTTCACAAAAAGCTTTGACGTTTTGGATTCTGTAAACTTCAGCTGCTATTAAATTAAACCTCCATCTTTGCAATACAAACGACCTCTATGACTTGACTGTTAGTCTGAATAATATAACCAAAGATGGCGATTTTTGGAAAATAAGTTTCATCAAGTTAACGATTAGACTGACAGACGCACCAATAAAACGGTATAAATTTAACAAGAAACGTTTATACTTGAGGAGCTAAGTTTTAAGAGACCACCCCAGTGTGTTATTGATAAAAATTTCTTAGGCTATACGTAAAAAAAAAATCTAAATCGATATCTCAAGTTGTTTTTGGGTTAGTCGCATTAGCAACGGAACGTACCTGAGGTATTTGTTGAAGTCTACCCGTCTCATCCAAGCATTACAATACGGGTTCGGTTTCTTTTGTAGGCTTCTAGGCATACAGAAATATATCCACTATAGTAAAGTCGATAAATTTATTTATTTATTTATACTAGCACGTCAGGTATTTTCAGAGTTAGATATAATTTAGTTTTGTTGCCGTTATATCGAGCATTTTATAAGTAGGTATGGAGTGTTTAGTACTCGGCTCACTACATTGCAGTCGCAAACATATACAATTTCCACGATCATTTTGCACAATGTCACATATACTCGTGTACATATTTTGTCAAAATTCAATTTTCTTTTCAAATGTTATTTTGGTATTTTTACATGCTGCTTCAACTAGTCCACCAAAGTCTGCTTACTATCTTCGAAAGCTAGCAAAATATTTGATTATAAAATTCTTTGCAAAAAATTGCTTAAAAAAACGGAAAATGAAAATTTGAGAAATGGAAAATGAAAATTCCTCGAATACTCAAGAAACCTTTTGAAAACAAATCTATTTTTCGCAAATGCAAATAAAAGTAAACTAACCCCTCCATTTACACACTAGAAGAAGGGATTCTAATGTATACAAGTAGATATGTTTGTGTGCATTTGTTAGTTGTTTTGGCTTGCATGTATGATTTTAGTTTATTTGCTTCTTTGTTTGTTGTAGACTTTCGGATATTTGCTGATGTCATCGCCAAATCCAATTTTTCTTTGCAAAAGATGACCTAATCCTTGCACGAGTGGAACACATCCGGTTTCTGTGTGTGTATGTGTATATGTGTCTGTTAGTATATTTGTATGTGTGCTGCTACCCACTCTAATTTGCAACCCTTTAACTGGAATGTAAATATATTTCAAGTGCGATAGCGTTACACATGGCTATGTACACAAGCAAGTGGGTGCCCCTTGAAGGCTGCTACAATTTCGCATGAGCAGTTGCACTCCACACTTATCACAGCAAAACTCTTACTTTCATCCAAAGGATATGCATAAACATATGCATATACAATTACATATACATATAAATATACATATACATGTTCATATACATATACATACACACATTTATATATAAATACAAATAGTATAAACGAAGCATGCAGGACATGTGAAAGTGCTCGAGTTTATTTATGTTCTTTTGCAAACAGGAGTGTTTATGTGTGTGTGTATGTTTGCATATGGGTGAGTCTGTGCACATAAAACATTTAAATTTCCTAATACAAATAGAAAACAACTCGTTTTGGACATGTTTTTTCTATTTATGCACACATACACACATGCATATGACTGTGCAAATTATTGTTGTTGAATTTTCTGCTAAATGTCTCTTATACCAAGGCGGCAAGCAATAAAAATTGTTTATACAATATTCTGCTGCTTGCAAAAACATACTGTGTTTGTTGGTATGTGTGTGATTTTATTTTTATGACATTTCATTTTTGTCTCTTGCTTTACTCTGGTCATTTGTAGCCACTGGAAATCCTTAACGGAAGCACCTTTTGTAATTTTTGATGTGACAAGCGGGATATAAAAACACACACACACAAGCATAGACAAACACATGCAAGTATTTATGGTCTGAAGCATGCATGTGTATGTGTAAATAACTTGTCCGGTCCAGACAGATCGACAGCATAGCATTTGAGACGGCAGACCTTCATTCAGACATTTCACATCACATATTTTTCTCTTTACATAAACACACACAAACACAAAACAAACTTACATATAAACATACACACATATCTAACATGAAACCTGTGTGTCCCGGTTCTGCATTTGCAATATTTATTTAGGCTTCACGCTTAGACACACACACACAGCTGCGTGCAGCAGAGTTTTGATTGCATTTAAACATTTATTGCATATTTTTATTCGGAATATTTTTATGCCACATTTTTGTTGGACTTACTTCTGGTCTTTGTGGTTGGCCTGTTTCTTAATCTGTGCTTCCTTTTGTTTGCAAATTTCATCAGCAGGACATACATAGTGTATAGTATAAATTGTTTTATTTGTCGTAGCCGAAATATTTTTCCAACACAAATATTTGCCAGTAAGTCAATTTTAAGATTTGTGTTGTTAATTTATTAAAAATTCTTTTCTCTTTTGGAAATAATCAATATTGTTTGTTCTGATTGTAGTAGCAAATATTTAAGAATAATAAAGAAATTTTAGTGAAATATTTAAAATATCAAGGGGTATATTTCTTTAATGAAATTTCAACTTAATGGCGTGTCAAAAAATTGTTTGCTCTTTAGGCTCGGAACTATTCCATCGACTTCACTAAAATATATATTTATAGTGTTGAATTTCATTTCAAAAATATTTAAAATGTTCTTGGTCACTTCCATCGTTAAAGAATTTACCGTGAGTAAAATTGTTTGCTGATTTTTATATCCTTAACCACAGCAGCCCAGGGTTTGTCTGGAAAGTAATACGACTGAGTCGATTTAAAAAAATGTATTGAACCAATCATTACAGTTCTTTAAAAACTTTCAAAATAGACTCCTTCTGCCAGCTCGATTTCCAAGCATTGAATGCTTGCCCTTCATCGGCCTTTTCAGGCGAGGAAACATAAAAAAGTCCGGAGGCCACATCTGGGCTGTAAGGCGACTGCGGGAGCATTGCGATGCCGGCCATGGTTAGACAGCTGTCACAAGAAAGCAGTGTGGACGATGCCTTTGATGTCAAAAAAGACAATGACAATGTTTTCACTATGGACTTGCTCATTCTTCCCTTTTTTAGGCGAGAAGACGCCCGTGTGTGCCAAAGCTATTTTTTGTAGAGTTATGTGAAATTGTTTGTCTATGTTGATAAGTGTGACACGATTGACGCCTTGGAGAGAAAATATTCGCGTATGATGAATGCAACGATCGCAGATTAGAACTCTTGACTAGAATTCAACTAAGTCCATGTATAAAAAAAGAACACAAAAGCATCCTCCAACAGAAAATGTAATCCACATTTGACTTCCAAATAATCATATTTTGCTGAGGAAGCCAATTTGACTTACATTTCACATGTATGGGTGTATCAATAGATTACTGGACTTTCGAATATAATATAAAGAGATAATTTAATTACCTTCATTCTCAATTAAAATACAATAACAGTTTCAAACCTGTTATAAAGGGGCATCCATTTCGAGGTTCCTACTTTTTAAGGAAAAAACACAGAAACAAATTCAAGTTGAATGGGGAGCGTTTATTGTTATTCTAAAGAACATTCTTGGCATTTATTTTTTAAAGATTACGTTAGTCGCAACTATGCCTCAGGCGTTTCATCTGTTGAGTTTAATTTGGGATGACTTTTTCGAGCATTTCAACCGGTAACTGGCGAGTGATACGCGTGATGTTTTTCTCGAAGGCCTGAATCGAAGCAGAATCGTCCAGATCGACTTTAGACTTTACATATACCCAACAGAAAAAAAAGGTTATAGCTGGGACATCACAAGACCTTGTTGACCAATTGACCAGTCAAAAATGTGAAATTATCTTTTTCACCGAAGTTTTTAATAAACTGACACTGATTGATGTGAAGTATCGGAAGTGGCGCCGTCGTGTTGAAACCACGATCTTCAATTTCAGTCACCAAGTAGTCGGTTATCGTGACGCGATAACGGTCACCATTGACTGCTACGTTCTCACTGGGCCAAAAACCACACCAAACCGTTGTTTTTTCAGCCCATTGAGCCAGAAATGGGCGTCTTCGCTGAAGAAAATTTGGCACGAAAACATCAGATCTTCCTATAACTTTTCAAGAGTCCATAGAGCAAAGTGATGTAACTTGGGAAAGTCGAGCAACATTCTTGCACAAACTGTATTTTATGCACTTTCGATTTAAGACTTTAACGTAAAATAAGCCAAGTCGCTCCATATGTCAGTCCGAGTTTCTGCAAACGGCTACTCTCCACGGTCTTTGTATACATTCTGAGCTACGGCTTCTATATTTTTTTCACTGTGATATTTCATGATGAAATGCCAAATCATACTGACAAAAATAAAATAACAGCTTGAACACGACTTAAGCGAGATTTGTCTAAAAAAGCCATTGTAAAAAGTACCTCTACTTGGATTATTCGTTATTAAACAAGCATTAAACATAAATATTATCAATAAATAATACATTTGTTATTCAAAATCTTAATTTAATTCCGTAATACACCTGCTAAACTCAAACATCGCTTTTTAATACCCTCTTCAACATAGAAAATATTAAAAATTAATTTTAAAATTTTCATTACTCATAAAACGTTTATGCACACACTTGTGGTAATACTAACCGTATAAAAAAATTATCCAAAAATCGCTGTTGCGAAAATATGTTGCACATAAATGTAACATATTAAGACAGTTTTTGAGAAAGGAACTTCAATATAGGGCGTTTACACTCACACACACACATCCAAAAATCAACGACTTGCCTAAATTGAGGTCTAATACATGAATTTATGAAAACATATTACATATATAAATTCATATAAGAAACACATATGTGCGACTCTTGTTGCACAAAGTTTTCTTCAACATACCACATAGTCTGCTGAACCCCTTTTCAAATGGCGTACGCGTCTGCCACATGCATGTGCGGCATTATAAAATTTACAAAAATCAAAAGTCCACAAAAAAAGCGTTCACAGAAAGCAACATACTTTAACGACATAATAATAAATTTAAATATGAATTGCGTTGAAAACTCACTCGCCACTTTAGTGGATGGGAGACCGCGTGGCGCTTAGAAAAAATGGAAATTTCGCTACTAACTCGTCGACAAACATCAAAAGCACCAACAGCAACAACAACTACTCGCACATGTAGTCATGACATGCATGCCTCGTGTGTGCGTGTGTTTGGTGGCTGTAAGTGGAATGTGCATAAGCGGCAGCTAGCATACTTCTGGGCGCGCCAGCGTATCCCTTAATGTGCGCTCAGCGCCTCATCTGTTTATGTCAAAACAATAATTTCTCCAACCCCATTTGAATTTAAAGCTTTCTAAAAATGACAGAAAATGGCCGCCTCACTTGCCTCTTAATGCACGTTGCTGCTGTGGGTGTGTGTGTGTGCGTGCGCACTGAATGTGTCAACAGCCCTTTTTGAAAAGTGTAACGGCCACCAAGATGTGTTAACATTTGCCCAGATCGTTAATGTTTGTCATATATCTTGCTTAGCAGGCAGTAACAACAACTATAACAAAATTTAAGCGCATCCTTGGCGCCTCCTGGGTTGTCACACAGTTTTCGCCATTGAATGTTTTTTTTAATTTTTCCACTTTTTTTCTATTGTTAGTAGCTCATTCTCTGGCCACTTCACGCCTTGGTGACCTTTTACAAGTCCACCGCTTTTTATGTTCTCTCCGCCACACGCTCTGCTCCTGTAATTCAATCTCCCATTTAAGCAGCTCAAGTTCAAGTGTTGTTGTGCCTATATGTGTGCATGTTTTTGTTGTTGTCTCTTTCAATTTTGCATAAATATAAATGAAATATGTTAGTTGGTTGTTGTTCTGAACTTTTATGCCAACTTTCGACATAAACATATCCTTTTAGTGGCAATCCTTTTCACTTACTTTGTACACACACTCAGACTTGTATATATACGTTTACATTCATACGTTTACATATTCTGTCCGTCTTTTTATTGTTTGTTGTATCTGCCACATTTTATTTTTTGAAGTTTTATAGCCGTACACACTGGACATTTCCGTACTTGCCTTTGTACTATTGGAGGACTCAAGCCTATAGCTGTCTACATTGATAGTACTTGCATGTATGTATGTGTATATATATTCAGTAAGTAGGGTTGTGCATGTGCTGTGTTTACTTACATATGAAAATATTAAGGAATAGCGTGTTTGAAAGTTCTTTATTCATATTTTTAGACCTTATTAGATTCGCCCAAATACAATGTAGAGTTTTGGCTTTAGCTTCAAACTTAAAATTGAAAATCATTATATCAGTGCAAGAGACAAAATATATTTCGCAAATCTCCCTTTACTTTTTCATTAAGTTGCATATTTAAGTTTCATAATGATTTTTTTTTTCATTGAGTTATAAAATCCATAAGAAATAAAAAATCTTCCCAAAAATAATCAAACTTTAACTATTAATATCTTTTAAACGTTTGGGTTTACGAAAAAATCACAGGAGACCTTTTTTAGGGCATTAAATTTCCTACAAACTCTAGGGAACAAGATATTTTTTCAAGTAGTTGGAAGCGAGATATAAATTTTTGTATCTGATAAAAAGACAAAATAGAAAACTGTATGTAGGAGGACCTTCTCGGTACAATTAAAAACTCAGATTTGGAGAGGCTTTCTTAGAGGTGTCTAGGGACTTATTTTTCCGAGTACCAATCGAAAAAAAATTAAATTTTTTTGAAACACCCTAATATACATACATCGTACTAAATACTGTTTATTTAAGTAAAATATTCAATGCATACAAAATGTAAATAATTAAATCATAAGTTGTTATGCCAAAGTGCAGAGCACAATTACACATACAAAACTTTAAATAGGTGATCAAACTTGGCAATCTAACCTTTGAAAGTAAAATTTTAAAATTGTTCTATACAATTTAGGAAATTGATTAATTCCGATTTTCAGAAAAACTTTAGCTTTTTTTCAATAGCTTTTTCTTTGACAGATCAGAATTTTTTGGCATTTCATCATGGATTACAACGTTTATAAAACACTCAACTTACTAATGTAACTTCAAGTTCTGTAAGGAGTGTGTTTCGCGCCATTCATCTCACCTATGGGCAACACAATCGGCCCACTGAGCGTACTATTCGCAACACTATCATTCATCTTCAGACCCAGTATTCATTATTGGATAATATTAGACCGAATACACCACGCCCGGCTCGCAGCGAATAAGATATAGCAGCCGTTGCTGAGAGTGTAAACGAACACCGTCGGCTCTCAGCGCCGTTCGCAGCAAATCGGACCGACGTATAAAACGACTTGGCGCATTTTACGTCGAGATCTTAAATTGAAAGCATATAAAATTCAGCTTGTGCAGGAACTAAAACCGCTCGACCTTCTCAAGCGACATCGATTCGCTCTAAAGACTCTTGAAAAGTTCCAAGAAGATCCGACGTTTTCGAGCGAAATTTTGTTCAGCGATGAAGTTCATTTCTGACTCAATGAGTATGTAAACAGGAGAATTGCCACAATTAAAACAAAGAGCAACCTGAAGAGATTCAAGAGCTGTCATATTCATATATGTCATATTCAGAGTCATCATATTCTTCAAAAATGACGCCGATGAGAATGTACCCATCAATATCGACCGTTACGGCGCCATGCTAACCGACTATTTGATGCCTGAAGTAGAAGCTCGTGATCTCGGCGACATTTGGTTTCAACAAGACGGCGCCACTTCCCTCACAGAGCGAAAGATCGAAGGAAATTGACTATTATGTTGTTGTCTTCGATATACAATGTATTTTTCATAAAACAAATAAAATATTTAACTTTTGTTTGATTTTTACTACTAAACTGAATCTGCTTAAACCAGCCAAAAACAATTAATATCATTATTATTTCATATTATAAGTCTTAATAGTATATGTGAAACCCGTTTGGAAAGGAAGACGAAATAACATAGACAGACATTCATTTCTTACAAATAAAGGCAACCTTTACTAGGATATTTAACTGAGCTGCTCTCCCGCTTTTTATCAGTTTGAAACACTTGTATTTTGTATAAGAAAGATTAATTCGGGGAAAAACTAATTTTACTGATTAGTCACATTTAAGAACAATTCTCTACAGAGGCTGCCTAAACCACCAATAGCTCTCAATATAAGCTCCTTTTGAATCAATTAGTTATAAGCAAGCATACTAATTGCTTTAGACTTAATTTAAGAGGGGTTTGTAAAACTCAACAGTTTTTCATGGCCATCATTTTGAGGTGAAGGTGTTAAGTTCAATTGAGAGGCAGACCGCAACAATTGCTGTGACACGCATTTTAACGCATTACAAGTACTTGGGTAAATAAACGCCTGCCCTGGCTACCCAGCGAACCAAAAGGTGAATGTTTGAGATAATTATTATGTATGTATTTTCTATACAGAAGTGTTAACAGAACAAAGTCATCAATATCAAATATTTCTGATTATTCTGTATAATCGTAGGTTACCTTTTATATTGCGGGAATAGGTCACCTCAATGATGCAATCTGGTAACTCACAATTTTATCGTAAAGTTTCACATTTTTTTTAGACATGACCGTCATTTGTGTTGCTTACACTTACTAAAAATACTCATCTCGACCAAGAAATGGAATTAAAACACGAATATTTTTGCTTGATTATTTTGATATTAAGCAATGATTTGAAGTCGTAGATCACTTAAGACAAGTATCGCGAAGGTCGCCGAACATCAGTTGATCTGATATCGCCTATCGTGATATTCAGCTAACTATAGCTACACACAATATATGTCAAACATTTGAAAAAGGCTCGTGTGGATGGGTTGAGAAAAATGTTAAAAAACTACAATAACGGTTCCTCGAAAACCGTCTATAACATCACAACAAAACAAAAACAAAAAGTCGACTGTATAAGTGTTTCTGTATGAGTCGAATCGCACAAAGCTTATTGGCGCACACTTCCAAGCAATTTGTTGCCTGTTTTTTTTTTTAGAAAAATTGTTTTCCAGTAATCTTTCAAGAAATCAGGAAGCCCAACCGCCGAAGACGTATCACTCTACAACACGGCAATGCGATCTCCCAACCATCGACTGATACAACTGCATTTTTCAGCACTTAAAATATCAATTTCATGAGTCATCCGCCGTTTTGACCTAACTTGGCGTCAAATGACTTCATTTTATTTCTATTTTTCCACACCTCAGGTAGCGATTGACGCACTCAGAGCGCTGTGTTCAGAACGCAGAGTGGCAAATAGCAAAAGTCCCACAACAATTGACTCGTCTTCACAGAGAATAAAACAATAGAGCGATTTTCGACTGTTAATATTTGTGTTTATTCTCGAATCCCAAAAAGGTCAATTGTCAAAGTTATCTCAATGTGGTTTAGGTAAAATAATTCATTATCTTCATTTGCTGCCCAAGTTCTCTTTGGCTGTCTAAATTTCGCTATATAGAGGTTAAAATTACGAGGATCTCATACCCTCGGAATGCCAGCGGGTGAAATATTAGGCTCAAACTGTTCTGTCGGTACATGAGGGTTGGGGTTTTCCTGTTTAAAGATTTTTGTGACCACAAAAGAACGGTGTTTAAAATGTCAAAGTGGGATCCTCGTTACCTCTATCGCGGAGTTCAGATCGAAATCTTTAAAAGAAGGCGTTTATTTTTATAATAGAACTAGCCGATTGCAGCATTTGTCATACCACTTGGGGAAAGAGGACTTCAGATAGACATATATATGTAGATATAAATGAGATATGAATGTCGAAGTTCTATTTTTTATGTTTAATTTTTCACACGACCGCATCGTTGGAAGCGTGGGCCACGCTGCACTTTCTTCCATGACATAGACTTCCCTCCCATAGTTTTGAGGACTTAGAACACATCTAAAGTATATGTATTTTACGAAAAACTTTAGAACCCGTCATTTCTGCTCGCTGGGTTTCACCACACTTATGCCTCAAGTGCTTGCGTACGAACACATGGGCTTACGCATTGCAAAAAGGTGGTGAAAAACATGGAAAAAACAACTTGAAGCAACTTCATGCAACTTCATGCAACCACTAAACGTAAGCGTTGCACTTGCCACCGGGATATAAAATGCATTTTAATGCCAAATAAAAACGGAATGACACTGAAAAGCGTTTCGAATGCGTGGGGAAATAAACCGTTGCCGCCAACGCCGGGGTGCCTTAGGGTAAATGCACATTGCTGGCACGAAGAATGAGCCGCCGTTGAGCGGTATTATGAGGTATTTGGTTGCGGTGCTTAAGGTAACAAAAGACGCGTAGCGCAGAACTAAACTTAAAGCAGGCGTCAAAATGTCTACCAACGAAGTGGAACACAATAAATGCTAAACAACAAAAGCAAACAGAAAAAAATAACGGTAAATAAGTGCAGCAGTGAAGTGCTGCAACACGACCACACAATAATGCAACAGACAGTCAACAGTCACATGGCGAAACGTAGACATGACGGCGGCGGTGGCGGCAACCGCACATTTGAATGGCAAGAAATGGCAAGTGAGCGCTATAACTGTGAGCTGTGCGGTATGCAAGTTTCGCATTACCCGCAAAGGACATGCCAAGTGGAATGCCACTGTCTGTTAGATAACTGCAACGAATTGCATGCCGCTAAAGTTGTTGTTGTTGCTGTTCTACACACGCTTGCTGTGCCGTTAATGCCATTACTGCTTGGCGCAAGTGGTATTCTTCTTGTTGTTGTTGTAGTTGGTAATCCAGCCGGCAGACAGGTTAAATACGCCACAAGGACACGCCGCATGTGTCGCCGCTGGGATGATAACTGCCACAATAAGAACTTTATGCTCGTTCGCCAGTGTGCCGGCAATGCCAAAGCCGCCGCAAACAGACTGGAAAAGCTGCTCGCCGTGCTGCTCAGCACCAGAGAGGAAGAGCTGCGCGCTTGCAGGAAAAAAAGTGCAAAATCCAAACAAAAAAGCGCCAACACAAACAAAACCCGAACTACAAGATGCGTGTGGCAATACTTTGCGACAACATCTAATAGCAAAGTTTTAGAGACCGCAGCGTTGAAGAAAACACACGAAGTCGGCGGCGCTACATGATACAACGATAACGGCTATAAACAAATTGCCAATTCGGTGTTTTCGCTCGCATCTACTTGTCTGCGGTCACATGTTCATCTGCGCTGGTATGAGTTACGCGTACGTTTGTGTGCGTGTGTGCTTTGTTTGAGCTTTTGTGGCGTCTCACCCGTGTAGTTGCATCTTGGAATGAAAGTTTGTGGTTTATCAACATGCTATGTGTCGTTTGACTTTGTGCGGAGTTTTCTGTTAACTAGCCTCATTTAATATCAACGAAAACAACAACAGCTACAAAGCAATTAAACGACGGAAAAGGTGTCGACAGAGGACAAAAGGGATGTTAAAAGATAATAGAGGCAAAATACGAAAAAATAGGAGCGGAAGGAGAAGAAGGAGCAAAAATTGAAGATTATTTTTTCTTTTTTTTTGGTTTTTTTAAGAGTTTTATTATATCATCTTTCAACAAATTAGGCAATTCGGTTACCAGAGAATTTTTTTAATTTAATTTTTAATTTCATGATCCTAAGAAAACATCAGTACGAAAAAATTAATTGCTCAAAGTATTTTTTTTTATCAGAATTACTACAATTGCATTTTTTTTCAACTCTTACCCCCTCAAATGTTAGTAATTGACAAGCAAAAAATCCTCCCTTAAGCCAGGCGCTGTAGCTTAACTCTAAGGGGTGGCTATTTTTTTAGATTCCCATACATTTAACATAAGAATTTAAATTTTTTCATTCAAACTAAAATTTCACCAACTAATTTTCATTTCTCAAAAATAACCATCACATATTCATAACTCACTCAGAAATGTTTTTTTTTTATTTTTATTGAAAAAATTCCAAAATAGTTAGGCCACAGAGTCTGTAAAAATTCGGGTCAAGCGCAGACATTTTAAAGGATGACTACTAACCATGGACCTAGTAACTGAACTCTATCTGACAATGCAATGGACCAAAGCTGGTCTATGCTTGGCTTATTGGCCTACGAGATTAATATAACCTTGTAAGTATATGGATTATATACATTTCCAGCCACGATTAATTACTCTATACATTATAAAATTTTTACTTTTATAGCTCCATTCAGCATAAAGTCCTATTCATAATTATTAGGGGAAGTTTTTAACCAAGTCAAAATCATCGATCTAGTACTTTGTCGAAGAAGCCTGAGTTTCCAAAAATACCAAATTTTATTTTATGAAATACCCATTGACGCTACCCCACCATATATCATATACGACTCAAATCTAATGTAAGTCAGCAGCAAAGTCCACTCTTTTTGGAAGCATAAATTCGTCTGGGTAAAATCGCTCGTAGTTGAATACGAAATGCAAGAGTTGATTCAATACTCTAAAGGGATACGTGCATAGTTATACCCTAAACTGGGTATATTTAGTTTACTAAGAACACGCAAACAGAAACGTCAGATAAACCGAGTCGATTTTTATGCCCGTCTGTCCGTCGTTTAATTTTAAAATATCGATTTGAAATTTCGCAAACGTCTTTTCCTCTCCAAGAAGCTGTTTATTTGTCGGAAGCGCCGATATCGGATCACTATATCATACTGCTGTCGAACAAAGTGAACGATCGGAATCAAGTCATTGTATGGGACTCTTTTTTATTTGACAAAGGACCACTACAACATACTATATAGCTGCCATACAAGCCGACCGACCAAATCAATTTCTTGTAAAAAAAATTTTTTTTTTTTGAAGGGTGTTCAAGTTTCGGTGCCACCGATGTTAAATTCTTTTGTTTGTTATGTTCTGAATGCTGTAGTTTTTTAGGTCCCGAAATACTACAGTTGTTAGTTTGTCTATGAAGAAAGAATCATTAAACATCTCATGGATGTCTTCTCTAACACCTTTTTTCTGCAACAGTGTTGAAGTTCTTTGAAAGCGATACTTGCAAAATGAAAGAGAAAACGCTATAAATGAGAATCTCTTTCAATACCAAATGTGTGCAGTTACCAAGCTGGATGATCAAATTTGACCCGGACTGATAAAAAGTACATCTTCCCATATTTTAAACCAACCTTTACTAACGCCTTCAAAATAGGCTCCTGAATCAAAACAAGCAGGCCAATGTTTCATCTAATTTTCCATATATTTGCTATAAGGCTCGGTTGGGATGGCTTTCTGTGCATTCAGTGCCTTCAGGGAATTTTTGTTTCGTTTTGGTTCCAGCTCATTTTTTCAAGTGTTGGCTAGATTATGGAACAGATTCGTTGGCAAATTCATAAAGCCACATCTTCTTACAATGCTGGGTTTGATGAGTGCTGGGTGCTGAGCTACGTTGGAAAGCACCTCTTTTGCGTCTCATAGATTGGGTTAAGTCGTAAGGTTGATCTTAATCGATGGATCTTATTTAGACAGATGCCCGTCTTTTGCGATACCCATAAATTGCTTAAAGTGGATCACCCGATCCTCTTATGTTGACATAGGTAATTTGTGAGCCTTTCACAAATTTGTTAAGAAGGCTAATAACAATCCTATTCACTTCTTTAGGTTCGCCAAAGCTGTATTTAGCTATTGAAATTGCAGTTTGGTAAAAGCCCGGCATCAATAGAGGAGGAGAAGTCGTTCTTGCAAAAGATTCATTAGTTAAACTGGATTGTATCAATCCATAAGAGGTATTGACATTCTTACCTATCTTTTAGTCCCAACATCATGACTTTCAAGCACTGTTTCTTAACGCTTTCGATGTTGGAGTCGTTTATATAGCTGGTTGGACGATTCGCAGCAGGCAAGCTTTCAATGACTTCATGATCTTTAAAGAACGCTCATAAACTTGTTTTGTGATAAAGTAGACTCCCAAAAACACTTCTGCAACATGCCCAATGATTTCGTAGTCGTGAATCCTTTGACAACCAAAACATATAGGAACACATTTTTTGTCTGTCGTAATTTTCGAGCTAATTTGTCGCCAAAGAAAGTAAAATTTTGTATTATTCATTCTACTGAATACCCCACCCGCTTCTTGTTTTTTACATTCTAAATGCGCACCCCTCGTCTTTTTCTCACTTTGCCGAGTTGTATGTGTCATGCAATTTGGTCGCATTGACACCTTCCGATTCCAGGAAGTAAGTAAAAGCCGAAAATACAATACACAAAGGGATCATTAACACGTGACTATGCCACAAGCGAACACAGCAAAAAACTTGCGAGCCCAAAAATGAAAACCGTGTAAAAACAGCCCAACTAATGGCAGGTTCATCACACCCCCACTGCCAACTCTTCCCCCAACAGCGCATTAATTTCACATGAAGCAGCGCACCGACGTTAACGCCAAACATAAATAAATGAAAATAAAGTAAACACAGGTAAAAAATAAAAAATAAATTGAATAACAACAACCAAAATATATTGAAGGAAAGTGTCAAATTTTTACAGTTGCACTTATGCTTGCAAGTCAAAATATGCCATGCCACCAAGGAATGCCACACTCGCCCTCAAAAGTTGACAGGTAAATTTGTAGGCGGATGTATGTATGTGTGACTGTATTTGAATTGTATGAAACACGCCAACAATGAAAGCACAAAAGGTGAATCGTGTGGAGTGCGAAGTGTGAATGAAGTAGCCAAAAATTAAAACCCAACTTCACACCTTTGTAAGGTTTCACGGCAGCACTTCTCGCTTTCCTTCCTTTCCTTCGTGAGGGCAAAATATTATGACAAACTGCGAGCTAAACAAAGCAAAGCCTTTTATATATACATACAAATATAGTATGTGTAGAAAGATATGGTTTGACAACTCTCACTCCATTCAGAGTTGATTTTTATTTGCGTTTATGTTTTTATGGTGTTCGTATTGCATTCGTATTAATGTGATTGTGTGTTTGTGTTTGTGAAAGTGCGAATTTTGTTACCTTTTATATACTCTGAGGTGGTAAAATTTTAATTACGTCGTAATATTTGGCAATTTTTGCTGTCATACATTGTGAAATATAGTATGGAGTGCCTTCTATACAGCTTTGTGATGAGCAAGGATAAAGTTTGTTGTTGAAAAAAAGCAAGGTTTTAACGCAAACGAAATTCGAAAAGTGTTTAAAATATTTTAATTAAGCAGAATAGTATGTAAATAAAACATCAACACTATGTATAATCTAAGCTTCTTAAATCACTTTCTGTCTTTTGAAATTATTATGACCGGTCAAAATAGAAGGCGCTAATTGAATTAAATCCATATGATTTTTAGTTACCCCTAACTTCAAACAGAGTATATGTAAACTTGATAATCAGATCTCGGGCCATTAGTTTATGAGTTATATTATTTTGTGTTGTAGCAATTTGTGTGTAAAAAAAAAAAAGTATTGCTAATATTGAAAAAATGTTGAAGCAAAAACTTGGCTTAATCACGAGTTTTGGACACTTCCTCAGGGAAATCAACCATCAAAGAGTTGTTAAGACGTGCTAAAACGAGTTCTGAAGACAGTAAACGCAGTCGACTCCCACAAGCGGTTGTTAACTACGAAAACATCAAAAAAGTCCACAAAATCACTTTAAGTGACTGTAAAATGAAGTTGTTCGAGATAGCAGGCACTCTAAAGATATCACCACAAAGTTTACAACATATCATTTACGAATATTCGGGTATGAGAAAGTTCCGTGCAAAGTGGGTGCCGGGCCAGCTAATTTTTGCCCAAAACAACGACGAGTTGATGATTTGGAACTGTTTTTGAGGATGTTTAAGTGCAACAAAAACGAGATTTTGCATCGAGATGTGACAATGAATGAAATATGGTTACATCATTTCACTCTGTAGTCTAGTTAATAATCATCCGAGTGGACTGCACACGATGAACCACTTTTCAAAGCGTAAAAAAACGCAACAGTCGGCTGGCAACGTCATGGTGTCTGCATTTTGCGATGCACATAAAATAGTTTTTATTCGCTACCTTGAAAAAAGGAGGAGAATCAACATAACACAACGTTATTAGACCATTTGAAGCACCAATTCGCCGAAAATCGGCCGCATTTGAATGAAAAGAAAGTGATGTTTCACCAACACAATGCACAGGATCACAAATCAGTGATAGCGATGGCAAAAATCCATGAATTGACCTTCGAATTGCTTCCGATTCAATTGTATTCCCCAGATCTAGCCTACAGAGACCGCTTCAAGTTCACAGATCTGAAAAGAATGCTCACTGAGAAGAATTTTTCGTCCAATGAAGACGTGATCGCCGAAATTGAGGCCTATTTTGAAGCAAAGTACTAACGTACTACAACAATGATATTTTCCATATCCTTTTGTTACTTCGGCAGTGTTATACGGAGGATAAAAGGAAGACATCACCAACCGTATAAAGGAATATTTGTGTGCTCTAATTGTGGTGTGGAGCTTTTCGATCATTACGCGGCGTACTTAAATAAAAACATTCAACTCCAACTCCAATGTGGGACGAAATTCACAAAATAAAATGGAGCTGGTTCGGACATGTTCTGAGACCTGATCCAGATACGTTTATTGCCTGTCTTGTTAGCTATTACTCAAGTTGTTCATGGTTATTATGAACCCAATTGTTATGCATTTATTAATTTAGTACCCAAATCTTTATAATGGTGTTAATTTATTTGGTCCTGAACCAATACTAATTTTGTCGCCTTTAAAGTAATACCCACCAGATTACGACGGCTTTACCAGTCCTCGAAACACTTTCCATAAGCCCTTTTGAGGGTGGCCTTCAGTTTCTTCAGCGAAAGAAAACGGGTTCCATTCCGTTAATTGTTGATTTGTTTGCATGACAAACTCAGAAACCCATATCAGTTATACTCGTAATGCTCTTCATGAATGTGGCATCGGAATTCGCACGATCGGGCATGTCCAAAGAGATCTTTTTTCGGTTCTCTTTTTGAAAAAAATAAGCTTTATCGGGACGAGTCGAGCAAAACCCGAAATATCCATCGTATGCTTCACTTTTCTAGTATTTTCATCAGTTGAAGAGGTCGAAGCTCGTCCAGAACGAGGCATGTCTTCTGCGGTTTCTCAACTGTTTTTTTGAAAGTTTTTTACCACTCGAAGGATTGTTTTTTTTAATAAAACTGAATCACCTTAAGTGTGAAACTTTAAACGCGTTTTTCTCGAAACTATGTTTTTTGAACTGGTGACAACGGTAACTTGAAAACCACTTAGTAGATTTTAATGAAATTTATAGCTTTATGTATTCTAATAATAAACTCGGGTCTGATCGACGATTTTTTTTTTTGAAAAATTTCAATTTTGTAAGACCAATTAACTGTTGTTTTTTCGCAAAAGTTTAGAAAAAAAATTCCTGAGGCCGCCATTTTGTTAATTTTGAAAAAAAAAATCCTTCGATCAGGCCCAGGATTATCTATTTATAAAACTAATTTTTTTTTTGTCCACCAAGTTTGACTGAGAAAGTTCAAATATTCAATATCACATACACAAGTTTTGACTTGTTGTTTTCTAAAAATAATATTTTAATATAAAATTTCCTTACTTAATCACCGCAAGATTCTTAACTACAGTTTTTTAATAAAAATTTCAGACAAACGTAATTTAATTTGCTACAAAAACACTTAAGCAAGTTCAACAAAATTCGCAACTGCCTTTAATTAATTTACTTGTAATTAAATATAAATTTTCGGAGATTTTATTAATTCGTCTAACCGCACTTCATAAAACGGCAAAGCTGCTTGGCTGCTCAATGAGCACAACAAACGTCTATTTTCAACTGCCAAGATACACATACATATGCACACATATACATACAAACATACAAAGATGAGCCGTTGCAGTGGCCACAGAAGTTTATTAAAACTCAGCAACCTTATGCGAAGTAAATTAAACTAATGCTTACCAGCATAAAGACGGAGTTAAGCAAACGAAAGCGGATGCATGCCACAAACGCATACAAATATACATACATAAATGTATGTAAGGATATATGCAAATAAGCACAGAAAGAAAAAGAAGATTAATTTCACGAACGAGCGCTGTGAGCTTTTTATGCGCTTACCGAGATGCTACCAGTTTACAAGCGTGGAAAAGAGTAAGCGTAGCGTCAACAACAACAATAACAACAGCTGTTACTATAACAACAACAACAATGGATACAAAAAAGACGCAGAGTTAATAAAATTTCCGCTTTATACTCACAACTGCATGTCAGTATAAGTGTGCGTTGTTGTTGTTGTTGCTGGACTCAAGTAATAGTGGTCACGTGAAAGCAACACCCAGCCAGCAGCTGCGCGTAGCATAGGAGCCACAAGAAAGTTGCAGCGCAACGGAGCCACAAGCCAGCGTTCGAAGACTGAGTGCAACTGTAAGTGGCATGGCGAGAGGGAGGAGGGTGTGTTTGAGCGTCAATGAGGGTGGAAAGTGAAAAATTTAATGCGTTAATCTTGATTCTAATAAATCTTGAAGTTGTTGCCACTTTTTCACTTTGCCAACTCTCCAGTTTTTTTATGATATGCAACACTGCGCATTTGTATATGTGTGTGTGCATATGTATTTGTGTGGGTAAGTAAGTGTGCGTGCACTGATAACTTTATTGGCGACGGCAGAGTCATTATGAACCGCCGCTTACCGCGCAGCTCGCTCGGCCGCAGGCACGAAAGGGTTAGAGGCTATTCGGCTACGCCACAGATAAACACACACAGACACACACAAACGCATACACAGATAAATTCAAAGTTTACATGCTTAACGGTATTAGTTTAAGCCAATTTAACTACTTGCTCGCCTGCAGAAAGTGCATTTGTTCGTTGCTTTGCACACACACACACACACACAGCTAAAACGGCTGGTTATTTGGATTTGCGGGCTGCGGGGAGCGCTCACATTCCGGGGTTAAGTGCAACGCATTAGAATTTCCCTAAAGTAATGAAAAATACCCGTAAGTTGGTTGCTTATTCTCAAAACTTTGCCGTAAGCGGTCCCAAAGCAGCGCATTTCAGACGCTCGCCCGGGAATGTGTGTGTGCGTGTGTTGGTGGAAGCGTGCCGGCGTAGGGCGCAGCAATGATGCGCGATAAGGCGCTTAGGAAACGGCAAGTGAGTTGGCTGCGAAATAATTTTGTGTTTATTTTGTACGACAGACGGTAATTACACTTGACGCTTTGAGTAAACGTGCTGCGCTCTTAATTCCCTCCCTCCCTCATCTTATAATGTTCGCTGTTTGTTTTTTTGTTTTTGAGTAGGGTGGCAAAAGGTAAAATTAGACGATAATTTTTTTGCAACAAAGTAAATATAAATTAGCTTATCAGGGTGTCCATTGACCAGTTTGATTAACCCTTTGGAGGCGTTTTTGAAAGCTAAAGTGACTCTAGACTACAGAAATTTAACTTTGGTCAGCCGAAATATTAATTGATTTTGACAGACATGATCTTAATGGGGCAGGGAAAATATTTGCAGGATGCTATTAATCTGAGAGAGTTTTAAAAATAATTTAGGAATTATATTTTTGCAGCAGCATAACGGTTAAACTTGAGCCTTTTCAAATGTGTCAGTGTTCAAAATACGATGTGTAGTAAATATAGTTAAAGTACCTCCCCGCTTACCGATTAACTGTTCAGAAGCCACATCAAACATATGAATACTACAATCCAATCAGTTCGTGAAGCTTTATTAGAGTGGCTTTAAACAAAACTTTGGCCACACGCTCCGACCGGTGCATATTCAGCAAATCTAAATGACACTCTTCACAATAGGTTTCCTATAAAGCGTTGAAAACAAGCTTTGAACGAATCGCTTGCGAAGCTTACGGTGCTAATAAAAATTGCTTCAAAAGTAAATCGATAGGCACTACACTTTTGACAGTTCTCTTCAGTAAGGTTTGCCGTTTCATCATGTAAAGATAAACGATCCAACAGCGAGTCGAAGTTATTAAAATTTATTACGGAATTTCGGAGTCAGTGCCCTCTATTTTCAGATCGCTACGCCCAATTTATAGTCGTCATAATCGTCGTATCAGATCAACAATTAAGCGTCTATTGGAAAAATTTTAATTCACAGGCACAGTACAAAATGCTCTCGTGCCAGTGCAACAAAGAAGTTGTGTCGAGTATTGCTGCCGCTTGCGCATAAATTAAGGAAGATCCAAATCAGTCTCTCACACGTCGTTCTCAAGTATTGGACATCTTTGTGACGCCGTTGTGGGGAATCTCGAGAAAAGATCTTGAACTGAAGCGCTTGATCACCAAAATCGTTGTATTTTCGGGAATTGACCTGAGCAATAACTTGAAAATGATCCGGATTTTCATGGAAAAGGCATCTTCAGCGATAAGGCTCATTTCTGTCTGAATGGTAAAATATGCACTCATAGAATAAGTCATCATTGCATCCCAAAGGTATTACGGTTTAGTACGGTTTATGGACTGGCGGCGTCATTGCACCGTACATACTTCTTCCGTGATAACCGGGACGTTACTTTGAATGGGAATAATAAAAAAGTGGTATTAAACACTTCATTTGTTTAATACAAAAACTTCATTCGCTGAGTTTGTATGACAGTTATATGACATACTGAAGAGAAAGAAATGCGCGCAAATATGACATATAGACTAAATAGACTCAGCACGCCACTTTCATCATTTATATGTATATCCTTTAATAAGGTTACTTTCCTCTCAAAGAATTAACCCTTGATATTACATATTTTGGACCGGATAGAACACGGCTACTTGACGCAAGCAGTAGCAAGATGAATAACGCTCTAAGGGTCATACACCAATAAAAGATATAACTGAGAGAAAAATGCCGGTAAAACAGATTTCGTACTCTTTATAAGGAATTACAAGATCTGGAGCAGTGTTAACAACTTAAAATTATACCGGTTCTTTGATGTGTCGGACCGTTGCCAGAAAAATCTCATACAGAAAACTGTTAGAGAAAATAGTACTCGCCACACTCGGCCTAACAGGAGTCTAAAACCACTGGGATGGTTGAACAACAAAGGTTTCTCAATCTACTGCCAATTGACATTGCAGACGAAAACTTTGCAGCGAAATCAGCTGCAAGATTGACGGCGTTAGGCGTTTAATTTTAAACAACAACTATCGGAAATAGGTCGATAATCAGGGTGCCGGTGAATAAATTACACCACATGCCTTCATTTTCCTTACCTGAAAAAGGCGCTGGAGTACCTCTTCTGCTTCTATCTGATCTTATGTAGAACTCGGTTTAGATATCAAGGGAGTTCAAGGGACTAGATGATGTATCAGAAATAGATATCAAGTCTTTATGTTCTTGAAGATGAATTTGGCATTAAAAGGACTTGTAGCTCTATGTACTGCTTGGAGTTAGCCTATAGCCTAATTATCCCTTAAAATATAAAATATAAAGGAAAAATATATAAAAAAGTTAATTTCAGAGAAATCTTGACACCTTCCTCGCCTTTGTGACATTATTATACGACTATTACAAACAAAAAATACTCTTTACTCCTCAAATACTTGTGGATAAACAGATTATTGATTTCAATAGATCAACAGATTTTTTTTTTTTCACAACGTTATACTGCCGGTAATATATATATATATGTATAGGTCTCAAGTGAAATTTCAAAGATATGATAGTTTTCTGGCTTTGATCAATAGAGCGGGTATATTTTTATACTCTTCCAAAATGTTGCTACAGAATATAATAGTTTTGTTCTCATAACGGTGAAGTTTTGAAAAATCTGAATGATCGGTTTTATGGAAGATATGTGAAATAGTTGTCCGATTTGAACAATTATGACAAATGATCAATGTCAAAAAAATTTGTATAACCCCTAAAAACCTTCGCCTTAAAAATAGCTGGCTCGAAACCTTTTTTATACACATAGTCTCTTATACGAAGTTATTCAGAATGATCCCATCGACTCACTCTAAAGGGATAAGTTTCTTAGATAAATTTGATAAGTATTTTTTGAAAAAAAGTATGTCTTTAGGTTAGTTGAATTGATTGAAGTTGCTACCTCTGAATACTTGGAACTTTATAAAAAGTACTATGAAAAATGTTTCTTATTGAAAATACAAGTAACCTGGAACCAAGTATTTAAAAAAGTGTCCCCAAGCGAGGTATCAGACTATATTTTTATCCATATCTATAAAAAATGTTGTGCTAAAAATATGAAGCATGCTACTCTTAGAGAGACAACAAGTATTCCCTTTTGCATTTGCTCAACGCCTTATGAATGACATTTTAGATATAAATCAGTTACCGTCTACCTAATTGACAGAATTTGCATGCCATTTTTTTGTAGAAAAAATGCTAATAATCTCTTGGTAACTTACAATTTTTAATTCTTATTTGGTATAATAGATATTCTGCCTACCTTCATTATCGTAAGTCTTTAGGCATGCATTAGTATACTTATTCTCTAACCATCATTATATAACATGAGACAGCAGAGTCTTGATTTATATTTCAAAATATATAAAGAGTTTCAAAGCAACATTTTCCGGTATACTCGTACACTCTCCGCCAATTACACATAATTACCTCAGAACAATTTCAATTCGCCACTTAACCTATAATTATTTAAGCAAAGAAAAATGCTCCAAAGCATAACAAAATAATTATTAATGCAGGCGTGCATAATAATGCATATCAGAAGTACATACTTATGTACATACAAATGCATAGTCAAAAAGCTAATTAAATTCCTTGTCCAACGAATATACGCACAAACACACACATGTCCATTAAGTGGCAGAGATTTTGTAATGCGCCCTTTGTAACAATTCATTACAGTTAAGTGGCAATTTCCACATGCATTTGCGTGTCTGTATGTATGCAAATGTATATTTAAGTGCTTGCAATAAGTAATACATGGATCGCACGCACACACACAGACATATGCCGGCATTTAACGCCAGTGTCGCCACCACTTCCACACACATACACAGCGAGTTCTATTGAAAGTTCTCCCGCCGAGTGGACGCCGTGAAGGACTTTTGTGGCAAACAAAATGTCAGCGTGACAGTTGTCATGGTCAAAGTTCGCTGCATACTTAACGAACGGCAACGCATTAGCCAAAGTGTCATTAGGCAGGCGAGCAGCGCAAATAAGAGTGGCCAACTGTGCAACTGTGTTTTTGTCGTTGTCGTGGCCGTCGCATGTAGGCGTTGCGGTAAGACGTTGTGTGTCATAAGGAAACGGCAGAAATAAAATTTAGTTTACGTAATTTGCATGAGAAATGACGGTTGGCGTAACCCTTTTCGCTTATTCATGGCCAGTTGCATGCTGGCTTTTCGCGTGCGTGGGAGGTGGGGGGCTCGGACGCGTGGTGCGCTTTTGTGGGCGCACACTCGTACGTATGCGGTAAGCAGTGAACGCCTCAAATTATGCATTGCATAATTTCTTATGTACAAATTGAAATGCAAGCTGTTTGCGTCGGCAGCCTTTTTTATTATTTCATGGCCTGCCTTCTATTTTTTAACGGTTGTCAAAACAAATTTAACAAATTTGTTATGAGCCACAAACAATGTGGTGGCGTGGCTGGAGTTGGGTGCTTAAGTACTGCCACGTAAATGCATTAAGTGAGTTGTTGTTGTCTTTAAGTTCTTTGTATTAAAAGTTAGACAAGGAAGAACCATGCTGAGAGAAAATGTTTGTCAGACTTATTTTGGTATTTTATTCATGAATTTTTTCCAACTGATGCCACAACCTTCGGGCCGATTTCCGGACACGAATTCGTTTTGAAGCCGAACAACCAGTTCACACCACAAGATCATTATGATAGGCCCTAGTCTCTTCCATAGTGATGAATCGATGCACAAAATCTATTTTATCCTTTTTAAAATGCTCCAGATGTTGCTGAGAAAATCGCATTCGCACCTGTTTACGTTACATTGTTAGCGAATGCGGCGTCCATTGTGCACACAGCTTTCTAAAACCCGAAATTTCACTTAAACTATGGATCACATTACCTAAGGAGATGTGTAGAGTTTCGTGGTATAGTTAATTGAAATTCGGACCGAACATTTTCTTCGTAATAGTATGCCTCAAAAAAGGGTAAGGTCGGGTTCCATATATACCTAATATAAATATTTTCGAACATCCGATTGACTTAATGATCTTCAAAAATAATATCTTCGATGACGATTGTTTCCTAACATGAGAAAGTGTCTTAGCTTTAAATGGACAATGCTTTGAGTGATACTTTTGTATATATTTGACTTAAACAAATGATAAAATTTTGAGAAAAAGGGTGGAAAAGTTTTAGTTCAGGAGTTTAACCACTTTTTCATGAAAAATAATAATTCTTAAATGACTCCAACAATCTCTTCCAAATCTTGTAATTTAATGTGCTATGAACAAAGTTCCAAAACAACTACTTATTATTTAAGCACCCTTAACCCGATCTACACAGCTAACCCTGCAACGATTTCATTGACTGCCTTGTACAGAGTAAACTGATCTCTTCAATTGACACAATGTGTGTCCATACCATCCTCCGACCTTAACGCATATGTCGAAGTAAATGGTTCCTGAATTTCTGGCTAATTGGAATCAGAATAATGCTGTGAGTATGCGATTTTAGCACACTGATATAGCACATCTGGAACCAAAACAAGTTCTGAAAATATGTTTAGAAATTTTATATTATATCAGTAATCAATAATTCCTTAAATCTTTAAGATTTCTGAAAGTAAATGCAGCTCGGTTCTATTCGGCGTATATTTTTCGATGTGCTCTCTTTTAAGGGATCGGGTCCAGTGTATTTTGTTTTCATTTTAAGATTTCTACATTCTTCTCTTTCTTCATTTTTAGTTTTATGACTTTCTTCTTTTCCTTCGCTTATGGTTTTTGTTGATTTTTTTCACTCCCTGGTTATATAATATTATATCAGACCATTTATTATATTTTAATTCGGTACTATTGTTTTATTTTTATTCTATTTCGCATTATTTTAAGTTTTTATGTTTCATGGATGTTCCATCTCCATTTCGTTTCGTTTCATTATCATTTCATTTCGTTTCATACCACTTGTTTCTCAATTATAAATTATGTGTATTTCTTTACGTTTCATCTATCAACGTTCCATTTCATTTCCATTACAGTTTGTTTCATTTCCATTCTTTTCCATTTCATTTCACACCACTTGTTCTCCAATTACAAATTGTATGTAATTTTATTATATTTTTATTTTTCATTTCACCTCCCACAATTATGATTTTGATTAACCAGAATTTATAGCATGCCATTAGGCGCTTGAGATTAATCAAATTTTAATGCGTGTGAATACATAATTTTTTGCTTAACAAAATATTTTATTACGCGCACAATTTAGCAGAATTTGTTAAATGTCAAACCCGCCTCCTAAATACGCCATGTTTTTACCAAACCGAAAGCGTATGTTCAATTATTTCAGCAGCGCCACGCCTCCCTCTATGAGCGCAGCATCCATTTCATAGCCATCAAGTTGACAAAGGAATGCACATAAATTTGTTTAGCAAAACGTAAATTCGCATTTAAAAATGTGCGAGTTTTACCTGCGGCAAATAAGTTGTTGCTGTAACCCCACCCTCATTTGCCACCATTACACTCCAGCTATTGCCATTTCTTGACGGCCAACGGAAGTTAACGTCTGCCCGTTTTTCGTTTCAACAAAATGAATTTTACACATTTTCTCTCATTCGCTTTCGGCTTTTCAACGCTTCCGTTAGGTTTCGCTTGTTTAGGGTCTGTGAGTTTCACTTACTGTCGCGTCACTTTCGAAATGAGTGTTATATTTCTTCATGTAAATTGGCAAAATTTACTTTCATGTACTTCGCTGTTGCCGCGCTCACCCCCTCTCTCTCTTCTGCGTATAACTGTTACAAGGACATTAGCCAGAAATTTGTCATTTAGAAATGTGAAACGCAGATTTCTCACCGTTTTCACGCTGCTAAAATTTATTTGTTTGCTTGATTTGTGGCAGTAATATATGAAGGTATATATTTGTGTGTACCGTTATTGCCGGGACTTCATAAAAATTCTTTTTGCTCATAAACGGAAATGTATTCTAATTTGTGTGCCTTTCCGCTCGCACTTTTGTAACAAATTTCCAACATAATGACAATATTTCCAAGGCGACGACGGTGTGTGGACTGGTTAATAAAATTTTCTGAAGGTCATTAAGTCGTTGCACAATAAAAGAGCTTAAAAGGGTTGTGTTGGGTTTGGAGTGATGTACCAAATTAAAACTGTGGCTAGCAGAGGGACTGAGTTTCTTGAAAGAAATGTATATTAAAAGCCAACACCAGAAAATCTGTGTTTAAGAGAATTATTTATTTAATTTAAGGACATTAGCAAATCAATTTTTAATTAATATGGAGTTATCGGATTTGTTTGACCGAAGCCATTAGGATAAACCCCAAAAATATCAAGATATATATAAGTTAATAACATTTTGAGGCCGACAATTCAGACTATACCTTTACCTAAGTATTTTGCCTAAACTCAATATAAATTATAGGCGAGGGAGGGAAAAAACAAGGCAAAACAAAAAATCCACGCCAAATTCGCTTAAAAGTCAAGTTTTTTTCGATATTCGTGGTTTGGTGTACCACGAATTTGTTTCGGAGGGACAAATGGTCAATAATGAGTTCTATTTGGCCGTATTGAGGCGTTTGAGTGAGAACATCTATAAAAAAAGGGTCGGAATTGTCGAATAACTATTCATGGATTTTACAGGCTATTTAGCAGTTAAAATTCATTAGGTTTGTATGTCCGGTATGTCAAGCGAACGTAGCCAAATCTGACATGGAAAAAGTCAAGATCGAATTTGATTCCGGCAGATCCTTGTAACCTGCTAACCTCTAACCGAATCAAGACCGATTTTCTTTTTGACGTTCATATGAAGATTAAATTCGATGATGATCTTGAAGTTATTGAGTAGTCTATCCACCTCATTTAATGACGCAAACATTGAAAGAATCTAAGAAACGGCGCTTGAAATCATCACGTTAGCATCTAAGAGGTGGCATAAATGTCAACATTTCATATGAAACGATCCAAAACATTTTAATTAACGGTTTGGATATGCAGCGTGTCAAGGTCCAACACAGCGATCTACAACCCGCCAAGAACTTAAACTCGTTAGTATTCTCAAAAGATATTCCGGTAGTGAATTATGCTAGTTTAGGTTCTCATTTGGTCAGATAAGAACGCCGTAACGATCCGTGTGGCATATAAAAACTGCTATGTACTCATCATCAACTGCTATCATGAACTTCGAGCCTTCCACAATTTCGTTGAGACGGCTAATGTCAGTTTCGGTCATGCCTGCTGCTTTGGCGAGGGTAAGATTACCGATATGTTTCAGCCTCAATCAAGAAAGTGCTGAGATGTTTCCACTTCACACTCTTCTATACAACTTTGACAACTAGCGTCCGACAAGATGTTTAGCCTTATCGAATGGATGCCTAATAGACAGTGGCCAGAAAAAACTGCCACTATTGTGGCAAGATGAACTTCGCTCAAGTTAAGTAGGACAGGATCCTTTTGTCGCACAGATGCTGGTATTCGACCCGAATTATGGCACAATAACAAAATTATTTTGAGAAGAAAAATTTTTTAGATCTCCGAACTTTGCTCACCAGCAGCTAAAGATGGGATTGGGTATAGCCAGGTTCTTTAACGTTGAGTTTGATTGCCGTATATTATTGCTATAATCCGGATTAATCCAGGACTTAGTGAATATAACTCCGTTGCTAACTCCCGTTTAATATAACTATAAAATATATCCAAACGTGTCCATTAGAGAACAGTTGACCATACTTGATTTCACATTACATTAGGATCTCCTTTGTCCTCTTCCGATCTAGCAACTGCTCTTTGCAAAGTTAATTTTGTTGCAACCATTGAAGTTTTAACTAAACGCAAATTTTCAAACTTGTATAGAAGAAGGTGAAGTAGAAAAATCCAACTGCATTTTCCTCATTGTACAGCTTTTGTAAAGCTGAGGTTAAAACATCTGGACAGCCACACAAAATACAACTTGTGTAAGAATTGAAACCGTACGACCATATTGGTTGTTGCGTCGCAAACATGGTGAACGGGTCCCAAACGAGATGGTCACAGTTACATCCTCCAAAAGTCACTATTTGGTGTGCTCTTTGTATGAGTAGAGGGTATTTTATATAATAATGGGTTTTTCAATAGAGACGCTACAAATGTAGAATGATAGGGATAGAAAAAGATCCCATATATTTTCCGTGTTTTTGGCATTTCTCTTCAGTAAGGTTTGTCATTTCATCATGGAAGGATATACTATATATCAACGAGTCATAATTATTAAAATTTGCTACTGAAATTCTTTAAATAAAACAAAAACGGTTTGGGATATTAATGAAATTCTTGGCAGATGCTGATGTGGACGACCTTTGGTTCCAATAAGATGGCGCTACATGTCATACCAATGAAAAAATTAATTTCTTGAATGAAATTGTAGAACTTACCCCTAGTCGTGAACTTGTGACATGAGCTCTAAGATCACTTAGCACCGCTGGACTATTTTTGCGGAATTATGTCAAGGCACTTGTCTATGCAGTAAACCCAACACAATTGGCAGCGTGGAAGAGAACATTTCGCGCGTTATTGTGGCTTCAATTTCACTAAAAAGTTGTCGAAACTTTGGCCTCTCGGCTGGACTTTATTGAAATCATCTGCTTAAAACATAACGACAATCTTTGTCTTTATAATGAAGGTAAACTATTTTATTTAAATTTTTATTAAATTATATGCGTTTCTGCTAGCAAACCACACGTCTAAAAAGGCACCCTTTACTCTAACTAATTAAACTTGTTTTAGGCTCTATTTTCTAAACTCAAATATCTTACTCACTCTTATTGGACGCAATTAAATTTAAGTTTAAGCACACATTAGATCAGCACGTATTTCATTAGTAATCTCCAATTACACTTCCTTATTAGCCCAAAATGATGTGTCTACATAATTCTACGTTGAAGTAAATACTATTTCTGCGGTTGATTTATCTTTTTCGCTACAACAAATCAATTTCCTGCCCAATATTAGCAGCATAATAATCCACAATTACACGTGGCGCCACAAACCTGATAACAATACGCATATCAATGAGGCATTCCATATGAGTTCACGCACACGCTCCACGAGACACCTGACGTGGCTTGGCGTGGCGCACAAATTACCCTCCATTGCGTACAAATCGTGCGCGCAGACTTAAAATAATAAATTTCACCTATTTCAACAAATCGCTAGAAAATCATTTAAGATGCCAAATGCCGAAAAAACTTCTGCCAATAGTAGAAAAAATCAAGGAGTGCACAGAACGCGAACACGAAGGAGCAAAAATAACAGTTATCGACAGGAATGCCAACAATGTCGACAGGCATATCCGCCAGCCATTCAAGCGTTTGCGGCAAACTCCACACAAAATCGTGTAAAAGACGCCGAATTTGAGAGAAGAATAAAAAACGCGCCGAGAAATGCTGCGAAGCAACAATTGCAAAGACCTACTGAGGAGTTGGGGACAAAAACAAACGGCAAAGCAATGAAACGGTAATGATTCGGCAATGTGAAACGACGCAAAGGCAAACAACGCGTAACGATTAATATTCATTCTGTGTCGCGCGTATATCACTTTTTATTTCCTAGGCGAGCAATAAACGTGCGACTGCTGTTGGAGCGGTGAGCATAAGAATGGCATAGCGCCGAAAAGTATACTAACATTTTTGATATTTGGTCAACAGTGCATAGCTTTTAGGGATTTTTAATACTTTTTGGCAATTTTACTTAAGAAACAGCGAGGGAGAAGAGACTTGTGTGTGTTTTTTGTTGTTAGCCGACAAATGGAGGATTCTAAATTTTTTAGATTAACTCTGTAGGGTTGAAAAATTGGCTCTTATATGCCAGCAAAAATTCTTAGCAAGACTGTCGACCGTAAAATTTTCTTAACGGGCTTCGAGTTGACTCCGCAACCAAAATATTCTCCGGAATTTACCCCTGGGGAAATTTTTTGTGCAACCCGACCTTAAGAAAATTATGTCGGGAAAAACATTTAATATCACAAACGCTTAGACCGAGGTTTACAAATTATACAATATAAATGATAACGAAAAATTGAAGGAAAACCGGTTAATCTATTTACATCCATTATTTTAGTTGATTTTTACGCAAACCTAATTTGACTTTTTCTAGAGAACACTTTTATGATATGCAAAGATAAAGGCAACTGACCGATCCTTGCTATCTTTAATATACCTTAGAAAGCTGAGTCCTCAATATAACCGGGGATCACACTTAGACTATTATATACAATAAAGCGAGATTTCGATTTCTTTCTACAAAATCGCGTATGCGAGAAAAGTTCTACAGACCCTTAGACAAAGTTGGTAAGATTGATCCGTGGAATATTTCCGGAACTTCCAGGTGAAGAGTTGGACTATGAACTTCCTGAGTGGTCGGTAATGATGCGACTGTTTCGAGGTGAAAACTCAAAATTAAGAATAATTAAACAGATTCCATTGGAATCCATGGCATGAGCTCAAAATTAAACTACTATATTTTCAACCTTTCACGCTTCTTCTCTTCAAGAAACGCAACATTTTCCCTTTTAAATCCACAGCGACATATTAATGAACTGGATGAAGGAATACAGTCTGACTGTTAATAATTCTAAGATGTTAGGTATAACATTCGAGAGCCAGTGCTTCTTCAACCTCATACGACCACGATAACTGTCAAAATACAGAACCGCAACAAAATCCTAAACTAAAGAAACGTTGTTGGCAATAGACGAAACAGTTGGCCAGCCGCTCGCTTGGATGCAGTGAAACGCAAACGAAGAAGCTTTAAAGGAGTCAGAATACTGCACGCCGGATTATAACAGCATGCCCCTTGATGACTACGATCGAACTATTCACAGTGAGGGCCGTATGCTTCCGTTTAAAAACCGTAACGCACTTCTCTCCAACCAACATCTGCTGGGCTGTTTTCGCAGACCTGAACTGACCGTCATTCAGTAAACAGCGTTCTTGGAGACAAACCACCTTCCGTTGCAGACAAATATCACGAGTTGCCATGATAATCTAGAGTTATTTTTGCGCAACTTCCTTCTGGGTAATGTAGCAGGTTCAACTCCAACTTATCCAGAATCGTCTCCGATATACCAAATAGTTGTCCAGCATCCAACAAGTCTTCGCTTGCCTCTGATCACGTCTTTGCATGTCCAACAAACCCCACTCATCTAGCACCCCTCTAAAGCAGCCCGCTCTAATGGCCTTTATAAACCCAGATGAAAAAACGCTGTTGGATATCAGCTATCGGCAAAGACCGCTGAACGTATCACAAATATTCTTAAGTATTTTATTTATATTTCTCCTACTTAACGTGAATGTCTAAAAGTATAGTATGCCTTGATCTGGCAAAAGCGACAAATTCGAAATATTGATTTGATTTTTTCTCATCTTCTTCCAAACAGCTGAGCCAGTAAAAGTTTTAATCTTACAGAATGAATTTCGATCCCACAGTGTCCAGTTAGAACTTTGCTGACAGCGAGTTCAACAGACCTTACCATTTTTACCTCCTATAAGGTTAAGAGCTTTTTAATAGTTTTTTAATTGCAGTCAAGGCAGCATTGTTTTTCAAAAGCATACTAAAGCTTATTTAGAGTCCAACAACTCCCTCTTCGAATTCATAAAACAATTTTGATTAAACGTTAATCTCTATCAGAGTTTACTTTTTAAGAGCAATAAATGAAAGATGAGGGAGATAGATGTCAATTTTTCCAGGGCACGGAGTTTTCAGCGAAGTCAACTGCTCTGCGAAAATTTATAATACATAAACTATCAATAAATTGATGGATCAGGAAAGGTAAGCATAGTGTGAAATATACAAATATATATTTTCTATATTTTAAATCGAATCGAATCAAATAGTTTTTGATTTACAGTCTTCTAAAGTGTCGCAAGGTCAATTAGCTTCCTCAGTTAATATTTAAACTGTTTCCCTCAATTTTTTTTTTCTAAATTTGCTTGACTTTTCGTCGGGTCGCTTTTTCTAGTAGAGATATTTTGTTGAGGCTTTATTCAAGAAAAAGGGAAAACTCAACGCAGCAGTGGAATGCAAGAAATATTAATTTTTTCTTAAAATTTTTTTTCCGTGTATTTTTTAAAAATATGCAAAATTACCCTTAAAAGTAATAAAAAAATATATAAAGTATTTTTTTTTAATTCTCGAAATTGTCTCTTTTAGACAGTCACTATAGGTGTCAATAATAATACTTCGAAAAGGTTATCTACAATGGCAATTTGTCCTCTGAATTCTTCTCAATTTTAAATTAAACAATTTGCTTAAATTAAATATTTTATATTTTGGATTACTGTTACTGGCTAACCTCCCTTTCAGCAAATAAATAATTTTATATAATCAGGTAATCTTCCGTTGGTAAAAAATATTGAATTAGTTGTATCATTAGAACACAGAACACCACAATCTCTTAAGTCAGCGAACGTCACTCGCAGAACAAATTTTTATCAATTATACTATACCGGAAATATTATTGAGCTCAAATATCCATTATTTTAAACCATATGGTTCGACGCACAAAAGTAAGCTTTACCTAAACTCAAATATAAAAATTAAAATTATTTTAAAGAAAACTTTTCGTTATTTTGCCAATTATTTGTGTACTCGCTAATTCGTTGCTTCGTTGATTTGTACCTTATACTGCCACGCCCAGTCGTTTCAGCGCTCGCCATTAATGCTTGGTAATTGCATACCTTGCCACCAAGCATACATATCACATTACGCAGACACACTCGAGAAGCGCAGCACACAAACACGTATAGCCCACACAGATACACACGTGCAACGTGCTTTTACGGCGCGCGCCACGCATACAAAAGCGACGACAAAAGCTGTTGTTGTGAAATTGGATTCCAGCATCTAACATCGCATTGTTATGAGAAATGAAAATTGAGAATTATTGGCAGCACGGCGATGCATTGAAGCGTCTCTACGAGCGCCAGTCAGCCAGCCAGTCGAACGGAGCCAAGTCAAGCATTGAGCCAAACGACCAGTTGCCATACGAAACCGCCTGCATCATCACTATATTCTCAGTTCACATTGTTGTTGTTGTTGTTGTACATTTTTGGCGTACACATGGCATTTGTATGTGTGTGGGGTGCTCCGGGGTACACTTCCCTTCATGCATTAAACTCTCCATTACATTTCGGATTTAACAACGTTTTCCACGGTGATGATGTTGCACAAACAAACATTTGACTTGTTGTGCTGCCAAAGCGCGTGTCCAGCACAGGTGTTGCCTTGCATTGTATTCGTATGTGCTGTGCGCGATGTCTACCGTTATTGCTATTTTCATTATTGTTTAAAATGCTTTGCAGCTCCGTTGCTTTCCGCTTCTTTTCCTCCTCAACTCTTTGTTGCTGTTACTGCATACGTTGTTATTGTAATGTTGGAATTGATATCTCGTTAGTTCCGTTGTTGATTTTTTTGTTGTTGTTGCATGTTGTGATGACTTAAGAAATTATCCGAATTTCAGCTGTTGAATGACGAATAGCTGGTGATGGGCAACTGCGAAGCGCAGCGGTTTGCGCAATTTACGGTGGGTTGGTGTGGGATAAACTTTCCATAAAAATGTGATGAGTATATGAATAATTAAGGAGGAAAGTGAAACATTGCCTGAGAAAGAAGGTTCAAAGGAAACATAGAAAAATATGGCTGGCGTAAAGGTATGTTAGCTAAGCGCAGCACTCTAAACATCTATAGGGATGGCTCAAAAATGGACGATGGAATTGGTGCTGAAATATACTCTCTAGAGTTAGGCATAAGACAATCTGTTAAATGGCCGATCTTTGCAGCCAAATCCAGAGTCAACATCTACATAGAAAGTCGAGTAGCAAGAAAGGCAGAAATCTCGTATCGCCTATCGGCCAGAAGTGTCTTGGGAAACAGGGCAGCAGTGGAAAGTGTTGCCAGAAGTAAGAAAACTTCACCTTACACTGGGTGCCAGGCCACAAAGTCATCGTGGGTAACAAAATAGTGGACGAGTGGACGGCCAACATCCGAAAACGTAATTAAGATTGGGAAATCCATGCATTGTCTAACAATCGACAATCTTGACAGAAGCATGCCAAAAAAAAAAAAAAATCGAAACCCCATGGAACGAGCTACCTGGGTGCAAAACAGCAAAAGGCATATGCAAAACGGTAGATCGAAAGTATACAAAATTCCTATTGGCAGTCGATAGAAGAGACTGTAGGAACATGATAGGAGTACTAACTGGTCACTGCCTGGTGACGACACATGCCCGCAGTATGGGGCTGACAAATCAAGAAGACTGCAGGAACTGTCTAGAGCAAGGCAGCAGGGCAACAACGGAGCATCTCTTGTGCACTTCTCCTGCATTGGCAAGCATCTATAGTGAGGCGGCAGAATCTGTTACAATTCACATCAAGCGCAGACATCCTAAATTATGACTATTCCTCATGGCTCTCGTAACTAAACTCCATATGGTATCGCAAAGTACCAAAATTGATCTAACCCAACCTAACCTTGGTACATTCGCCTGTAGCTAGTGTGAAATGAAAACTCATCTTCTCATATGAGGCCCAATTTTGGCTTAATATCTTCGCTAACATACAAAATTGTCCTTTTTGAAGTGAGTCAACGAGGGGTTCAATAAACGCCATGTATCCCCAAAAATTGTTGTGGTACGGTCTAAGTTATTTTCATTGGGGGAATATTAGATCAAAGGTTTAGAAAAATCCACTGGTAACTTTCGAAGAACTCGAAGACAGCCCATTTTGTCCAAATTTCAGCACTCATTTTAACATCATGTCGTTTTTGTTGGTAGAAATCGAATTATCGATTGAGCAGTTGGATCAATGGCTTTAAAACCGAGGTTTAGGTCAACATGGGACGTAATTAAATGCAATAAAGAATTGAGTGATGGATTTGAAACCTTTTTCCAACGGATCCGTGGATAAGTTCTAATTAGTGTGATTACTACAAGATTTTCATCGATTATGACAACTGCCTGTATTTTTATTAATCTCAAAGTTTGACTGTGTGCTAGGCCCCAATCTTCTGCGGTAACTATACTATATGATACTAATATCATAAAAAGCACAGATGAGATGAAACCGGGCTCTCATTTGACAAATCAGCGAAACGAAGCACGTGTATCGATTATAGCTCTTTTCTGGGGCTTTAAACCGAATTTGTTTTGTATTCCGAGGGACTTTGGAATATATTTTGAATATTCACCTTGCACTGACTATGTAAAGATTAAATTCTAATAGATCCGTTTCAGTCCATTTCATAATAACTCGGAAATGTCATATGAAAAAGCCTTTTATTTACACTGGTGGTATATTATATAGTTTTTAGTCTTCACCTTCATGGAACCTCTCTTGCTCGATATTGCTTGATATTGACATTGGCTTAACTTCAACTTCTACTATTCCGGGACAGTACTCGCAAGTGTGGCGAAGCGCTGATTCCCAAAAAGGTGTGCTTTAGTTCTTCTCTGCGCCAAAGAGAACCTTGATCTTTCTTTGTCATGGAGTCATTAAACTAAAAATACCATCTGATCAAATTTGACTCCGACTGGTCAATTTAAACCACGCGCAAAAACCGAATTCAAAAGAAATAATTGATTTTTTGGTACAAACATAGAACATAGAAAGGCGTTCATGATAGTTTTGATATCCTTATGTCAGTTAGTGTTTGATTACAACGCGAAAAGTTTATTCGGAAATTTTTACCATGGAGCAGTGAGTTTTCTTGAAATTTTATGTTTCCAACGTAAACAAAAGTTAGACGAACAAGTCATTCCGTGAAGGTTGTCATAGAAAGCTTGCCTCATGCGGGTCATAACGATTACATCGAAAAAGTTAAAGAAATACTGCTTGGAAATTGTCGCGTTGACATCAGAGAGAGAGAGAGAGAGAGAGAGCATAAGATCTCGACATTTATTATGGACCGACTCAGCATATTCTGGTTATTGGTTTTGGGTAGGAAGCGTGTCAATGGGTTGGCTCATATCAAAAGTCCTGAAACTTTTTCTTTAACGTGGAAAATTAAAAATTCGCTGAAGACACGTTTGTGGCTAATTTACCAATTTTAAATAGATCAATTAGTGACAATAAATAAAAAAAAATATGTATAATACCAAGTGCTTTTCAACAATTTGGTTCCCAGAAAATTTTTTCAAACACACTGCCTTAACTGTGGCCACTGTGGTCCAATAAAATACCTCGGAGTATTTCATTTGGCTGCCATTCGTATGGGACTAAACGAATAAACGATAGCAGCTAAATGACTTTGGTTTCGTATAACCCATCCAAACTGCCCCCGAGGAGTCAACACGAAAACAAAAACAAAGCCAAAAGAGTTGGAAAAGAATCGACGTCAGCTGACGTAGCGATACCGCCTCCTCTCGTTACAGCAACAATGTGGCACAGGCGAGTCAACGAAATTCACGCCATTTAGAACAACAATGAACAACGATGTACGGAGAAACGCTGCTGCTCGTGAACGTGTAAAACAAGATGGACCGTCCCTCAAATTACTGCAGGGATCAAAACAAATGACTCGAAACAAAACCTAGCACAGCGAGCACAGGCGGTAGACAAGTAGGAAATACAACAACAACTACGTACAACAACTGTGAGTGCGAATATAAGTACAAATACAACAATAACAGAATAGCGACAACAAAGACAATAAGCCAGTAGATAACAAAGGAGTCAGTACAACAACAAATGCAACAATATTGAAGAAGGAGTCGAATATTTTAAGCAAAGGAAAGCACAGGAAAGCAAGCAAGGGCTGGCAAAGGCAAAAGATTCGTGGTGCTCCTGAAGACGAAACGTAGGAGCAACCACAGCCTCCGAGTCCGGGTCCGTAGTCGCTGAATGAATTATAAACGATTCCTCAAACGTTTATCCGTGGGCAACAGGGTGTGCACGGGGGCGGGGGTGGCAATGATGTACCTACGGAAGCTGAGGCAAAACTGCAACAAAAATAAAAACAAAATATCTGCTTTTATTTCGAGGCGTTGAGTTGAGCAGCGCCTAATGGCGTAGTGGCGAGTAAGGCTAGCAGGCGGCGGTGTGTGTGTTGGTCAGATAAATGCCGCATCATTGGAAATTTATTTGTGCGCTTCGCTGCAGCAGTAATGGCTCATTTTACTTGCCGCCTGCTAAGCCAGTCAGTCTGGTCAGCCGACTAGTCAGTCACTCATTCATTTGTGCAAAGCGATTTAGAGAAGGTGTACGAAAGGTGGCGGAGAAACCAGCTGAAGATAAATGTGCTAGGCGTTTGTGTCGCTAGACAAATACAACATGAAATAGTTGGTCATCCGTAAGAGTCAAAGTGACACACAGCGTTGACAACAACCGCTCGTTGGAGGTGGTCGACAGCCAACAGCTGCAAATATCATGGCTGTAATATTTATTTGCTTCGATTTGCTAGTCAATTTGCTGCTTGTCGGTCTGCCAAAAGTGCTCGTTGTTGTTGTTATTCAATTGTAGCCGCTTGTTGCTCATATATTCTCCGTTTCACGATCGACTTTATGGTTGTTCACCGTTTTGCTTTGCTTAGCCTTTCTCATTGTTTATCAGCATAATCAGCTTGTGTTGTTGTACTGTTTGACTTTAGACAAAGTTCATCACTTTATTTTTGACAATAATAAAGGCGCACTACTTTACATATCGAGTAACAAAAGCTATTATTTTGAAAAGTAAAGACGAAAAATTGTGCATAAACGCCAGGTTTTTAAATGATTTTGAGACTGTTAGTTCTAAAAGGTTAATTGAAAAGTGATCGGCCTAACATAGCAAAACACATTTTTTTTGGAAAAATTCGTAATTTTTTATCCAAAAGAGTTCCCTTCAAGGGTTGCACACTGTTTATGGAGACTGCCCAACTTCTCGATAAAATTTTTGTAGTACGATTGGTATTTTGCTTCAAAGTAAGCCTCAGTTTCGGTGGTCTCTTCTATATCCGACGAAATTTTTTTTCCAGCTGGCATTCTCTTTAGAACTGAGAGCTGAAAATAGTCGATATGGGCCAGATCTGGAAAATACGGTAAACGCGGAAGAGGAAGCAATTCAAAACCCAATTCTTTTTTTTTTTGCTTTAACTGCATTTTTTCCTTCAAAAAGCAATATTTTTGTCATTCATAAACTGATGACCAGACAGCTGTCAAATTTATGCACGGTCTTTCTGAAGGTTAAGTCTAACTAAAAATCATAAGGATTTAATTCCAGTAGCACTATCTATGTGTCAGGTCATTTCACTTGCGCAGTTAAAATTAAGAAAAATAAATATTCTACAAGGTGCCCTCCAAATTAAACAAGACTCGAAAAAAAAACAGAAAAAATGGTTTTTTCGGCAAAATTAATTTATTTTATTGAAAATAGTCTCCTTCTGCTTCAATGCAGCTTTTTGCACAGTCCAAAAGCATGTCTAACGAGTGTTTTAGCTCGTTGGCCGGTAAGGCCGCCAGTATGCTAGTGCAAGCCTTTTGAATGGCCTCTACGTCTCCATAACGCTTTCCTTTCATGGGAAAATGCATTTTTCCGAAAAGGAGGAAGTCGCACGGTGCCATAGCAGGTGAGTATGGGGAGTATTTAATGGTTAAAATGTGATTTTTAGTCAAATAATCGGTCCCAATCGTCCTTCGAATGTTGAATTCAGGGCAATTTTTGGTCGTCAGTCAATTTGTGCGGAACAAACCGCTCCCACACCTTTTGTAAGCCCAAATGATTAATCATAATGCGATAAATCGATTTTTTGATGTTCAGTTTCATTTCCATGAATTTCAAATATGATTTCGGCTGATTTTTGATGAATTCACGCACAGTTTCGATGGAATTTCCGTTGATCACGGATTTTGATTGGCCCACATGTTGATCGTCATTTATGTCCTCACGACCACTTTGAAAACGTTGAAACCACTCGTGCACTCTGCTACGGGATAGGCAATCACCGCTATAAACTTGTTTCAACAATTGAAACATTTCGGTAAAAGTTTTACTAATTTTAAAACAAAATTTAATGTTGGCTCTTTGTTCGAAGCTCACTTTCGCACCGTAAATACACTCATACTGCTACTTAAAACGCAATAGTTTCACTTTCAATCTATGAAATGTCATGAATGTCACTGGACAATCGATAAAAATAGCAGATTCTAACGCATCAGTCGACATATAGATGGCGCCACCATTCTATTGCGCTAGATTCAAAAATTTCTGTTTACTTTGGAACGAACTTTGTATAAATCTCAACCAAAGCCGTAATTATATATAGTGATATACTATATGCTTGTAACCTAATTAAGTTGGTAATCCCAACAGACTTAGCTTATTTTAGCATACAATATTTAAAGGATTTTAACGGCTCGATATAATTTCGGGGTTTCTATGTACGAGTACTAAAAAACAACTACAAGTAATATCGAGAAGTATCTGTGGACTAACGAACAGTTAAAATTTGCATTCAAATTGAACAGAGACGAAACGGGGAAGTTATAATTGACGATGAGATCAAACAAATATCGCACATTAAATACAGAAACGTCACCTCTGTTGAATTGTTTAGCATTCTGTTTGAGGCCTTGAAGTCTATTCTATGAAAATATTTTGAAAATTGATTAAACTATCACTACCAATATTAATTAAACGAGGGTTATATATCCGAAATAAAGAAAAAAAGATCCGAATGTTCATCACCAAAAATCGTTTTATTGTTTTTGACAATATTCTTCATTGAGCTCCATACACTTTTGCAGTGTGATTGAGGTATCTGAACGCATCAATCACCTCTTCAGGTGTCGTTGACTTTTTTGTTTCTTTCGTTCGATATTTGAGTGCTCGCATTATCGAGGTGAAAATTGATCCGTCTTCGGCGGTTGGTTTTACTAATTTCATGAAAGACAACTAATATACAACACTTGGAATTTATATTTTTACGATGTTCTAATGTTGCGGTTGCCACTTGTCCAGTTTTTTCAAAAAAAAAAAAAAGACCAACCATTTTTTTGATAGTGTTTCGTGCGCGAACAACTTTTCTTCTATTCGGCTTATCTAGAAACGCCCATACAGTCGACTGTTGTTTAATTCCACTATTATACGTAAAAACCCAGATTTCTTACCTATCACGTTGTCATATACGCGTTCCCATCACAGCTTTTTACAAAGTATGAAAAAGAGAGATTTTCTATGAAGGAGCTAAGAAAGAAAGAGTGACAACGCAGCGTAAAAAAGAAGAATTAACAGGACTTAGGACAAAAGTGCATGACTGAAGAGCCGAATGACTAAGCTTGGCTCCACGGTGTAATGCCCAAACGGCAGTAACGTGGGCTGAATACAAGCAATGATGACGTAATTCAAGTATAGTACGTAGGCTACTGTGTCGCAAGTTCTGCTTAGGCGTGGTCTCAAAACAGGTGTATCTTTAGCGGTCAAAACGAATCGTACATATCGTGCAAAAAAAAAAAAAAAAGACGGTACCCGTGAAGATTCCCCTTGCGAGAAAAAAAAAACAGTTCAAGTTCGTTCTTTCTTACCTAACCTAATGAGCAAATGGAACATGGGAAAAAATAGCAAAACAGTTCTCAACAAAATCAGTTACAAGTTAATTTTCTCTACTTCAATCTTTCTCCAATAAGCGGCACCCTAACAATATTAAATTTAGTTAAAGTCCTCAAACACGAAGTGGCATAAGCCTTACCCAGCAGTTGGCCACACTGCGAAGCGGATACAGCACTTCCACTTTGGAGCTAGAATGTAAGTATTACAAGCAGCCAAATCGAAAGCTAATTAAATGTAATCTCTGCGACGTGTAACTATTTCCATTTGCAATGCCAGGAATTCCAGCAAACTTATTGCTACGCGCGACTCTGCAACGCAGCGCATAAATATTCAGGATTTTATTTCATGGATAAAGTAATTGGTGAGACAAATGCCATGTCTGTCATAAAGTTGCAGCGACGCGTCATGTTCCAAGCTCAAGTTAATCAATAATTAATATGCTTCGAACGCCAGTGATTGGCGGCGCTGACGCTGCGTGAGGTACGCCAAGCGGATGTCTTCGTTGGCAGTGACGCGTGTGTGCCGGCGACGCATTCATTGATTGTCAGTGGCAAGCAGTGGCTGTCACGTAGCCTAAGTAGAGTAGTTAAGTAAATTGTAGTGCCATAAATGCATGTAGACAAGCGAATATGCTCCAATCGTAGTTGGGCAAACTAGTTTGCGGTGTGGGTTGAGGAGTTGTGGGGTAGCTTAGATCATTGTAATGATAAAATAATTCTAAAAATACAGGAATTAGAGCTTCAATGATTAATGGTTCGCTATGTATGTAACACGGGTTTGGAAAACTAGTAATTATGGTAGCTAGGATGGAATATAGTTGAACTAGGGAAGTATTAAAAACTAATTTTGGATTTTTTTTAGAGAAATGCATTTATTTTATTGTAATATGAAAAGCATTAGCAGAGCTTTATATATAAAAGAAACTTATTTAAAGAAAATATTGAGTGACTGAAACTATTGAAAATAATAGTCAAATGACTTACTTGTAGTATGTACCCTGAGATGATTCCTTCACCTTTTTTAAAAAATTAGGCTTTCTTTAGATACTACATATTTACAAACAAATTCTATTTTTTGCCGTTTTAGAATTTTTTTTTAATGCAAAAAATTAAACGTCACTTACTTTGTATTTTATACTGGTTCTTTCAAATTATATCAGTTAATGCTATATACAAATTATCGACATCGAATTGCGACTTACCTAAAAAAATAAATTAAACATTGATAAAATATATAAATATATATAATTATAGATTTTTATATAAAAAATATTATTGAAGAAAATGGTATATTCATATATGTAGTCAAATAATGCTTTCATTTTGAAAGCTAGTTGCTAAAATGTTTCTAGAATTTTCAAAACGTTCACCAACAAAATCGAAAAAAATTCGCCAATAGCTTTTACTCAAAATATTGAGTTTAACAAAGCTGCTAATAAATTGTTTAAGGCTTGCCTCACCAAATATGTGATATACACAAAGCACTTTGTCGATTCCAAAGGGTCCAATTATCTGTTATCTAGGAATTGTTTAGGTAGCACAACGGACCGTAGTTTATAGCTGTGAGATGAGTCAGGATCAACCTCTTAAGGTGTCATACAATATACAGTTAAAAAACCGAAAAGAGCGATTTTTTCAAAATTTTCTCTAAAAAAAATGTCCAAAACTTTTTCCTTAAATTGTTTATAAAAAAACATTTATCGGTGAGAAAAGATCTTTGTTTAATTAATAAAAAATGTAATATAATATGTATATAACCCCTTAACTCGTGTTAAAACTTGGTGCTAATCGTTTTTGAGCAATGTTGGTCACCGAATTTGAAAACCCGATTTTGAGGAAAACACGTTTAAAATTTGGAATGCACTTCCAAGCACCAAATACTGTGCCCAACAAATAAGGTGACATTGTATTTATTTTGAAAATTCTTTATTTATTCTTCCAAATCAATTTCATCCCCTTCAAAGTAGTCCCCTCCTGATGTAATGCACTTATGCCAACGGATTTTACAATCTTCGAAACACTGGTTGTAGTCACTTTCCGCGATGGCCTTCAGTTCCGTCTTCGCTGCGTCTTGAATCTCCTCTATCGTATAAAAACGGTGACCTCGGAGCAATCTTTTGAGCTTGGTGAACAGCCAGAAGTCGCACGGCACCAGATCAGGTAAATACGGTGGTTGCGGAACGATATGGGTTGTGTTTTTGGAATGATCACGAATTACGAGGGCAGTACGGGATGGTGCATTATCGTGGTGTAAAAACCAATAATTGTCTTTCCACAATTCCGGCCTTTTTAGGCGGATAGCGTCACGCAAACGACGCATAACGTTCATATAATATTCCTTGTTGACTATTTGACCGGTTGGAAGGAATTCATAATTCACAACACCACGATAATCGAAGAAAACAGTCAACATTATATTGATTTTTGAGCGACTTTGGCGCGATTTTTTTGGTCTCGGCTCTCTTTTGGCACGATATTCGCTCGATTCATCGGTTGTTTCGGAGTCGTAAACATAGATCGAAGTCTCATCGCCAGTTATAATACATTTCATGACACCCTGGTAGTCGAAAAGCATCGTTTCACATACTTCAAAAAATTCAATGTTTTCGGTACCAGTCGAGATTTGACGCGCTTGAGGCCAAAAACTTCCTTCAAAATGGTATTGGCTGTGCCTTTCGATATGCCAACTTCATCAGCGAGGTCTCTAATTGTTAATCGACGGTTTTTCAACACCAATTCTTTGATTCGTCGGTTGAGGTTGATGGTCGCCCTGGACGCTCTTCGTGTTCGACACGTTCACGGCCGGCTTGGAACTTAGTATACCACTTGCAAACATTTTTTTAGACATAGGCTCATCAGCAAAGGCTTTTTGCACCAATCTCAACGTATCCGCAGCAGAAAATTGATTCAGTAAACAAAATTTAAAGCAAATTCTTTGCTCAACAAATTTCGACATCGCAAAAAACGAAAAACTCTCTGACCTTCGTGTTAAACTTAATATACCCTGTTGCGATTATATTACGTAGTGAAGTTTTGAAAGAAAGAACTATTGTATTATTATAGGAAGTTTGACAGTTTTAATATGTAACCCTTACCATTATTTTATTTGTAGCAAGGATTGCTGTAATCTCTGAAATCTATGATCCTTAGACAGCATATACGAATTTTCAGAATAACGAGAAGTATGGGAAATATATTATTTTTAGCAGTGTTAGTCTGCATAAATTGTTCAATAACCTCTCCTATACAGAAATCACATGGTACAATTAACTCATCTTCTTGCCGATGGTTTCTAATAGTAAAATCCGAAGACCTTCGACTCTTGTGAATTGCATAAACCACGTCCGGCAGTTCGAGTTCATCGTGTTTTCTGTCTATCACTGCTATGGTGCGTAATCTGATCGAGGAAGCCTTCAATATGTAAAGTAATATTATTTTTTAGTATACTACAACCTCTTTCCATGGGTTAGGTTAAGTTATACTGACTGGCTGTCACGCCGTACATACACCTACAGGACCTTTCTAATATCTGATGGGGTTTAGTTTAATGGGTGCTGAAGTTTAAAGAATGCAGGACGTCACCACTTTTTTGAGAAGCTTATTAAAGACTCTCTAAGGTATATCTCATTCTAATATTACACTCCTCCTTTGAACTCCAAAGCTCCTAGATATCAATGCCGGATTCTAGATAAGGTCGGCCAGAAGTAGAAAAGGTTTTCTAATATGGCTCTCATGCCAACCTCCCTGCCCTTTCTATATGTATCATGTATTTTACCATAAGTGCGAATTTATGATATTATCTATAAACAGTTTTCTACAAACCAACTTACCCACCTCGATAGTTCGAATGTGTCTGCCAACTGCCGACTTAAATAAAATCAAACATTGGAAAACACGAGCACATCACTCACAATATAATAAGAATAATACCTCCCTTTCTTTTCAAACTTTTCCGAATCCCCTCAGGAGGATCATCTAAGTAAATTGTATCATTTATCGAACATCGACCGAGAACGCCATCAACATCAAATGGAAAATCGCAACAGCGTGGAATGTAAAAGTTCCCACAGCTATTCGCATTGAAGCGTCACATTTTGAATGAAATGCGCGCGCGTGTGCACTTTTGTGCAAATAAAAATGTCTGTCTAACATTTCATTTGTCAGTCGGCGGCCGGTCTGGTCTAGTCTGGCCGGGTTTGGCTGTTGGTGCGCTCCTGCAGTTGCATGCCACTGACGGCGATTGAAGACAGTCAAAACGTACCCCAAAGGCTTTGAAAAGACGCTATGTGCCATCACACACCTACACATTCATACATATATGTGAGTATGCAGCTTTGGCGCGCAGCTTTGCTGCTCAAGTGACTGAGTGTGTGCACAGCGAAGACTTTGTGGCAATAGTGGCACGGCATTGCCAAACTTCAAAATGTGTCTGCAACAATTCATTCAAGTTGCAGACATCAACGTGGCACAACAACAAGAAAGGAAGAACAACAACAGCAACCACAATAATGCAGCGCAATGCGGTGTGTTGTATGTGAGGGAGACACGTCTAGCACTTTGCCATGAGCAGAAGGTATCTGTTGCAACATCTATTTTGTGCGAGCATACAAAAGTCGGCCGCGGCGTTTTCGTTGTGTGACGTGGGTCTCACTGCTTATCTCCTTACACCGGCTTCGCGTCGTCCAAGTTGCACTCGCACTGAAACCGACTGACTTTGTTAACCTTCTGGCTGTCTGTCTGCCTGCCTAACATGTCTGTCTCTTTGCCTGTCTTTTTGTTTGGCTTTTTGTCTGACGTTTTGTCTTGAAGGTTGCTCTTGCTAAGAGCGCGACTTTGTAAATGTATCTTCTACTGCTTTTCTTTATTTCTAATATCCATTTGTAAACAAAATTTATGTTGATACCATCAAATACAACTTTGTGTCTACACACACGCACACACATACCGGCATATGTGTACGTGTAGGCAGTGTGAGTGGGCTCGAAAGCAGCACGAATTCGCAAAATAGTTGAGAAATGAGAAAAAGTTGGCAAAAGAAAATTGCATTGCAGGCATTGACATTGAGTTGTCGCTCATGTACAATGGCAATAAACTGCCAAGCCCAAGGTGTCTTGCCATTCTCCTCGAAAGGGTATGGTTCGATGTTTAAAAAGGCCAAGTTTTAGTTTTAAATACGGTATGTGACCTGCTTGTATTGTCGGTAGGCGTGCACTAGTGATTATCAGCAAGGATAAAATTTAAACTATTTAAGAGTAGTATATTTAAAATATCTAGTTCCTCACTTTTTGGGACATCCATATAAAATTTTGCATACAAAGTTTTCTCACTAACAGCTCCTAATTGGTCGGAGCCGCCGATATCGGATTACTACATTAAGTTACTATACAAACTGAACAATTGGATCATGTAGTTATTACATAGTATCCAAGGCGACAATAAAATCTTCGAACTTATTGCTGATCTTTGAATACTTTGTTAAAATATTTGTATACCTTTTATGTTATAAGAAATGCACCTCTGAAGCGATGTACATATATACTGTAGCAAGTTTATTCTACATGCTAATGCAGAAGGTGGAAGGTGAGAAAAGAAAAGTGGCGCAGTGTCTACTTCTTATTTTCAATACCTTCCCTACCTTTCACAAATAAGTTTCGTATATGAATGAATCATATATTTAAGCTGAGGTAAATATGGAGATTTTGCATACATTCTTCTCTGTTCATGACTTCTTCTTTACCCTTACTCACTTAAGTAATTAATGTATTCATAGAATCTAAAGTATTCTTACAACTAATTATTAATTGATTAAAGCTGCCATTTCATGGTATTGGAAGAGTTTTCAATATTCTGATTCGAGAAACTATTTATGAACTCGTAATATGTCTAGATATCTGCCTGTTGATCATTAACTTACTTTAGCTCCCATATACCTAAAATGATAATGTCAGGTTGACCGAAATAACGTCTAATTTACGATATGTGCCAACGAAAATCTTCTTCTTTATTGGCAAGTTTACAACGGCAAGGCTGTTTTCTTTCTTTTATTGGTGGTGTTTTTCACTTTAACTAGTACTTGGTCTAAAGTCGGAAGTAATGGGCTTGATGCAAAATAATCGTTTCTGGCCATTCCGAAGTTCCTGTTCTAGCCAATACCACCTATTTTCGAAATTCTCTAGAATTGAACTTGAATGCCTTTCCCAATGTTACCTTCCTTTCCAGAGAAGAATGTGAAAAAGGTCAAGAGGAACAGGCACTCAGAGATATATATATATAATATTTCTAGTTTTATTCGTCGCATCGGGTCATGCTATACCTTTTTGGAAAGCTCATTTCACGCGCTAACACGTTTTTGATTGATTGTCGTTTCTTTTAAGTCGTTTGTGAGTTATAGCGTCGCAGAAATGGAGCCAAATAAAGAGAAAATACGGCATATTGTACAGTACTTCTACGATAAAGGCAAAAATGCATCTCAAGCCGCCAATAAAATTTGTGCAGTTTATGGACCCGATACAGTTTCCATTTCCACCGCACAACGATGGTTTCAACGTTTTCGTTCTGGTGTAGAGGTGGTCGAAGATGCGCCACGCTCCGGAAGGCCTGTCGTCGAAAATTGCGATAAAATCGCTGAATTGGTCAAAAGAGACCGGCATAGTAGCAGCCGTAGCATCGGTCAAGAGATGGGCATGAATCATCAAATCATTCAATAAAAATACCGCAAGACTTTTTGACAACCTAATATTAAGGATAGGTCTAAACTAGATAATCGAATGGCATATGGTGTCTTTTCACCAAAATTTGGTACCAAAATCACCGTCCGTCTATCAGACCACTGCAGTGTCTTTCAAACGTAGATCACAACAGTTAAAGAAAGACTTTTTTTTCTGACAGGGACTGTGCTCACAACAAGGAATATACTTATATATAGATATTGCGCAGCGGGTTTTTCTAAAGTATCTTAAGTTTTTGTGAAACTTAGTGAAATAATGTCCTGATTTTTTAGTGGATCTAACATCCTATTTCACAACAAACCTACAAGGAGTTCTAGACCACGTGATATTTATATTCCTGGTAATTGTGAACTAGTAACACTAGGCGCCACACTTCAATTAGACCCGGAAAGAAGGGAGACAGATTGGCCTTTGGCTACTTCCAGACATTTCATTGACAAACGTGTTATAATACAGCTGAGTTTCAATGGTGGCAATACCTGACTTGCTAAATAAGCGTAAACGTTGCATCTGGACCGCCCATGCCGACTATTAAAAATCCAAAAGAATGGCGTAAGAACTCTAGTAAAAGTCTAACAGGTTACTGTCTAATTGGCAGAATCACCATACAATGACAATTGAACATGCTATCATGGGGTAGAAGAAGAAGCGATTATAATTGAAAAGGTATGTAACGGATGATTCAAGTAGAGGTACTTCTTTCAATAGACTTTCTTTGACAGATCTCGCGTGAATCGTGTCAAACTGTCATGTTATTTTTATTCAGTGTTGTTTGCATTTCATCGTAGAAAGACTTTCGCCTGAGAAAAGTTTGTTTGAGGGTTTGTAAACAAGCCACATTTCCACATATGGGGCGAAGAGCAACCTAAATAGATTCAAGTGCCGTAATTTTTCTTTTTTCCAAAAAAAAAAAAAAAAAACACTGTCTGCCGTGGGCTTGTGGAATCATCGCTCATATCTCTTCAAAAATGATGCCGGTAAAAACAATGCAATGATAACCGATAACTTGATACCTGAAATTGAAGCTCGTGATCTCGACGACATTTAGTTTCAATAGAATGGCGCCACTTCCCACACACCACATTAGTCAATGGACATACTTGTATTGAGACAACACTTCGGAGAGCAGATAATTTCACGTTTTGGGCCGGTAGATTCGCCACCAAAGTCGTATGATATCATACCGTTAGACTTTTTCCTGTGGGAATGTATAAGGTCTAAGGTCCATGCGGATAGTCAGGCCTTGGAGCAAAACATCACGTGTCTCAGTCGAAATGCTCGAACGAGTCATCGAAAAAGGGACTCAAGGAATGGACCATCTAAGACGTGGTCGCAGACAACATTTGAAAGAGATAATCTTCAAAAAATTAATGGATAAGAATGTTCTGTCGAATGAAAGAATTAAATTTGAAGTTTCTGTGTTAAAAAAAAAAAAATGGGGACCACGTAATGGAACACGTTTTACATAATTTTATTATAATTATGAACATCTTAGAATAACTTCAATGGATTACAAAGTGTAATAATAAAATAGTTGCTAAGTCTTTTCCAAATAGTTTATCTACTTTGAACAAAAATGACAACTAAGGACTCAACTTCTAGAACCCGTAATAACATCGAAAATTCGCACACTAAACATACAGATTACGTGCATTTTGAAGCGTGACTGTAAAAATATAACGGTATGTAAACATGTTGTTAACGTAACATCACTGCTTACTATGAAAGAGCGTGACTTAAGAGAAACGTGGTAAATGCAAAAACTCGCGCAGACGCAGTGCAATATAAACAGAGCCAAAATATAAGTGTAAACACAACGAAGACGCACGAATGGCAAGCACTAAAAGCCGGTTGAATGGCAAACTCTTCCCAGTATTTGAGCACATAACTACAAGCAGCGAAATGAGCGATTACTTATTATAATGAAATGATGCATTTACAACAACAACATCATTACTGTCTAAACAACGCTCTTGCAGCGAGCAGGTGATTTTGCCACTTTGCCGGCGAAATAAGGTAAGATATTCGCATCGTACGACGTTTTCCTCGCAGTCGCAATGCATGAAGTAGTCGGTAGTTCTATGCAAAAAGCAGCTAAATACTTTTCAAGCCGGTTAGCTGTCCACCGAAGCGGCTAGCATTAGTGTAGCTGGCAGACGGCGAAAGGTAGCATAGGTATTGGGTATTGGGTGTCATTCAAATTTGGCGAATGCCAACGAATCAACGAAGGTGCACAAGCCGCCGAGCGCCAACGACGAGTGTCGAAGTGGCAAACGGCGGCGACAGCGGCAAAGCTTGTCTGCATAGATTTAGTGGCGAGCGAGCGCAAGTGTGGCGACCGCATTGAGCGAATTTCGTTGCACTTTTGGGAGGGCAAAACCAGAAAAACCGCTCGCATGCCATTCGATTTCCTGGTACAAGGCGAGCGCTCGTTTATCTATGTACGAATGAGTATATGCATGTGTGCTTATGAATTGCTGGCTGCAATGTACGGATGCCGGTGGCGTCGCTCTGCTGCAACAGTGGCTGCTGTGTGAACTTGCCAAACTGGCTGCTGCCGGCGCTGCCACTGCTGCTGCGGCTACAGTAGGGTCCCGCTGCACTGCCGCGGCCGTCGAAGACGCCAACTAACATCGCCACCTACTGGCTTTGGTTAGCCCAGCGTTTGCGTTGGCTTGACTTGGTGGACTGGTTGGTTCGTCGGTTGCTTGGCTGGTATAACCATGTTCGTGCGTTCGCCTGCTGCCAGAACACAAACAGTTTGTGCGGCAATTGCGAAATGGACGGTTCGTTGTTGCGGATAAACGTGTAATGGCGCGAGTTGCATTTTTTCGACGAGTTTATGTGAAGTGCGCTTGTGACATATTATTCGAAAATATTTATTATTCATAATTTATGAAAAAATTAATGCGCGTTCAACAGTTTAAAACCGTGAATTTTTAAAAGATTGCAAATAATATTTGCTCTTTGAACTGCAATTTCGGTTTGCTGTGAAGCTATGTTTGAGCATTGCCAGTAGAAGACAAAGCTTATTAGCTGCGAGGCAGTAGAAATGCAAAGCTGTTTGGCAAGTTTTGTGCCATAAAAGCAAAGTATATTATATACGTTATATAAAATACAGTTGCCAGTGGTAGGATTTCAATAAACTATAAATTTTCAAGAAAATATAACAAAACGAAAGTTTTCTACAAAAAATTTTTAACAAAAAAAAATTAAAATTTCTTTAAACTTTTTGAATTTTTTTTAACAAAAAAAAAAAACAAAATTAAAAAAATTTTTAAATTTAATTTTAAATTAAAAATTTCCAAAAAAAATATTTGTGAGACGTTTAATTTTTTTGTATGTGAAAATTAAAAAAAAAAATAAAGAAAAAAAGACCTAATTCAAGTCAAATCAAATCACTTGGCAGCAACCACTTTAAAAGCGGCCTACAGCATCAATCATCTCAACAGCTGTTAAATTCAAAAGGTTAATTTTACAACAAATTACAACATACTTTTATATTAAGCGTAAACAAGCAACGCCTACATTTCTACCATATATCTATATACCCTTTTTGCTTAACAAGCAGAATTATGAACGCCTAGGCGATTTTACTAACGGTGACCCCAAATAACTTACACCATTTCACAAACACACATACAAGCACAACCTTAGCAACTACAATATAAGCCTCTCGCGCAATCCATCTACTTCGCTGCTATGATTTTTTCCTACACCCTTCTTACATCCTTTAAGTTGTATATATGCATGTCCAGCAGCTCCTGATTTGTCAGCACTTTTTAAGGTTTAGTTAACATTTTCCGGCTCTTCAATGATTGCTTTTATTAACGCTTACCTTTGCTGTTTGCATTTCGCAACTACCTTCAATTCCTCGCTTGGCCTTACAAGCCTTAGATTCGTTTACATTCATTAAGATACACAAGCATACATACAAACATACCAGCATTTGTAGATACTTTCCATGCCAGTTAGCGGTCTACCCACTCAAACTCCAACTCGTTGCTAACTTTTTGCACGCTTCCATAATCCAGCCATAGTCACAAACATATAACCCTTGCTTGACTGGCAAGGTAACTTATTGCCGGTCTGGTTGTTCGCTGGTTACTGGCTGGTTGACCGGCTGATTGTCGTTACCGTGGTTACGACAGAGTCGAAACGATTTAATAAATGTTGTTAACCCTTGAGTGTTTGGTTATATGAAACAATTTCAAAGAGTCCTCAACGTTTGCGAATAAAGTGAAGGTCAAATGTTTCAGGTACATTTCAGTTATGATTTTGAGTTCTGCATAATCGATTTTATTGAAAGTAGGTTTTAGTGAAAGGAAACTAACCGAAATTACTATTAGAAACTGTGAAATGGCAAATAATAAATATTGGAATAGTTCAAAATATTTTAACTATAATATAAATCATTTTGCTAAGAATACATTTGGAGTCATAAAAATGCGTATTTCGTAAAAAATTTAGAAAAAATAGTTACAATATTATCGGGGTAACACATTGTGACAAATACCCGAAAAACGCAAAATATTTAACTCTTTAACAATATTTATTAAGTCGCCTTCAAAGTAATCCTCACCAGATGTAATACACTTAAGCCAATATAATGCAATTTTTTAGTCCTCGAGACACTTTTTATAAGCACTTTTTGGGATAGCCTTCAGCTCCTTCAGAGAATTTCTTTTTATCTCTTCGATCGACTGAAAACAGGCTCTACGGAGCGGAAATTTCAGTTTGGGGAGCAAGAAAAAATCACACGGAGCCAAATCTGGTGAATATGGTGGATAATCGTTGGTATTCATTGTGCTTTTGACTTTAAATTCGGTCACAATCGTGGCTAAATTCGATTATTCTTCCATAATTCCGGCGACGGATGTTCTAACCCAAACGCCTCAATGCAACCAAATAGAGCTCCTTATTGACCGTCTGTCCTCCGGAACAAACTCATGATGCACCAAACCACTAATATCGAAACAAACAATGAGCATCACTTTGTTTTTTCGCTCCTTTCCGATGATTGTTGACTTGTTTGCATGCCAAACTCATAAAACCATGTTACATCGCCAGTTATAATGCTCTTCATGAATGTGGAATGTGTTGGGATTCACACGATCAAGCATGCCCAAAGAGACCTGTTTATGGTATTCTTTTTGAAGAAAATTCAGCTTTATCGAGACGAGTCGAGCAAGAACACTTTTCATATCAAAAATATCCAACAAATTCATTCGAACGGACTCACGAGAGATGTCGAGTTCATTTTCCATATCTCTAGAATTTTCCTGACTTTGCTTTTAAAGAACCATATCCTTAAATATTTTAATATTTTTATCAGTTGAAGAGTTCGAGGGTCGACCAGAACGAGGCATGTCTTCAACGATCTCTCGACCACCTTTGAAAGCTTTGTAACACTCGTAAACTTGTGTTTTTGTTAAGACCAAATAATGTTAAGCCTTTTCCAACATTCGGAGCAAAAATTGGCAAAAATTCTTTGTTCGATATTTTTATCCATAGTAAGAATCGCAACGCATGGGGATTACCGACTTAAGACAGTGACAGATCGTGCTCTTTTGGTATAGTATTAAGAAAATTTTTTTTTAATATCAGTTAGCCATGAAATTTAAATTACAATTTCTGGGTCCTTTTTTGTCACAATGTATATTCAGCCAAATATTTTTAAAGAGAGACAGTGAACAAATTACACTACTGTACATTAAACTACTTCAATCTACCAAAGCAATTTCTACTCAACATATGGTAGGTGGGTGGTTGACAACCAATTGACATTGTTGTTCAAACTAATTAAAATTATTTATCTCTTTATATCAATTTCCGATAATAATTGTAGAAAAACCTTCTTATGACAATCAAATTGAGTTGAAATCGAAACCGAAATTATCAGCTTGGCTTTGAAAATTTTTTTTTTTGTATAGTGGAAAGACAATCGGTATGGTTGAATTTTTCATCGCTGAGCTCAACATACTAAAACCGCAAATATGAAATTATGATTTATGATTTCCAAAATGTTAGTTTGTTTCGATTACAAGGTGTCGAAAAATTAACCCAAAATTGAATTTAAATACAGGGTATCTCAAAATTAACGCAAGAAGTAAATTTACTGCCATTTATGTAGTAAAGTGTTGATAACCCTAAAAAAAAGAATCGAGTCTGCCTTATTGAAATTTCAAAAAAAAAAAAAAATGAAAACTTGGCGACCATAGTTCGAAAACTTAACTTCCTTAAGTGTGAATAGATTTTTAATTGGCGACAAATTTAAATCTTGCGTTAATTTTTGAACGCCCTGCATAAAGAAAAATAAGAAAATAACATTAACTTCAAGGCCTAAATCGGAAGAGAATTTTCCGCATAGATTTTAGACTTTACATATCAACACAGGAAAAAGTTTTACGATCTTGGTGGCCAATAGATCAATCCAAAACGTGAAATTATCAGCTCAAGAAAGTGTTTTCTCAATAAATTCGTTCATAGTTGCAATTTCAGGCAACAAATAGTCGGTTGTGCAATAACGGTCGCTATTGCCGGTTACCTTTTCAACGGCATCATTTTTGAAGAAATATAAATCGATGATTCCCCCGGCCCACAAACCACTCCAGACGGTTGTTTTTTTTTCAATAAAATGACAGCCCTTGAATCTCTTCAGATTGCTCTTCGTCCCATATTCGGCAAGTTTGCTTTTTTACTTATCCATTGAGTCAGAAATGGGCCTTATTGCTGAACAAAAGTTGCTTCGAAAACGTCGGATCTTCTTGAAATTTTTCAAGAGCTCGAAGAGCAAAGCGATGTCGCTTGGAATGGTCGTAGGGTAGCATAGATAAATTCACTTTATGAATCTCAGAAATATTTTTAATTTCAAAATTTAGACACATTATGCCTTTGATTTTGAAATAAATCATTGGTGCAAAAATTTAATATATATCTGTCATTTTATCTTACTCTTATATTATTATTAATAAAATATATTAATTTTAAAACGATTCTTTCGTTAGTTTCTGTTGCCATAAACTATTTGTTCCTGATGTATTTCTAACGGATTTTTTTAATTTTGGAAAATCACAAATGCAAAAGTTGTCTTAAGACAATTTTTTCGATTAATAATAAAAAACTAATAATAATAATAATAATAATAATAATAATATAATAATAATAATAATAATAATAATAATAATAATAATAATAATAATAATAATAATAATAATAATAATAATAGTAATAAACTAAGTTTTTTATAGTGACAAAAATAGAGTCCTACTGCTTAGCGAAATATAAATGATTATTTTGAATTTTATTCGAAATATGACAGTCTACTTTTAGTTTTCAAAAATGTGTTTTTCAAATTTCAAAAGTTCTTTAATATTTTGTATTTCCTCTACACTAGTAGCAAAAATGTTTTTATATTGCTGCTTTTACACTTCTCAAAAAACTAGAACAGTTATATTTATGCCTAAAGACTAAATTTCGTAAACGAATTTCAGAGATATAACTACTTACAGAAAAGCATAGGGTGTGAATTTAAATAACGACGGATTTTAATGCAAGATAATTCTACTTAATATTTGGCATACATTTTCGCTATGGAATATAGTATATATAGAATGTCCCTTAACAACACTTGCGCAACAACTCAAAATAACAATTTATGGTGAAGTTACTCAAAATCTTATGTATTGTATGTATATATGTATTTATTTAACTTCGATCAATTCTAAACAACAATAAGTTCTACGGTCCGAAAAAAAACATACAATGCACCATGCATCTTCTTTCGAATATTTAGAAATCATTATCTTAGGCAAAATTGAAGAAAACAGCGTGTTTGTCTCATGTTGACTGGTTGACGCAGTGTCGATTACAAGTGCACTTAATGCAATACGCAAGCCTGATTAATGATACTCGTTGGCGAGTGCCAAGCCTGTTACAGGGATGATTTATGAGTTGTGCTGTGATCTCATAAGCTATACGAAATGCAAAGAAAATTGAAATAATCCATGACAAGCCGTGGGGTTATCAGCGATTGTAGGAAAAGAGATTGTCCGTACACATATTGGTTGTGTTCAAAGGGTTGTAAAATCGACACGACAAAACCGTGAAGGTGGTGAAACGATTGAAGATCATTAATCAAATACGAGCGCATTTACTTGCCATTATGGGTTAAAGTTGTTAATATTGCAGTATTCCAAAACTTTCATTAATGAAAGAGTTTAATGTTTTGGTAGAGCCGAAATTATGGGCTTTACTGTTAGATACTATATATAAAGCGGAATAGTAGTTTACCAAAACCAGAAGAAGGAGATAAGTCTCACCACAGTTTTGAAAACTTAAGACTAGATGAGAACTATTCTTTAGGAGATAAAGCTATTTTACAGTGCTTCTTCTATTCCCTAGTATTGACAGCCGGAACCTTTTAATAGTCAGCAAAAATACCTGATGTAGCCAATAAGAATTATTTTATTTTGTTGACAATAAAAATTTGGAACTAAATATTCGGAGAGTCCTCTTTGGAATTTACCTGTAGATTACTAACCACACTAAAAATGAAGCGTTGCAGCGAAACTATAATGCCCTTTAAAAATGCAAAATATTCCTTACAAAAACTTTTATCTTTTCTCTGTATCATTTTATCATTGCTTCGGGTCATGCCGAATTTCGTGTAGATATCTCGTCAAATGAGAAAAAGTTTTCCATATAAGCACTTGAATCCGATCATTCAGTTTGTATAGCAGCACCAACATAGGAATAGCTTCTAGGTGAGAAAGGGACGGGTGCAAAATTTCATATCGATATCTCAAAAACTGTTCGTATGTGCACATCCGACAGGCGGCTAAAGAGACTGATCATGTATGTTTGGACATATGTATATACTTTCTAGGATTTCTGATGTTTTCTTTTGTGTGTTATAGACATCATGGTATAATAAGGGTATACCATAATAATATTGGTTGCGACTGGACTGGCTAAGACCCCAGTCGGCCTTACAGAGACCCTAAGCAACAAGACTCAACTGCGTAATCCATACCAGTTTCTAGAAATTTCTCTAAAAAACACTATCTAGTACCAATTATTTTTAAAGAACTGTCACTGCAGTACTTTTTGTTCTTTCAAAGAATGTTTGGCAAGCTTTCAGAACCATTTCAGAATTAAGTCAATTCCTCCAATTACTTCATTGTCTTAGGGTTCCTTTGCTGCGCATTTTTTCACTAATATTTGGAGGGTTTCAGACAGAAATTTTCGCTCTTCAGGCAACTTTACATAAAACGCATTTTTATTAAAATAAAAAAAAATATCAAACAAGCAAAACATGAAAGAAGCCCTGCCTGCATCGAATTACATTATTATTCTCTATTCTTCCTCATACCGAAATAATTATCCAGTTTTCTCTTCGCCGAAATGCAGCTGCCGCACATTTTTTCCTCCACTCCGACTCGCTTTATGCACTTGTTTGGCATAATCCGTTTACAAAATATTAAAAATAAACTACTACAAACATATTTACAAGTTCCAAGCAATCGCTAGGGACTGGAGCCAGCGAGCAAAAAATTTCACCAACACTTTTGTGACGCGTTTTTTGCTGGCGATTTTCGGTTGTCGTCAACATTTTGCATATTTCTCATTTCAAGTCGCCAAACTGCAGTTGCCCCAACTGACCAAGCAGCCGACGACAAGCCGCAGAAGCAGAAGGCAGCCGAAGCGAGACACTAGCAAAAACAAAACCCGCTGCTACCGACTGAAGCTTGTTATGCGGCATGTTGCACGTTGCTCGCTTGGCGCACATACACAGCATACGCGTTGTGCTGCGAGTGTGTGCGTGTATGAAATGAGCTGAAAGCCGGTTGCGACCAAAAGGACCACATTAAGAATTTGAACTGAGGTAAATAAATGGCAGTAAGCCGGCGGACTCTGCGGAGTAGATGAGGCAACATTATGATGTGCGGCGCAGAGTTTATAATATTTTTTTGTGTACATATAATATAGAGATGTATGTATGAGTGTGAGTACCAGCAAAGAACAAGTTCAAAAGCAAGCGGCTCCAAATTTGGAGTAACAGCAAAGAGAGTGCTTAAAAAGCAGCTGCGACACAACGCTCCACTCGAGCGGCGAACAATGCAGGAATAAACAACGTTTTGCGGTTACAATGCAGGGAATGTAAACCTACATACTGGTTTTCTTATGGTACAAACATACATATAAAGATACACATGTTTGTGAGGCCATTTTGTAGGAGGCGATGTGAAAGCGACGAGCAGCGGCAACAGTGAATAACCAGAAAGTCGCCAAAGAACTTTCCACATACTTACTTATGCACTTACATACAGGCAAACATACACACACAGGCATACATACATACGCACATGTATAAATACAAGCAAACATACACTCATAAAAGGCTTGTAAGCTCGGATGAGTACCCCAACCACTGCATGGACTTTAGACGGCACTTACTTCGTTTGCTGGCACTGCTTTTTCGCAGAGATGGAGTCATCTTTTCGGCCACATTTCAACGCTTTTTCCGTCTACTTCAGCGGCGTTCACTTTGCATGGCATTTTCTGGCGTTGCTGGAGTTGTTGCTAATTTTTTTGCTGTTTGTTGATATTTTTTGCGATTTTTTTTTGCATATTTTCTGGCTTGTATTGTTGTTGTTGCCATGGAGAGTTGTGAGCGCAAAAACTTGACGAAATTTCATCGCATATAAACGCTATGGTTGGAACGGAATGAAATACGAAGACAACTACATTCAAGAATTATTCAAAAACGGGACAAGACTTCTAAAAAAAATTAATTTGGTTATGAATTTATAAGATTTCTTGAAAAAAAACTCCTAAAAAATTAATTTGGTTATGAAGTTATAAGATTTCTTGAAAAAAAAATTAATTCTATCTACTCATAGGGTTCCCTACGAAAGAGTTCCCTATGAAAGTGTTCAGAATAGTTTACTGAGATACCTATTCTATCCTCCACGTTGAACTTCCACATCAGTTTTCTATCCAAAATTACTCTCAGGTACTTGACTTGTTAAGTCAACCCCATTGAGCTTCGTGGATTTCCATGTCGGGATTTTCTTCTTCTTTGCAAAGAGTATTATATCCTTATAATCGGAATTTACCTCAAGGTTTGCCGATATCGCCCAATGGTGTATGATCTTTAGAATGTTGTTCATCATTCTACTGATGGTTTCTGTGGATTTCCACGTCACTAGTACAGCAATGTAGTTTTCATAGGTTTATGTGTTTTCCTTTAAAATTTTTTGAGAAGCTCACCATAGGAATCATGAAAGCATATCCCCTGAGGAGCTTCTATCTGAGGAATCTGGTTTCTGCGATTGGCAGATACTTTGACCTGGTGCAGGGGCTAATCGCAACGGCATTCGTTCCCTCTCAACCGGTGTCAGTGGTTCTGTACAGCACTCCGCAGAAGGTTTGCCATACCTACGATGACTTAGAGCTGCCACCACTTAATCTATGGTGTTATTAGGCTTTATTTTAACAAAGCCTTTCCAATACCGTACCGAATTGAGAAATAACGGTGGCCTTACTGCGTCAAAAGGCTTTGACATGGTGGAGCTTTGTTTTCCTTTATTTAAGAAGTAGTTTGAACAAACTTAAACGAAAACTCTTTGAAATAATAAATTTTGCAATCTTTCGTACAAGAACACTCATAAAAAGTTGGATTCTTGTAGGCAAAAAAGTGATTCAAATGGTGTTTGACGTCCCGTTTGATTTGAGGTGAGTCCGAAGTAAGAGGTAAAAAAAACTCTTGGCGAATAATCATTTATGTAAGATATCTCACATTATCCTGGTGGAACACTAAGCCTTTTTTATTGATCAATTCTGGCCACTTCTGTTTGAGTTCATGAATCAGAATTAATCACGGTATGATCGGACAAAAGCTGAAATAAACGATACCTTTGAAATGCCACCTAACAGACAACATACGCTTTTTTTTGGTGACTATCGGCCTGTCGAAGTGGTTTGAGCTAGTTCATCTTTTTTAGACCATGCTTTACTCTGTGAACTTTGATATGCAAATCACAGTCGTTAGTTCGACAAAGCGAATTTCGTTATTTAAGACATGAGTAACCCATATGTCAAGCAATCAATTTTTCCTAGATATTTATGTACTTCTGAACGGTCGCGTTAAACAAATTTCATCTTGCAGTAATCTCTCGAGTTGTCATTTGACGATTTTCATCGACCAACGATTTTATTTCATTCGAATCGGCCTCAAGAGACTTTCCAGAGTGTGCAGCGTCCTCAAGATCGAAATTGTGGAACAAAGCTTTGTAAACCAATTTTGGCATTAGTATTCTCTCAACACATTTTCACCGTCACATAAGTTTTGCCTTGCTTGAATTTAGTTTTTACCTGTTTGATAAATAGTGAAAAATGGAGAAAAAAGCTTTTTGCCAAACCAAACAAAAACTATTCTAAAAAATTAAAGCTTTTTTACAAACAAGTCTTACTATATATATCAGTTGTTCAAATATATAACGGTAAGATGATTAGGTGAAAAGTTGACTGTGAAAAAACTCAATAAACTTCGCTGTTGTCTTCAAACCAAATTACATAGTGAACGACCAACGCTTAGACAATTTTGTCTATAAATATGATCTCATTAATGAGCATACTTGAAAATTAATCCCATTTTTGGAAATTTTGCTCCAAATAATAGTTGTTCAACAGCTCGAGATGTCGGATGAAAACTAACCCCTTCCAAGCTCTGAAAATATTTTATCTGAAACTAGAGACTTATTTACTTAAAAAGTGTCGTAAGACGGCTCCGATTATCGTTATGTTAATAAATGATCATTAGAATCTTATCAACTTGTATAAAACAACATATAACGGCAAACTGAAATCAAAATCGTACATACTTTCATATATCGATTTTTTAATGTTCACAAACGTGTGTTGGTATATGAGCATAAATTAGGTTTACGTGTGCAACAATGTAGCGGCGAAACCGAAAATCAAATCAAATATACACAAAACACTACCCCTCCCCTCTCTAAATAATGTATTCGACCACTGGACAGTCTTTATAATATTTAATGATGCAATTTTCACCTACATTCTTGCCGAGCACCGCCTACAAACACACATTTCAAACAAAGAAACACATAGAGTTATGTATGTCGCTAAGTTCACGTGCTTGAGTTCATGGCAGACCTTTAAGCCAATTCAATAAAAAATGCATTAGTATAATAGAGCAATATGGAGACGGTAAAAAATAATGCATAGTTAATAACCGAAAAGACTGAAAACTACACAACACAGTGTTGAAAATGGCGTAACGGAAATTTTAACTATCCCCACGGTCGATGACCGAATTCGGATCAAACAGTTATTACACGAAATTAAGTAATTTGAGTCATTATTTTGAAATTAGTCCGCCGCTCACACCACAAGTCGTCACAAATATCAATACATTTCGTGCATAACGGTGCATAGGAAAGTAGTAAGAGAAACGCCTAGGTGTAAGATAAATACCTGCACAGACTTATATACAAGTGGTGCCATAGCTATTAGTGGTAAAGGCGATTACTAGACTAAAAATTCATGAGGGCGGACAAAGCGTCAATTTTCACGTTTAATTTTTTATGATTCCCCGTATTGATTATATTTTTGGGTATAAGAGGAGTTTTCAGTTGGAGAGCCAAAGCTTTGAACAGTGGAAAGAATGTCATAGAATTCTTTTTGATGACGTAATTATGTGTACAGTTATATGATACTATGTAGACATACACATTTATTTATGGATATTTAGACACCATTGTTAATCACTTACTTTGAATGATAGCTACATGTTATAGTTGCTCGACCCAAACAAAGTGAAAATATCTCATCAAATAAAAAAGTTTTAATTACAAGAACTTGATTTTGATCGTTGAGTTTATATGATCTAAAAATTTATTTGTATATTGTGGCATTGATTTAGACGACAATTAAAATATCGTGAAGCTATCTTCCCCAATAAAAAAGCGTTTCCACACAATAAGTTGACAAATTACTAGTTTTGTGAGGAGAAAAGAACATGTGTAAGAACTGTGGTACTAGTTCCTATATAAGGACATACGGACTTAGCTAAATCGACTCAGCTCGTCGTTTATGTTACAAACTAAACCCTAAAAATTAAAAAAAAAAAACCGAATAGTTTGACTTTAACCGAATAATGTTATCTCGTTGATCCGTTGAGTTTTTCGCGAAGCTTCGTCTATATGTTGTCGCTAAGATTGTGCTGCTAAAGTTTGGAAATAATTATCAGATCAGTTAAATATTTAGTGTGAACGGTTCGAAAAATCTTGTTTGGAAAAGCAAAGTACTCGCTAAAGTAATGGGTAACTGTTGAACATTTATATATATGGTTCATAGAAGTATCCTTCTGAGTGATACAAACTCCGTGTCAAACTTATAAACTTTTTCTATATTTTTTAGTACAATTATATGTCCAGAATATTTTTTCAAAGTTGGTAAAGTTCCCAATGGCAACCGTGTGTAGGAGATATAACCTTTGGGAAAGCGGTCTGTCAGGCTAAAAGTCTTACGACGGTCGGGCACTTCAATCATTCATTGTGTTTTTCACGAAATTTAATAAATAAAATTCCTTCACAGTCCTCCTAAATATGGTGACCTCCTTATTAATCTAAGGATTTTTTTCGATTACAACTACTTTCTTCAAAGCGATTTGTGGTAGGAATTAGACCTACAAACATACTATTTTGGTTGCAACAATGCCAAAAAAATATTTTCTCTTTGCAAATTTTCGATTACTCACGACCTACACTTACATATGTACTAACCAACGATTTTTGTTTTTATTTTTTAGACTGAAAAAATTTTTAAAAAAGCAATTTTTTCGGTCGTCAAAATCTACGTAACCCCTAATATACACTGTTCAGGGAGCAAAAATATGAAACATCAGAAAAGTAGACGGAAAAAATAATTTTTCACCTCTCAGTAATTAAATTCTTTACAAATCTAAGTCCCCGTTGTATTCGTAGATCTCTATTATTTATTAAAATTGGTTGAAAGACTCTTATAATGGTCATTTTACTGAAGGTGCTGTATAAAAAAAATTTAGAACATACTTTGCAATACAAAATATTAAATTTTAATATAATATAATACCTGGTCTACGAAAAGGGGGCAGGTGTCAAAAAAAAAATACAAAAAAATTGATTTTTTGACCCCTAAGCCCCTTTTTCGTAGACCAGGTCACATATACAGTGGCGGACAAAAGTCTACATACACCGCTTGTATTTGTTGTGTAGAAAGTACAATCACTCTTCTGAAAAATGTAGGTATACAGTTTTATTTAAAATCCTTTTTTAATGACATGGAAAAACCCAAAAACGTCCTTGACAAAAGTCTACATACAATGCCGGTTTCTTAGCAGGTAGATCGATATTCTGTGTTGCTATAAGGATAAAGTACCGTTTTTTTCACATTTTTTTCCTTAATAATGTAGTCTGATTTGCTAGTATCTAGTTTAATTGTGGTTTAACCACTGAAGCGTCAACAATGGCTCCTCGAAAAGAAATTTCTATTGACGTAAGAAACCTTGTTATACAGCACAGAAATGAGAACAAATCTTATGGCGAAATTTCAAAAATTTTAAATTTAAGTCGTCCAACAGTACAGACCATAGTAAAAAACTATGAAAAAAATGGCTCCACCGAAAATAAGCCTCGAGTTGGCCGCCCGAAGAAACTGTCTCGAAGAGACATCAGCTTGATTCTCAAAGAAGTGAACGATAATCCCAAAGTTACTGCTCCAAAATTAGCCGAAAACATAGCAAACTCATCAGATAAGTCTGTCCATCCAAGAACAATTCGAAGAGCTCTGAACAATAACGGCTCCCACAGTAGAACACCTCGTCAAAAGCCTCTTATTTCTGAAAAGAATCGTAAACTTCGCTTAGAGTTCGCCAAAGCACATTTGGACAAGGGAATGGATTTTTGGCAAAAAGTTTTGTTTACAGACGAATCGAAGTTTAATATATTCGGCAGCGATGGAAGGGCAAAAGTTTGGAGAAAACAAAACACTGCACTAAATCCGAAAAATATAGTACCAACAGTAAAGCATGGTGGCGGCAACGTAATGGTTTGGGGAGCTGTAGCGGCATCTGGAGTTGGAAAGCTTGCTTTTATTGAGGGTAATATGAATCGGTTTAAATACAAGGCATTATTGGAAGCTAATCTGAAGCCTTCGGTGGATAGTTTGGAGCTTGGTGCAGGCTGGATCTTTCAACAGGATAACGATCAAAAGCACACGGCCCATATTGTCAAGGATTGGTTGCTTTATCACGCTCCAAAGCAACTACACACACCACCTCAAAGTCCAGATTTGAATGTTATTGAACATCTCTGGGAAATTTTAGAAAGAAAAATTAGAAAAAATCAGATTTCCAGCTCTGCAATACTCAAAGAACGCATTACTGAAGCTTGGAACAGTATTACTTCAGCAGAATTGACAAATTTAGTAGCTTCGATGCCACGACGGCTTCAGGCTGTTATTGATGCAAACGGTGGACCAACTAAATACTAAAAAATCAGGTTACCTAATCTTAACCACAAAGTTTTCGCTCTAAGATAAGTTAAGTATGTACTGTATGTAGACTTTTGTCAACGCAATTTTTGAGTTTTTCTTCCATAAATTTGTTGTTTTATGTTAAATAATGAATTTTTTTGGTTCATTGTGATTATAATAGATATTAGAATAAAACTGTATCAATACATTTTTCTAAAAACATTTTGTATTCTCATACCAATGAAAATAGGGGGTGTATGTAGACTTTTGTCCGCCACTGTATAGTATTTTGTATAAATTTTGTATATTGTTATTAATATTCACTGTGTTATAAATTGTACATAAAAACTAAAAATTACATACGTGTAATAACTAATGCGTCTCTAATCACTTTTGAGGTACCCTTTCATTTCAATAGCCAATTTGATATCATAAATTCAAATTATTTGACTCACCCTTTAGCGCTGCTATTTGCACATGCATGTGTAGGAGTATACGCGAAGTCAACTGCACACTCTCTTCGCTCTCAGTTTGCCAATTCGTAGTGCGCAAGCAGCGCAGCACTGAAGCATCATATTTTTCGCTTTTGCACAAACACTGAATTTCACGCTAAAGATAACAATTTCATTTATACACTTAAACTAATTATATTTTTATGCACTTTACTAAGAGCTTACAACTTCTTAACACTTTATTTGGCACAAAAATCACAAATTAATCACACAAACACAACTGCACACAAAACAACCGATTGAAATCAACTAACAGCGACGCTCGCTAAAATGTAACTGAGTAGCGAAACATCTGACGTAGTAAATAAATGGATAGTTCCAATTTGTTTGATTGAAGTCCTGGAATTGTGATGAACATAGTTTTGTGACAAATTATCTGGAATGACAACCAAAATTATGCAACGACATTAATGCGTGATTGAAATGTAAATTTTTTTAGGGATATTAATATTTATATGGCATAACTAGATAAATTAATAAATTGATTACTCCTTTAAGTTGAAGAGAGCTTTACTTTTCTTCTTAGAAGTACATACATACATACATATGTGTAAAATTATAATTATTATATATTTTCCAAAGAAAGTGGTTAGCTCTTTGGCAGCCGATGTACCGACAATCTCACAATCACCTATTCGAAGGAATGGAAAATTAATTGTCATGTATTGCCTTCTCGCAGGAAATCTTTTAGATTAATAGGCGCCGTAGTCACTTTTTGCCTGATTACTGAAAAATTTGTATCCTTACTCACCCATATACCAACACAGTGGAATAGAACGAGCACATAAAAATTTGTAGGCTTCCAAAACGAGTGTTCTTTGATACCAAATCATCTGCGGTCTTATTTCATTTAAACACATTTGTAGCACTATTCTACTAAATAGGTAAATATTGGTAGACAACATATTACTTCACAAAATTATAATTTAAAGTCCTATTAATGAGGGTACTAAACCTTTTTCAACTACTCGAATGGAGTGAGAAAAACTGAGACCAACGTGTTGTGCTTAAAATTGCTTCCTTTATACCGCTTTGGAACGAAAGTGATATTCCGACAAACAATAATTTGGTGATTGCTTTTCATTAAATTCCCCTCTAATAACCTATATTTTGCTTATTGACAAAACCATTCCGCCAAAAATGAGCCTCATCGCTGAAGAAGATTTTTCGATGAAAATCCAGATCATTTTCAAGTAGTTGCTCAGACCCATTCTTGAACAAATACCGATTTTTGTGATCAAGCGGCTTGAAATCTTGCGTCAATTTGATCCTGTAAGGATGCAGGCCAAGATCATTTCGAAAAATTCGCCAAAACGATACCCAATGCTTAAGGGCGACGTGTGAGAGACTGACTCGGCTCTTCCTCAACTGATCCGCGGGCGGTAGCAATATTCTCGACACTACACTATCTCAATGGCACAGGAACATTTTATACTGCGCCTGTGGTTTCAAATTTTTCCACCAGACACTCAATTGTTGATCTGAGAGGACGATTATAACGAGCAATAATTGGACGTAGCGCTCTTAAAGCAAAAAAATATGGCGTCGTTTGCTGTCCCTATCGGTCTACTTTTGTAGCGTCTCTATTGAAAAATGGGTATATCATATCCAATCCCAAAAGTGAGGGGATCGTTTTCATTCGATTTGTCTCCGTTTTACTTCAGCCTACACAGGGGCACGCCATTTTGATAGGATTGACGGATGAAAACCGATTATAGAAGAAGGTCCTGACGGCTATACCGGAAAGAGACTATTCAGACTGTTTTGAAAACAAGAAAAGCGTGGACGAAAGTTTATTTTATTGGACGAGGATTATTTTGAAGTGGATGAAATTTACAAGAATAAATAAATAATTCACATTTTATGAACAAATTGACCTTACTTTTTTACAAAGATACATACTAAAAAAGCAATATTTTAAACGTATTTTTATAAGTTCCTTGTTAGAAAACTATCCTATAACCTCTACTTTTAAGAAACTCACATATAAAAATTTAAAGCTTTTTATATTCTAAATATTCACCGTTAACGCTGACATCGCCTCAGCGCATTCGAATCGTCCACTGAATGAAACTCGAACTTCCGACTTCGTAACAATTAGTTCACTCATAAAAATTGCACACGAAGCACTGACTGTGTGAAACAATGAAAAGCAGTTAATAAATCTGTTATTAACTTGAAAATTGTCTAGACATTCAATGTATGCAAAGTACAAGGGCAAATAGAAATTAAAAACGCAGACACTTTACACCACATACCACAATTATATGCACACGCTGCGGGATTAAAATAGAAAGGGAAATTAACGAAGGACCGCGAGAAAAGCGAGTAAAAAGTAATAAGAGGAAATTTCAAAACAAAAATCATAACCAACGAAGTGTACGGGAATTTCTGCGGAAAACGACGGAATTTGTGTTGAAAGGCGGCAACTTTAAATGTAGGGACGACGCTGCTGTAGAACAATGTGGGAACATGGAGAGGAAAAAACAAAAAAGAAAAGTGATAAGGGGACGTGGGAAAACTGTTCGCAATAGGAAAGAAAAGTAGGATCATGAAGAAAAATAAAAATATATGTACATATGTTAAGGTGGTTCTTCAATGGAGTTTATACCATCTATAACCATCTATAATCATTTTTGGGGTTTTGAAATGAAAACCAAAAAAACTTTAACTTCGGTTGAACCAAAGCTATACGTAATACACCACACACCTAGAAATTTTTTCATACAAAAAGTTTACTTTAATCGGTCATTCTATATGGCAGCTATATGCTATAGTGACCCGATCTCAACAATTTCTTTGGAGATTCCAACGTTAGCTTGGGTAATAGTCCATGCCAAATTTCATCAAGATATCTCGTTGAAGGAAAAAGTATTCCTTATGGGCACTTGCTTCCGATCGTTCAGTATGTTCGACAGCTACATATATGCTATAGTGGTCCGAAATCGACGGTTCCTAAAAATAAGCAGCTTTTTGGGAAGAAAATGGTATGTTCAGAATTTCAGAGCCATATCTCGAAAACTGTGAGAGTAGTTATCGTATATGCAGATGACAAACAGGTAGACGAACATGGCCAAATCGGTCTTCAACTTTTCTTTCTGGCAAACTTAGTATACCCTGTCCAGGGTACAAATAGAGGTTAAGAGCATGACGACCGGAATCCTTCTTTGAAATTCAAAAAGATGAGACTATTCCTCTTTGTTTTCCTGCACGAAATTGGTACTATTACAATTGTGGACGGCAATTGGATAGATTTTAAATTTTTGGAGATATTCAAGATGCTCTTTTATAAAAAAAAAAAAAACAATTTAAAATAATTTTGCAGACTTCATAGAGTAATCTGAGCTTTTTCCACAAGTTAGACAGCTTCATTACCTTCAAAAAGGCGCTAAATTGTATAACCGGCCTTCGACACATTCCTTTCTTACAGATAGAGTGCGGCTGGAAAGAAAGTATTTTTCATTTTGAAAGATACCTTTCATTTCCATTCCATATATATCTACAAATAGCTATGCAAACATCGACAAAATGTGCCAAGCGATCATAAAAACGAACGTTTAGTTTGCTGTTTGAGCCAAGAAGAACGTAGGAAGCAACGAAATGGACCAACAATGAAAAAGGGAATAGGAAAAGCAACGGGCTAACAAACAGAACACGTTTCAGCTGTACAACTGTACGAATACGTGCGTATGTGTGCGCGTTTGCTACACAGCGGAAGTTAAGTGTACGCATACTTGATTGTTGGCGAAGGCATGGGTGGTGTATATGTATTGGTGTCGTATGGGTGTGTTTGTGTAAAAACGCAACAAAGAGCAATCATCATTATCGTTAAAAGAGGCGCTTACAAAACTAGACAAATTGCCACTTTAGAGAGCTAACGCCGACAAGCGACTGAGGCCAAGCCACAGAGGTCTCGATGCCAGCTACGAGGATAATAACAGCAAAGACAACGGCAGCAAAAAAGAAAAACAAAAAAAGAGAAACTATAATGATAGTGCTGGCGGATGTAGCAGCAGTAGAAACAACAGCAGCAGCAGTAGCAGCACAAATGCCAAACACATTGTCGGCGCACAGTTTAGGGACAAATTGCCAAACACTATACGGAGTTCAAAGTGACTGGACGCGCGCTGGTACACGTAATAGTTATAGCTGGCGAGTGGCGTTGAAAGCGCATACGTAATACCAGTGGGAAAATGGACGCGACAGAAAGCATACAAGGGATACACTCATATACTTGCATATATGTATTTAGAGCCGAGTGAAGCCTGGCTATTTACAAAAGTCAAGTGGGGCACCGAAAATGACGTAGATGCGGGCAGATAGAATTGCAACAGCAGCCGCTAGAGCTGTGTAAAAGCACAATTGGTCAACAGGGGAACTTTAGTTGTGGCAGCAACAGTAGAAATATAGAGAAAATAAAACGTGCGAGGTCAGTGCTGAGGCCTGTGGGGAGATGGCAGAATATTTTGTTGAACATTAGAACACGCAAAAATTCCGAAAAGTATGCAACAAAAATATAAACGCGCAACCAAATATGAGGGCGAGCACATTTGCTGGCAGAAGAGGGGGCGGGGAGAGGACAGTTGCTGTAATTGTATGTTGTGGCCAACAATTGAGCGATTTTTTTCGCCCATTCACTATGCGTTGGCGGCGCTTAGGTTGCAGGAGCAAAGCCGTGCTGTTATGAGGAGCCCGCAGAAAATGGGTAAACATGGCAAAAACAGAGAGGCAACCAAAAGCCAGTACATACATACATATGTACGAAAATGGTAAAATGGTTGAAGGAAGCAACAAGCTAAAAGCACAACGACAAACGAAATACGCGCTGCCACAAACACACTAACACCAATACAGACATACAAAATCATATATATACAAGTATGTAGAAGAAAGAATGTGTATGTGTGTGGCTGAGCGCCTAGCAAATGCGCAAAGCCCAGCACGCTCAGCAACTTCCGGCGTCCGAGGTTAGGGACGTGCCATGGAAGTTCATTATGATGGTGAAAGCTGTTGTTGATGATTAGGCTACCCAAAAGTAGAGCAAAAAAGTCAAAACGTAGACGTACAAGCTGTAAAGCAAACAGACTAAACCGCGAAAGAGGCGGTTAACGGGTGGCTAATGTACAGTACGAATGGCAGTGTGACCGTTATATGCCTGGCTGTATGTGTGAGTAGCGGTAGTCACCGCCATTTGTTGTACTACGCAATTGCGGCTGTTGTTGTTACGTTTTGGCTTTCGCCATTATGTGGGCAAAAATACAGTAATAATCATAATAATGGTGGTCAGCACACACAGCGCGGCTGACAAAAGCAAAAACCATGAAAACAACAAAAGCTAAAGAAATAAAAAAAACACACACATACAATCACACACACACAAAAGTTGTAACTTAAATATGCAGGAAAGTTCAAGGTTTTGTTGCGCTCGAAACAATGAGCGTAGAGTTGGTTGGAAAACTGCACAGCTCGGCCGGGCATGCTGGCGTAATTGCAAACGACTGCATAAAATGTATGCAAATAAAGATAATGAGAGAATGCTGTGTAGAAAGAATCGCTCGGTGAATAGTTTTTTTAGAATAAATGTAAAGCTAAGGACAAAGATAAAACAATTGTTGAGCGGATTGCGTGCAACAAAAGCACAAAACACAAATTGAAGCTGTTAAAATTATGTAATTATGTCTCGAGTTGCCAACAGCAAAGCATTTTTTGTGCACCGAAGCTGGACATAAACTTAAATTACAAAGAAAAAAATATTTAAATACATTTATTTTGCCTTGAGGCGTCTTAGTGCAACAAATATTTTTAACTTATGAAAGAAATCATGCTCAAGGTGGTAGCGGTTAGTAGTTAGAGTAGCGAAACAAAGCACATTTTTACATAAAAAATATAAGAGTTGAACCAAATTAGGTCACAGGCTTGAATTTTACTTATTTTGCCGTAATAACACAGCGCTTAAAATTTTTATACTCATATTAACCAACAAACTGGTTAAAGTACTGGTTAACTTTTTGTTTGCTTTGACAACACTTTCATTTAAATTAGTTAAAAAAATAGTTTTCAGTTTTCAGTTACAGTTAAACCATCGGTTAAGTAAACCAGCAGTTAGTGCATTAATACGTTTTTTTTTGCCTTGAGAGAACTTTGCTTTCAACGTAAAATAAAATAATTTTCTAGTTCCCACTTTTAATGCAACCGCCGGTTAAGTTAACCAGCAGTTAATGTCCAGGTTATTTTTTTTTTTTTTTTGCTTCGACATCACTTTCCATTTAAACAAGTTAGAGCAGGTTTCATTTACCCGCCTTTCAATTATTAGTAAACTGTCGGTTAAGTTAACCAGCAGTTAGTGTGTAAAATAGATTTTTTTTTGCTTTGAGAGCAATTTGTTTTTAACCCATGTAAAATAAAATAATTTTCTGATTTCCACTTTTAATGCAACCGCCGGTTAAGTTAACCAGAAGTTAATGTCCCGGTTATTTTTTTTTTTTTTTTGCTTCGACATCACTTTCCATTTAAACAAGTTAGAGCAGGTTTCATTTTCCCGCCTTTCAATTATTAGTAAACTGTCGGTTATGTTAACCAGCAGTTAATGTATTTAATAAATTTTAATTTGTTGGGACGCATTAAATAAATTAAAAGAGATTTATTTTCCCCGTTTACCAGTTAAAAACAAACTGCCGGTTAAGTTAACCAACAGTTAATGTATTGGTTAACTTTTTATTTTCCGATTAGCATTCAATAAATTTAAAGATATTTAATTTTCCCGTTTCTCTGTTATAAGTAAACTGTCGGTTAAGTTAATCTGTAGTTAATCTTCAGTTAATTTTTTTTTGTTTTGCGTCAATGACGCTTTCAATCAGTGTTAAATAAACTTTAATATTTTTTTCGCCGTTAATAACTAAACTGGCAGTTAAGTTTGGACACATCGTTCTTCTCTTCCGTCGGGGCGTGGGCACAAATCAGCGATACGTTGAAGAACTTCGCTTTGATTGTAGCTAAACGTTCATCCTCCGGAGTGAATGCCAGGAATCGGCGACGGAATCTCTCTCCCACTGAGGATCCCACATCGAAAATGCGCAGTAAAGTATTTGGTTTATTATGGCCCTACTTGACTCAGTCCTTGTCCCGTCCTCCGCATTTCTTGGACGGCGTTGATGTCAGCCTTCACTGGTACATCAACCTGCTGGGCAGCGGGACATTCCCAATTAAGAAACCGGACATTCCAGGTGCATGCTCTCAAATCGAAATCTCTATTTCGTTTGCCATGGTCGTCATCAAAAGGGGAGTCACTCATCCGAGGCTTGTTTTTCCTTTTCATTGGTATGATTTTTTTCGTGGTGGGTCCCAAACCCAACGCACAACCCTGCGGAGAGGATGTTTCGCCGTTTCGCCTTCAAACTGATGTTCTTTGGCTAACCAGAGGATACTTGATATAATTCTCAAGTGAATGACGCTCCTCACTTGCGTTAACTTCTAAACATCCTACATAAATAGTAACTGTAAATTGATGGATCAGGAGGTAGGACCCCCGGTTTTCTCTCTATCGTCCTGGACCCAAGCAAGCTTTAAACAATTGAGTCCATATTTTCATTATAGTTACTTCTAAAGCGCAATAACTCTCTCGAACTACTCGAATATACTCAGCAAGGCAACTCTAGACCAAAACACTGTAATTGTAAAACCTTCAATTAAGCAGTTTACAGGTGTCCAGCGGAAAACTTAAAACCGGTCAGCAGGCAAAACGCGAAAGAAAGAGCAATTAGCGGCGCTAAGGTATAACCGTTATAATCGAAAGGTAAATATTGTTAATTTGCAATTGCTTCGGCGTGTCGGTGGAAGTAATTGAAGACTACACTGTTACTTTACGCTAACAAACCAAGCAGCTGTTGCATTCCAGACAACTTTTCGAGTAATCAGTGTGCATGTGTGTACATATTTAATCATTACTTTGCAATGCACTTGTTGTTGTAATTTTTTGTAAAAACTTTGCCGAGTTGAACGCTTTAAAATGCGTAACGACTTAACACCGAAGCAGCAAAAACGCAAAAGTGTTAAGCTTTTGCGTAAGTAACGAGCATTATTGTTGGTAGTACATATACACACTCTTACGTACACATACAACGCTAGTCATTACTGTAATCTACGTTGGCCATGACGGCGTTTAGGTGCAATAGCGTCGGCGACAGCAATTAATGGCACAATTAAAAAGGCATTAACAACGATTAAGCCCTGCGGCGAACTGGAATTAAGTAAAGTCAGCGTCGCTGCTGCTGTCGGCGCGTATGAACGCCTCAAAGTAGACAACAATCGTTTATATTTGTATTTACTTTGGTAATTTCTTCAGTTGTGCTGGCGTTGAGAGCTTTCGTCCTTTTTATTTTGGAAAGCAACGAAATGCTTTTACACAAAAACAAAGTAGACGTAGAAAAACAAAAACAAATGATAGTCGAAAGAGCTTCATGTTTAACATAATTATGGCTGTGTTTCGTGGTTAACCGCTCATAATTCGCTTTTATGGAGAGCTAAACCGCATAGCCGCATGAATTAATTTCAGTGTTGAAAGCAGAAGTATTCAATGCAACATATTAAATATTTAAGATAAGGTTTATGGTTAAATAAATATAAAAAATATAATTTAGCAAAAAGGTTACAAATATCTAGTATCAAAACTTTGTATCTTACAATTTGAGGTCAAAAAGCTTTGAAAAAGCACAGCGCTCTTCAGATAAGCAAGGAAATTTATAAGTATTTTAAAAAAGGATTCAAATATAAAACTCAACAAAAAAATGTAGCTTCGGTTGCACAAATAAAAAGTTTCCATACAAGAACTTGATTTTGATCGTTCAGTTTGTATGGCAACTATTTTGTATAGTGGTGCGATATCGGCGGTTCCGGTAAACGAGTAGCTTTTTCGGAAGGAAATTTCAAAAACTGAGAAACTAGAAACATACTACATATCTCCGACGTTTCCTTCTAACTCAGGTGTTGCAAACTTAATGTACTCTGTTCAGGGTATACAAATTTCCACAGTGTCTACCAGTAATTCAAATAGAGAGCCATCCAGACTTTTCAGCATCTCTGGGCTTCTAGGTCTATGATATCCTCCTCATTCGACTGAAATTTTCGCCCACCGATCATCTTTTCCAAATTTCAAAGCCTTAATAATGGGGCTAAATCTGAAGAATAAATTGAATGGGATAGCTGCCAAGAAGGTTTCGATCAATATGACGGAGACGACGACGGATGCGATATGTCAGTGTATTACTAAGGTGATAGCGCACATTTTTCTTCGTCAATTCGGCAGAGTTGCCTTGACACCCCATGTAAATCATCCCTTATTGGGAGAACTTCCGGGCATTCGATTTGTAGAATCCCCTATCAGTTTCTTGGTCTCCGGTATGGATCCATGCTTTTTCGACGGTCAGAAAATCTTGTTAAACCGCCAACGGATTGCATCGAAACAGGCTCTAACAGTACTGTGAAGTGGTTTCACGGTTTTGTGGACGAAGACTGCTCACGCTATAGCTTCGGTTAGGTAAGATTAAGTTAGATGGCTGATCAAAGATCACACGTGGACTGCTATGTGTAGCCCTTGGTGAAGCCAGAGAAAAGAAGAACTCCTGAGTTCGAGCTAATAAGTTTTCAAAACACTTAGTAGCCAATACAAATTTACACAAGCGCTTAATTTCTATTCTCGTCAGTTCGGTGAGTTGTCTGAAGGTATGCGCAGGTATGTTTTAGACTTGAGGTCCTATATGCGTGACAGTCAAGGAAGTGTTGAGTATTTCCATTTTGTCTTCTTCCATTCAGCTTCTGCAGATGGCGTCTGGCATTACTATTAGCTTTACAGCATGGACGCCAATAGGGCAATGGCCTGTTAAAAACCCCACAACTAGGGAGGGGCTAGCCTTACTGAAGGCAAAGAGATCATTAGAGCTCTTGTGATTGATCTTGGCCCAAAAGGTTTGTGCATCAGCGCATGCACCGATGGTGATCCACCGCTGGCCAATCTTTTGCGAAGCCCAGCTATCTAGTTGTAAGCCACAAGAGGATAAGGGGGCACCGACCCGCTCCCATTCTAACGATAGCGGTTCTAGAATGCCTTTTCTTGCTAGTTCATAAGTTTTACAATTTCCTGCGATTCCTCTGTGGCCTGGCATACATACCGGTCTTATCATTAAAATAATCGATGGTATTGATAGCGAGGTTAGGCACTCCTTGACCAGCCCTGAACGCACTGTTAATGAGTTCAAGGCTAGTATCGCCGATTTACTATCGGAGTGGATGATCACTTCTGTGAGAGAAGGTGCGTTCCGGAGCAGTAAATCTACTGCTACCTTAATAGCTGCACCCTGCTGCCTGTAAAACACTGCAGTAGTTAAGAACCCGCCGTAGCTTACTTGGCACAATTTTGCTCCCAATTTGGTTCACGGAAGCTCACTCGAAAGCAAATATTACTTTATTGTTAGTTCAGTAGAAATATAGTTTTGAATCAAAATAAGCGTTTGCGAAAATCTATTATGGAACAGACAATTTTCCAGTGATAGTGGTACTAGCGGAGCGATGGATCTGCACAATTATCGGACCGACTTCTTAACCATTATTTCCTTTTATAATCCTTTATTAAGTTTTTTGAATACTCCTAGAACTATCATTATGACCTATATTACTATTTCCTGCTATCAAGACTTTTGAAATCAAAAAAAAAATCTAGCGTTTGACGAAAGTCCTTTCAAATGCTGTGACAAGGCTTAAAGAACACTTCAATGGCATCACAAATTAAACAGAACTCCAAAACATTTCAATTAAATTAGCGAGGTATTGACTTCTTGCTAGAACTCTTTTATTCTTCACAAGCATGTATATTTACTTCTTTACATAGACTATATACAGCTTACATATATAGCAATGGTTACATGGGTGTGATAAAACCAACTTCCTATTATTTAGCACTCAATCATTTAGCATGCAGCTTGCCATCCGCTTGCGATGATTGTGGTAATGATAAGCGCGGAAATCAATCAGTTGCGGTTTCGTTGTTTTTTCTAATGTAATAAATTTGTGCTTTAAATGTATGTAGTATAGAAGGACAAGCGTGTGAAGGCAAAGAGACGAAGATAAGTGACAGAGAGACATACAAGCTAAGATATACATATGTTTAATCTGCTAACATTTTTTGTTGGATGGTTTTGTTGGGTGCTGTAAATATATGAATACAAATGTGTATTTGTAGATAGAGATATATACTCCACATATGTATATACATATGTATATTACCAAGTGTGGCACGTCCTTTCGACTTGGCAAGCATTTCACAGGCCACACGGACGCCGACATTACAAAAAAACTATTGGTAGAAGCACAGAGCAAAGGAGTAGCTGCCATCTGGAGCATATTCACAACCATTTTCCACATAAACATACTATACACATACATTTACATACATACACAACAATGTATATAAGGCAATGGGAGATGTAGCTTCACTTGTAAGCATGTCTGTGTGACCAACTCGAGCTGCTCTTGCGACTAACTGCAGACACAGCGAGTGGATAAAGCAATGAGTGGGTATTATTATGTCATATTCAATGTGTGCATAGGACCACTACCAACATGTATTTATATAACCTCGTTTATATGCATATACACACACACATACTACTGCAAGATTATGCTGGCAGATGACTGATGCATCGCTTTTAAATCGATATCCTCGGATGAAGGCAACGAGCGCACAAAATGCATTTCTGCAGATTTCGATGTGCCGCCTTACCTTCCATTATACACATATGCACATGAATGTAAATACGTGTGTATGTGGGCTGGTGCGCGCTTTTGAGATACTGACCCACCGCAAAATATTGAATGACCATAGCGTTTATGGAATTAAACGCTGAGCGGCACAAGCAGCAAGGACTTACAACGTGAATATCATAGCCTTGTGAGGGAGTCAACTGGGCGCTGAGTAGCAGCTGTTCGCTCAAAATGCACATATTCACAGATACAGACATTTGTATGTGAGTGTTTGGTTATACATGGCGAAGCTTTTTGTGCGCCAACTACAAGCAATGACGTAATAAAAGCAATAAAATTTAAAATCGTTGGTAGAAAAATCTGCTGGGAAGAACTATGATTACGAGGTGGAGCCCCGGGAAATATGCTGTCAGAGTAAGGTTTTCTTTACATATATGTTTCCGATTATATATGAATTAAAATATGTATTGAAACCTTAACAGTTTTTACAAAAATGTTTTTTTTTTTTCGAAAAATATTCAGAGAGCTGCCAAAGTGTGACTTATAAGAACAATATATATTATATATATGATACGACGCTTGAATTGGAATTAGGATCAGCTAAGTGTGCAACTATCTCACGAAATATATTTTCTGGTTAACTATTTCTTTGTTTTCTTAACCTTTTTTCTATTTTTTACTTCTCTTCTATCCTTACTTTTGAAAAAATTATTCAGTTTGTATGGCAGTTATATCCTATTGTGATCCGATCTGGACCATTTCTTCAAGAACAACACCATTACCTTACGCAATATTTATTGTGGAATTTCGTGAAGATATCTCTTCAAGTCGAAGAATTTTCCAAATAAAAACTTAATTCAGATCAGTGTATTGGCAACTTTATGATATAGTAGTCCGATATTGGCGGTTCTGACAAATGAGAAAACCTGAAAGTGCTTCAGGTGAGCCTTTCCAGAATGATAGTAAATATGTTTATGTAATAGAGTTGTTCTAGATCGATTTTCAACCTTGTCGGTATAATAAATTGTGAATTAAGTTTTGATTAAGGAAGGATTAATATACTATATATACATATATAGATAGAAATAAATTGAGGTTTTGCACTGCAACCAATGGTCTATTGTTCCCTCTCCTACATCACATACAGTCAAAAAGGTCCAACACTCTGAACAGTTACAAGAGCTTGCTGGGCGCAATGGAGGTGTTATGATTCAAAGGCCTTGAGCCCGCTTCAACAAACTAGGCAATCTAGAATCAGGTGCTCTGGAGCTTCCAGTTCCATGTCGAAAACTCGGCAGTTTGCTCAAGAGGCTATGCACAAGTTGGACAAGTGTTTCTTGAGTCTGAAGTGCGCAGTATGGAACGCGAATCGGAATTTGTCTCGGGGGAGGTTGATTATATCTCTAAACCTTGCTAGGTTGTAACCTCCCAGCTTGGTGTGGTGCATTCCTGTTGTCTGCAACAGTGTCGTTCTCTTCCCACTCTTCGTGAGTAGCAGCTCTTTTATGGTGTGTGTTCTGTGTCCATAGTTTGTCAGCCAGCTAATTGCCGGCTACCCTATTATGGCCCGGCACCCAGATCAGTTTAGGTTGGAAACTGTTAGGCAGTTCAGCCTTCCTATACACTCCACCACTAACAGCGATTTGAATAATATAGATACTATATATGTATGAAAATAAACATATTTTCGCGTAGTTTATACTTTTATGTAGCGATGTACTTGAACTCAGTCTCCTCCAGTCTTACGATAATAGTTACGGTGAACAGTAATCCAGTCTGACTAATATGTTATTTATGCTAGCTGATGCTTTATGTTTTACGACTTCATGGCTAAATATATATAATTTACGTATACAAAAGTTACCACGTGATTATGGCAAACCACTCAGTAATGAAATTTTGAACTAGTTCGAAGAATTACTAGTTCATAACCCTACTGTTTTGATTGAAATAACACTAGTCTTGAAAGTATTAGTTTATGTGCACAAGTAATAGCTGTTATTCTGCGAGGTTTCATTCAAGTAACTCAAATGTGGTCGACGATTTCACATTTTTTTATATACCTAGAAGGAAATGGGGAAGTCGATTCAGTCATGTTCGGCTGTCTTTCCGTCTGTACGCGAACGAGTCCCTCAGATTGTTAGATATCGGTTAGAGAATTTCCACACATGCTTTTCTTTCCAAGACACTAATTATTTTTGGGAACCGATATCGGTCCACTATGTCATGTAGCTGCCTTACAAACTGGCCGCTCAAGTTCTAGCAAAGAATATTTTGCATTTTTATTTTTTGTTTTTTGGTGTTTTTGGAACTAGTATGCGATTGGTTAATTTCCGTCTGATAACTGACTTCTTGCCATAGACCATTAAGGAAATCGTATCGTTCATTTATATTTGAGGGTTATATCCACTAATGTATTTGAAAAAAAAAACGTCGAATATTTTTTGGCGTACCAAATCTTTTTTCTCGAAAAACTGTTTTTGATAGCTGGTTTGGTGCAGTCCAAAACGACTGGACCGATGATTTGATGTTTATTTACGATCTTCTTAGTTATATTTGTCGAATAATATATACATATTTTGTCAAAAAGCTACCAATTTGCCAAAAATCAATATTTTGATTATTGTTTTGATCATTACCCGTATCTTTTGGTTTTTGATTTTGAGAAATGTTAAGGAGATATTTTAAGATGAAGCATATAATATTCTGTTAATTATTATTTTTCTTCAGACTTGCAAGTTGAAATAACCCTAGCATTGGTTTGAAGATTTAGGAGAGCTAGGTGTGGTTGGGGTTTTATATACCTCAACAATATTTCTCTAACAGTCTTAGTTTCTCAGTAGCTGATGTCTAACATGTGAAACCATTTCTTGTCTCTTAAAATCCAAGATAGAACTGGAGTTGGCCTCAAACTTCTAGGTTCTTCCACCCACCATATACCGTTTACCAAAGAAATAGCTGGACTTAATATTAATACTAGTTACAAACTAGTCTGACATTAATTCATCTCATCACAGATAACTATCTCGACTTGAGATTAATACTAGTTACAAACTAGTCTGAAACTAATCCATCTCATCGCAGATCGCTAACTCGACTTCCTGTGTTTAGACATATCACTTTCACACAAGTCATATCGTAACCACAGCTCGCATTGCCTTATAACCATATAAAATATTTTTTTTTCTATTTTTTGCTTTTCTTCTTATTTTATTATCTCATTACTTCTGCTTTATTTCTACAATATTTGCTTTATTTTCACACATTCATTTTTTCCCGCTCTGGATTTTATTTTATTTGAAAAATGTGCATTAGTGGCTTAGTGGCTCATTGCAGGAACGTCAATAAGTGGTGTGGCAGCGCACGGTGGCGCCAGTAATGGCATCAATGTGAATATCTGCCAGAGACACGTCCTTACAATCGCTTGAATCGTTGTGATTGCGATTTCATTAATTTTATATGTATGTGTGTATACGTGTACAACTCTCTTCGATAAATGCTCCTTCAAGTACATATGTACATACATATGTAAGTATGTGTTTGCATTTACACTTGTGTCCTTGCCATTCACTACTTCGCTCCCTCTCTCAGTTTTGTACTTGTGTGTGTGTGTATGTGTGCATGTTCACTGCTCAGGGATATCACAATTCTAATATAAATTAAATTGTTTTATGTGGATCTGCCACTTAATCACTTTATTGTAAAATACTTTATTGCTAGCGAATGAGCAGAATGAGATTAAAATTACAGAGTGACGGAAATACGAAGATGAAGCTTAAGTAAACAGCTGTTTTCGCGCAGCAGAAATTTATATAGGTCGACGGAAGTCGGAGTTTAATATTTTATGTTTAACACGAATTACTAAAAATTTGTTTTGGGATTAAAACTTTGATGATGATATTAAGGATTTGGAAATTTTAATACTTGAAATATTATTGTACCACATCTGAGGTCTTGGATTGTTATCAATGCAGGGCAAATCGCATACAAGTAATTACTTCAGGGTAATGGACTGAGACAATTATACATTTAGGCAAGAGGGCTGCAAACTTAACATTAAGATTTCGTCTTCGGTATTTTGGTTAAAGAAGACTGACAGACCATGCGTCGAGTATGATGTAATGTTTAGTCTTGAGTCGACATAAGTACTCGTATATTCCATGTTTTACAATTTGATGTTCTCAAAGAACAGCGATGATAATTGAATATAGGATTTTTTGAAATCTACTTAGTTATATAGAGGGTCTCACTTGCGTGTACAATTAGCCTAAGCTTAAGTGCGGTCGCTTACAGGTAGGTGGTTTTGCAGCCTACCTTTCTAACCAACAGACCAAACAACATTTCCTCCGGACCCGAAGCTGAGCTGCCCTAAGCTTACACAGCATAGTAGTACTTTTGGAAATAAATGACTAAGATTTCGGTAAATAATTCGTGTAAATATTGCGGCTCAACCTTCATCTTATGATTGTATTAACTGAATTTGAAGTTTACATCACAAACATTCAAAAATAATTATATAGTTCTTAACACGATAACTTGAACCTTCTTCTTCTGCTTCATTGGCGTAAACGTTCTTCCTTTTCGCTGTTTGGAGACAATTGCAGATTCCAAGTGTAGCCAAGTCTCTCTCCACCTGGTTTTTGCAAGAAAGGTCTTCCTCTTTTTACCCGGCGTGTACTGCGTCGAATACTCTCAGGGCTAAAGTGTTTTCATTCATACGGACGAAGTGACCTAGCTAGCGTACCTGTTGTCTCTCAATCAGCTGAACTATGTGAATGTATTCGTCGTTGTCAATATGTTAAGGAACATAAATCTTCCACAAAACCTTTATCTTGAAACCTCGTAACGTCGACTCAGCGGATGTTGTCATCGTCCATGCCCTCTGCACCATATAGCAGAACGGAAGTAATGAACGAATTTGTTCGTCGAGAGAGGACTTTACTTCTCAATTGCCTACTCAGTCCGAAGTAGCACACGTTGGCAAAAGTTATTCTGCGTTCGATTAGGAGGTAGACGATGTTGTTGGTGTTAATACTGGTTCCAAGATAGACGAAAATATCTACGGCTTCGAAGTTATGACTGTCAACAGTGACGTGGAACCCAGGAGACACTTCGTCTTACCCTCGTTCATTACTAGACCCAATTGCTTCACTTCCCTGTGCAGTCTGGAGAAAGCAGAACTAACGAAGAGGTTGTTGAGGCCAATGATCTCATTGTCATCGGCTTACGCCAGCAGCTGTGCACTCTTATCAAAGATGGTATCTTTTCTATTTAGTCCTTCAGTTCGAATAATTTACTCCAAGAGTAAGTTGAAGAAGTCGCACGATACGAAGTCGCTTTGTCTGAAATCTTGTTTGGTATCAAACGCCTTGGATATTAGTTTTGCGGAGATACCAAATCCAGACGTAGCGGCGTAGAGGCAGCTCCTATTCGTGCTGTCAAAAGTAGCTTAAAAATCAAAGAAGAGGTGGTCCTCTTTTCACGGGATTTGGCGTATGGTGTATATTTAGTCATTGCAGATTTGCCATGGCTGAAGACACACTGACAAGGTCCAATCGTTTTGTTGGCGGTGTGCTTTAATATTTCACACAATATGTTCGATAGAACCTTATATGCGATGCTGAGGAGGTTTATCCCACGGTAGTTGGTGCAGATTGTGGTGTTTCTCGTTTTGTGGGTTGGGCAGAGCACACTTAAATTCCCATCGTCGGGTATACTTTACTCTGACCTTACTTTACAAAGAAGCTGTTACTTGCTCCTTATCAGTACTTCGCCGCCATATCAATAAATTTTAGGTTAGGGTAAAAGATCGATCCTAACAGGGGTCTCGTTTACACAGCTTGTAGCTGGTTCGTTGTGATACCTAAAACTCCTATAAAATGTATTATAATGACCGTCACAAATCGACAAAGCACTTTGAGCTGATAACAATTTTGTTAAAGCGGCTAATGTCAGTTTCGTCGATGTCTCCTGGATCGTCAAAGATATGACTGCCGCGAAGCTTCAACCTCAGTTGTGCAAAAGCTAAACGAGTGAGAAGAAAGTGCCTATGGGTTTTCGCTTTTGATATGTTCTAGCTTCGTATCGAGCACAGCCTTTCGAACGCCCTTCAGAACACAACCTTTAGCACTTTTTCCCTCTTGCTTTTTTACACTAGTACAACTCATCAACAAATTTTGGGTTTCTGCCATTCGTTTCTTCACAAACCTAAAGTCTTTGTCCTCTGACTAAAAATATTTGACAGGAACAAATCCTGAAGCTTTTTTTATTTATTATTAATTAAGTACTAATTGTACAATTAGCTGTTTGTCAATCAATACTGTAAATTAAATTAGTTAATTTCCACACTACATGATTGAGTGAAAATATCTGTAAGCGCTAATTTACTGAAGTACTCTTAATTAACTATTTAGGATCGCGCTTGGATAAGGTGTTATGAAGTAATTTATGAAAATGAAACTTAGTATCTCGAAAAATTATTGTTAACCTACTTTCCACCAGATGCCATCACTACTAATAGATGAGAGAAGGGTTATATTTGAACGTACCTGATTTTTTAATGCTTTTTCGTGTAATTCGTTTCATTATGTGCCCACTAAGACTCAATTAAGTAGCTTTTTGCTTGAAGTGAAATAAAATAATGATTGTTAAAGTACAAATTAAAGCTGACATTTGGTGGCCTGACATTGACAGTGAAACTTGCCTTCGCTTGCGCTGAGCGAAAGTTTCATAAAATCAAATATGAAGTACATATACATGATTATATTGAATAATTTAAGTAGGGTTAAACAAAGCAAAGGTAAATAAATGCTATTACCAGTGAGATAAGCAATGAGCAGCAAGGCTGTGAGGCAGAGGGTAGAATTTATCATGAAAAGAGCTGATTTTTCCGGCAATTATGCCGTATTTGTAGAAAATGAAAAAATGGGAATATAGAGACAAACAATTATGGCGCTTCAGCTATTGAAGAGTCTACTGGTATCTACATATGCACATATACCATACATTATATAGACACAGGACTGCTGTCATCACCGTTTGCGGCGGAGTGCTACTCATTACCAGCGGCTCCTTTACCCATGCACTGAAGCGTTGTTAATATGCCGCAAAAGTACCTAATACCAAGCGAGAGTGCGAAAATTGCTCACACACATATATGAGCACACGTGTACATATGTAAATTATGTACATATATTTGTATTGAAAAGTTTTTGTCTGCTGGCGACTGCTTATTGTCATACTCCATACTCCGGTTTTTTTTTTTTGTTGAACTTCGGCAGCCTTTTGTTCGAGCGTGGCAAGAAAAATGCGGCAATGAGCGAAATATGTGAGTAGGACAGGCAGACACACGCAGACAAAGCAGTGAAGCACACATGCCGGTAGTCAGTCATCCAGCCCAATCATGCAGCCAGCCAGCCACTCAGTCATCGTTTCGTACTTCACATGCCACAGCGAAAGCTTTTGTCTGCGTGCGGTTTGTTTTTAGTGCGGCGTGCGCGTACTTTCTCGCCGCAGGAGCTCCGAACTCCAGCTCAGCACATGTCAAGGCTTAGCGGCAGGCCTGCGTTGTCCTGCGCGCACAACCACCCAGTCCATCCCTAATGCCACCCACTTAATCCTCGGTGGCGCACAAAACACGCACACACACACTAACACGCTTGTGGTTTTGCATACATGCTTGTTATTTTGCTAAATGAAAGTGAAATTTTTCATTCACTAATGCAAATTTAAAATAATATGAAGCGAAATGAATTGAAATGGAATAAAGTGTGATGATATGCAATGAAATGAAATGAAATGCATGAAAGGCACAGTGGCGGTGCGGAGAAAAAATTATTTCAGGCATAATTTTTCCATATGTCGCAATGTGTGTGGATGTTGTTGTTGCTGCTATTACTGTTGTTGTTGCTGATATTGCTGTTGTTGCCAAGCTGCCGGCGTGTTGGTCCGAAATAAATGGATTTCTATCCTTTATATTTAATCACCAGCGCGCTCATGCAATGTCAGTGGGCGTAAGCACCCCTTTTTTCCTGGCTGGCGTGGCGTCCAGCAGCGCCTGCCACCACTTTCTCACTACTTAAGTACTACATCCCGATATTCTTGCAGACATATGCTGCGCTTTATTCTTACTCATTTGCTTGTGTAATGTGCACACACTAAGCTCTTGCTGTTGTTATTTTTGTTTTCGTTATTTCATGTGTTATTGTATGTGTACAGACATAATTTCATGCCACAAAACACTCGTCAGCAGCTTAGCATCCCAGTCGAAGCACCTTGCTATATTTAGCCTGAAGTGCGCCTTTACACCACGACTCCCCCCACACACAACACACAGTGAATCTCATTTGCTTAGTCTAAAGTAAGTATTTAATACATACTTGTTTGTTTGCCGGCTTTTATTTTCTTGTCAGTTTTGCGCTTATTTTGTATATGTAAGCGCTTGAGTGTGTGCATGGGTGTGTGAGCTCAAGTGTGTGCATGTATGTGTGTCTAAGCTTGCGTTGGCATTTGTGCTGCTCATCAGCGATCATCTCAATAATCGCTTTTGTTCCGTATTGTGTTTCCTATCTCGCAAGAAGTGAAAAAACAACAACAAACCAAAGTGAGAACATTTGCACGCTCTCCTTGAAATGAATTTAAATTTGTGTGGCGAAGATTTTATTGTTGAGTTTAATTGGATTGAAATTAAACAAACATTTGTGAGTTTTGTTGTAGTCTGAATTGTGTGATTGGGTCGGTTTGAATTATGTAAATAAAAGATATGACAAAAACTGAATCCTCAGTGTCAGTATTAAAAATGTCAGAATAGAGAGTAGTTCAAAATAAATCACATCAATCTAAATTTTTGTTTTAAGCCAAGAAAAATAGTGCGTTTAACCCTAAGAAATTTTCTTCACTATCCTTCTCTAGAAAATTTAAGAGAGTCATAACTAAACAGTTTCCTAACAAGTCAATTGAAAAGTCCCCGGCCTACCATAATATTTAAACCAGATTTTTTGGCAAAATTAGTTTTTTATTCAACATAGTTCCGTTCGAGAGTGATACGCTAATTAGGGCGACCCTTCACCTTCTCAATATTATTTTCGTATTACGATTTGTTCTTTGCTTCAAAATAGACCTCAATTTCTGCAATCATCTTCTCATGCGACGATAATTTCTTCCCATCGAAGATTCTATTGAGGTTTGAAAACAGGAAATAGTCTTTGGGCCAGATCTGGGGAAGACGGTGGATGCGGAAGCCACTCGAAGCCCAATTCATGGATTTTTGCCACCCTTTTCACACTGGTTGCATAGTCTAGGTGAAACAGCACTTTCTTTTTCTTCTAATCCGACTGGTTTCGGTGATTTCTTCTTTTAAATAGTCCTTTCTTGTTCACGGTAGTCACTAAAAATTGTCTAATGCGCATTTCGAGATAAAGACTCCATTACCTTGCCAGCTATCCAGTCCAGTCGTATGATTTTTGGACTTCGTAGTATAATAATAGAGCCATGTTTAGTCCATTGTCACATATCGACGCAAAAGTCGGGATAACTTCGCTTTATAGTCATCCAAAATTATTTTGTTGAATTTTTTGATTTTTTCGTCGGTTAAAACATTTTTTGGGCGTTCACTGTGTTCATTACCTTCGGTGCCAATTTCAGGGCTAGGGCTAATTAAAAATCAAGTGAATTTGATTCTAGTAGTGTCATCTGTTCGTCATTCCGGTCTTTTGAATTAACCTACTACAGTTCTATCATTATGGCCGTGGATATGATGGAAATTTTCAAGCGTGACTTTGCTTTATCTGTCAAGACCTTTAAAAATATGGTGAATGGCCAGGCGATCTGTTGCGATAAGACAATGTTTACCACGTAGAATATTAACGTGATTTTTCGTCTCTCTTATCAAACTGACTAGGACTGACTAGAAAAAATCCTATTATAGTACACATGTTTATAATCGCATTCCAAAAGGATACTGAACCAATGCCAACAAGCCAACGCAACGCTTATTTAAGTGTTCCATATATGGACTTGTCATAAGGCTTGGTAAAGATGGCTTTCAGTGCCTTCATGGAATTTTATTTTTTTCGGTTTCGGCTCATTTTTGGAGTGCTAATCGCTAGTTGTTGGACGGATCTTGTCAACAGTAATGATACGTTTGTTGAATGTAGATAATTCAGCTACAATGTCGAACATTTCTTTGACGATTTCTACTCGACGTCGGTTTTGCAAAACAATCAGAGCTTACAGTATGACTCTAGCATTGACACAACATTGGCGGTTAGGCATTGTTGAGAATTCGCTCACCTTTAATTATTCAATACTGAACTTTAAATGCAGATTTAAATAAATCGTGACACAATAAAGGAATCGTCAATAGGATGTTTTACTTTGAGGTCTCAAAAACCGTTAATCGTAAACAGGTGAGAGGGTATAAAATGAGCATTAAAGCAAAAGAGCACAATGTCCAAAATTATCACAATGAAAGTATTTGCTTTGCAAAAGTCGTTGAAGCGGTCAGAAAAAATGGTAGCTTTTGCTAATTGAAAGCTGTGACTCCGTGGAATATGTTTCTACGACTAAGCAATTATATATTTTTTTGGAGCCATTTATCCTCATCAGGCTGACTTAAATGTAAACCGGAGAAGTTCTTAGTCCTTAAAGATCAGTAGAGGCTACTTTATTCATATTTCTTGGGTTTTTTAAATAAATGTCGACAATTAGTTCGTTTGCTTTTAACTTTTTAAAGTAGCATAAGAGTGCCTCTGATTGTCTCTACATTAAAAGAACAATGGCCAATATGAGAGATTTGAACACTAATTCCACCGTTTTCTTATTCTAAATAAAATTTTCGTTGCTAATGCTGAAATGCTTTTCTAACTACCAAATAACCAACGACTGATGATGTCAATTGTTTCTATTGAACTATGGTCTCTAGTGGATACCAAAGGATCAATGCTTCGTCAAAAATCACGAAATGGCACAGAAATTTCTTAGGATTGCATTAAAAGACAGTCAAACTTTGCTGCGCTCTTCCTCAGTCCTTACTCTCTAGCCTAAATTTTGCTTCATTATTTTGTGAAAGAAATAACAATTATTAAATTAAACTTATTTTTTTAATTGTCTCTAATAGCAATTGTTACAATAATAGCTTAAAAAGAAACAATTTAAAACATTTAATTTAATATCTTTATCTTATTAGTTTGATTTTTCACGAACGCATATACTCAAGTCACTTGTGTACTTTAATACTTCATTATCCCAAAAACATTGCACGGAGCTTAACATAAGCCGATAAAAACAGACGTTGCTTACTTGCCGAATTTGTAGTATTTAGTAGTTATGCATACATACATACATACAAGTATTTATAAATATATATTGTAAGAAAATCGATAAGCTCTATTGATTTCTAAATTTTCGCTACCAAAACAGGATCGTGAAGTATTAATCTCAAAGGAACTCACACGTGCACAGCCTTTATAATCATGTTTGTTATTATGTGGGCTTATAAGGGTGGTCCTTAGATTTTGAAATTAAATCCTGACAATAGATTTTTTCGCACTAAAAAGTTTCTTAGAGATTTATTGTTAGCCAATGATAATTTTTGGGGCGATTAAGGATGTTTAGGTTCTGCTGTCAAAATTAAATGAGTTCTCGATTAGATATACTATATACTAGTAATACGAAAAACTATATGCGACTGGATAAATTTTTGGAGAGTGGCGAATCGAACAGACAACTATGTATCATAAACCTTATAAACTGGCATAATTGACCGTTTTCGCCAAGTTAAGCGTCTCCCAACCGCCTAGAGAGATTTCAAGGACAATAAAATATTCAGTACGTGTTAGAAAGGGCTAAGTTCGTGTGTAAACGAACATTTCATACTCTTAGTATTTTCCAGGGTCAAGGCCTTAGAAATACCTTCAGGGGCTTGTTATTTAGGGTATTGGGTAAGTTTGCAACCGATTTCATCCATTTTAAGACATTATTGATCCGATTCAACCCATTTTTGACATATTGAATTTCTGGCCATATTTTCGATAATAAGTTCGTAATTGAAACTTTGAACCTCAGATTCGGTGGCTGGGGGCTTGATTAGTTTTTGTCCGAGTTGAAGAAATTCGGGTAATAAGTAGCTTGTAAAGTTTTATCCCAATACATTTTGGCAAATGAAATAATGGTGGAGTTTAAAATTGAGTTATATAGAAAGTAGGCGTGGTTGTAGTCCGATTTCGTTTGTTTTCGAACTGAAGGATAGAAATATATATCTTTACATACCAAATTTAATCGATATCGGTCGAGTAGATCCTGAGATATATCTGTTCATTGAAATGTGGATAGTTTCTTCGGAATCGTTATATGGGGAGGTGGCACAGTAATCCCCCGATTTCATCCATTTTGACAGAGTCGGTACACATGCTTAAGTAATTTGTTCTGAATGAATTTGGATTAGTGATTTAGGATTTGTGTTCAGAAAACCATTTATACGACTTCTCAGGCACCACCCTAATCTATATAGAAAGCACAACACTGTATATTAAGCTGTTTATACGAAAACACGCACACATACATACTTACAAGCAAGTTGTTTGTTTGTTTGTGTGTACACATTTCAATGTAAGCACTTTTGCCAACAAATTTATTTAAAAAAGGATTAACTGCAGCTAAGCGACGTGCTCAAATACATGGAAAGGAATGGCAAATTGAACACTAAAGCGTCGGCGGCAGCGTCTTCCTTTAGCCCGAAGCAAATAAATGTGTACCAATATGAATGTGTGTGTGTTAGAATCAAAATACCTGTGTTAAAAATATATAGACTTGCGCGTATATGTGTGTGTATATGAGCGCTTGTTTACTTATATATATACATATACGTATATATGCATGTGTATGTGTATTAGAAGCTTATAGAATTTATTTGCAAACAAACTTGTTTATGACATCCAGCAAGGAGCTTTTGATCAGCAGCAAATATATATGTATGTATGCTGAGCATAGCACGCTTTTGTGTGCGCACGTGGGTGTGTGCGTGCGCTGTAGTCGTCGTCATGCCAATGACATTTAATGAAATTGTCAAAACTCACTCATGTTTTGCTTTTCTCTCCTTTTTTTATTGTGCATTCGGCTGCTGCACGCCACTCCCTGGCGCTGCGCGTTGCTCCCAACTCGCTGCTGAACAAAGACGAAATCAGAAAGCGTGAGAAATTCAATTTACTTTGACGTCCATCATTTCATGTCACGCTTTAAGTTTTTATTCTATTTGCTGGCTTTAAGTAGCAGCAGCAGCAACAGCACAACAACAAGATTGTGTAGCACTTTTGATAATTTCATTTGACAGTTTAAAAACATATCAAATAAGCTTAAAGCGTGTGCTGGCGATTAGGAAATATATTTCACTTTGTTTTAGTGCTTCCTTGTGCTGTGTAAAGTCTTTCGGCTGGGCAAATCCTATTAGTGGCAGCAAAGGCAAGTGGCAGTTTTTGGTGAAATTCCGAGTGAAATTTATGGCAGAGCGCTTTAGTGTCACGTGTGATTATAGAAAAATTATCTGCTTTAAAACTGTTTGAGCTGGCGAACCCTTTTTGGTAACCTCTTCAACTGAATTATGCTCAAGTATGTAATTACTTCTTTATTAGGGTTGGCAAGGCTGCTTCATACTATACATACATATGCATGTATGTATATGTAAATATAGATATATAGCAATATGTGTTTACATTTTAATTGCTTTCACATGTCATTGTTATTTATTTCGGTGTTAATTTTTTCTTGCTTCACCGCGACGGTCTTTGTTTTGCACTCAGTGAGTAAGGAAAATGTGTTAGTTACAACCACTTCGAGTTTTGCCTCTCAGTCCACCGCACATTAACACCCCTGGTTTTGTGAGACATTTGTTCATATTCACACAACAATTTTCCAACAGAAAATTTAAAACAATTTTACAATTTTGAGTTTTTACTTTTGTTGTAAGCACACACGTGGATCTCAAATTTATACAGTATTGCGCAAAAAGATGGAACCAAAATTAAAATGTTACAATTTTAAAAATTTTGCTTTTTTCATATATAATTTATTATGAATTATATAATTTATTATTAATTATATAATTTATTATTAATTATATAATTTGTTTTTATACAGTATTGTGCAAAATTTATGCAATTTCAAACAAAAAATTTTATCTTTATAATTTTAGAGGTCCTACCTTTTTTGCAGATAATTTTTTATAAATTATTAAATTTTATTCTGTTACAGTCTTGTGCAAAACACATGTAATTTTCCACACAAAAGATTTAAATTTTACAATTTAATTTTTTTTTATCTTTTTATAACAATTTATTATAAATTATTTTATTTTATTTTGGTACTGTATTGTGCAAAATAAATGCAATATTCGCACAAAAAAATTTAAATTTTAAAAATTTAAAATTTTCACTTATTTCTTCGTAAGCTATTACAATTTTTTTTAAATTTTATTCAAGTACAGTATTATGCAAAACAAGTGCAATTTTCAAGACGAAATATTTAAATTTTACAATAAAAAAATTTCCTATTTTTTCTCACGTTATTTATTAAAAATTATTCAATTGTATTTTGGCATAGTATTGTGCAAAACAGATGCAATTTTACTTACAAAAAAACATCTATTTTTTATGAGCAATTTATTAAAAATCATTTAATTTAATTTTATTTTTTATTTTTGCAATATTGTGCAAAACAAATGCAATTTTCCACAGAAAAAAAAAAAAATCCTAAAATACTTCATCTATCCGCAACTGAGTACAACCGTCATCCCTTGGCTTTAGATGTTAACAATGTTTACTTCATAGAATATTTGACGAAAACAGAAAAAAAGGTTAAAGTGTTGACTACTTTTTAAGATTAGTACAGCTTCAAAACTGATCGGATTCAGCATCATATTTTACACAATATTGTTCACATTTCTATCAACAAATATACTTGAAACGCCATGTATTTGTGGCATGAAAATGCTTTCCCCCTCATTACGTAACACATTTACGCCCAAACACACACATGCACCTTCTAGCGGTTTCTTTGTCCAAAAAAGCTTTAAAATTCAGTTTCATATAAATATACCACACAAAGGTATATTTCGAGCAACACACTTCCAAGCGCTACTTAATGTTTCCACCCACTCTGAGAGTGACTTCAATTTCCTGTCATTCCCATTACTTACTATGTTGTGTCTTTTGACGCTTCGTTGGTTTGCCGCATTTCACATATGTAAACACACACGCTTATATTCCCAAACACTCTTTGGCGCAAGCACCTTGCCTACACAGGGTTGAAATGTACGCACTCGTGCGGGCGGGTGTGTGTGCGCTCGTTTCGGTAGTTGGAAAATTATTTAGTAGTTTATCATTATTAATTCATGATTGAAAGGTTCGGTACAACAAAAATCAATTTAATGAGAAACTTAGATTCAAGCTAAAATGCGTTGTGTCGGAAACAAGAAGCTCTTTTGTGGCAACATGTCGTCGGAAAGCCTCTAAGCCTCATATGTATGTTGCTTGAAACTTTGTTAAAATTATGTTAGTTTTCGGCCGCAATAAGATGATTTGGGCACAACTAGTGGGCATAAATGAGGGTTTAAAATTAAATATTAAATTTGGTGCAGACTTAAGGGAACATTTCCTGTATTTCATGATAGATTTTCCAACAAAATATGTAAATATTAGTAATTGTATTGTGCTCTGGTTAGACTTCTGTGACTTGGTGTTGGCTTGCAAAAGCAGAGGCCATGAAATTTAAAGGCTTTGACTATTTAAAAAGGCCAGACAATTATTTTTATTTTAACTAAGTATTTTATTTACAAATGTTTCCTGGAAATAGATTAAAATGACTACCGTAGAATTTTTAAAGGCAACAACCAAGTATATACTATATTACATGTTATTGAAAGTGATATACAATGTTGGACAAAGCTCATTGGACTAAATCGAATCTCACACATATTCGGTCATAACTTTTTACATAGATGCATTAGAAGAATATTTTTGGATTTTTTTGATGAATCGGAAAAATAAATTTTCTACTAGAAAAAAAATTTCGTACAGTAAAATTATTGGTTGTTCTTGGCCGATCAAAATTCAGTTTTTGTTCAGATCAAATAATTGTAGGCCATTGTGTGAAGAACTGCATACAGAATATGAATATGTTTGAAGAAATTCGTTTAGAGAAAAATGCGTTCAATTATTAACTGATAGCACCGAATGAGCTGTGCGGCTATACTTTAGAACAACGCGGCTCAAAAACGATTTGAAATATATATTTAAAACTTAATTTTTAAAAATATCAACTAGTGTGGCTTTTTAGTTCCGATTATTTTCAGCTCTTCAAAACTGTATCCTCGGGTTTAAATTTTAAACATTTTCAAAGTAGTAAGAGAATTACAAAAAGTATAAAAGTTAATGTTTTTTGCACATTTGCATTAAATATTATACTGCCGGAAATTTGAGAGCTCGAAAAGATGTTTGTACCTCTTACTTAAGTTCCACTTTTCATTAAAAATAACTGTCCGAAATAAGCTAATTTGTCATAAGAATCATATTTTAAAAGAATTATACCTAAATTTGCAAACAAAAAAAAATATATATATATATATATATTCTCAAAAGTTTGACTTCATGCTTTCCGCAGCAACATTTTATTGTATAAACAACCAAACTTACTTGTCATATACAATATTTATTTTATTAGAAATTTTATTTCCATAATAGTAAATATTTGCATTATTTTTATTATTTCAAATGAAATATATTTTTATTTTTCATTTTAATATAATGATATTCATATTATGAGCTATTTTTAAACTATTTTATCTATAAAACAAATATAGGCACCCTTTCTGGTAAACAATTTTCAATTAAAAACTCAAATCATTTGACTCACCCATTTATTTGCTCACTTCCACATGCACATGCACGCGAGAGTAACAGAACTCTGCTGCTCGCTCTCTGCGCCGCTACTTTGCGAATTGGCTTTGCGCAGGGCAGCGCAGCTCTGCTGCCGGCTGCACATCTTTTCACTTTACTAACACTTTAGACTTTATTTGACATTTTTCACTACACTTAGAACAAAACTGCACTTATTAACAGAGGAGAACACAACTTTACACATTTCTATACTAATTTGCACTTTATTTAACACACAAATCATGAATTAACTTTGAATAACACAAACTCCACGGGATAAACGTTTGAGATAAACCGTACGCGACGTGCGATTGAAAGCAACTAAAATAGCGGAACTTCCAATAAAGTAAATGGAAGAAAGAAATTGGAAATGGATTGTGGATTAGCTAGAATATGGAAGGAGAATGATGAAAGCTTAAATTTATTTTTGTTTTCGTTCATTTTTTGCAACTAAAATTATGCAGTAAATGGTGACAAGGATAATTATAAGATGTATACGTATATGTAAGTTCTAAAAAGAAAAAAAGGTTTATATTTTATATTCATTTAAAATATGAATATTTTATGAAGAACGTAAATCTTATGGGAGTAGTACAAAAGAACATATATTATATTCGGTAGTCGGTAAAAAGTCTTTTCTAATCAAACTTTAATTCATTTTTTTATATTTATAAAATACTATAATGATCCAGTTACATACCAATTTGGTCGACCACTCTTTGTCATTTTTCCGCTAGAGACATTTTTCCATTAGTGTGAAACTTTTCTGGTTTTTCGGTGAAAACTGTAATTTCACAGGTTCTTCTCTTGAAACCATCTTTACTCCATTAGGGGAGTTCTGCATTGACCAAAACAAATGGTAGTCCGATGATACAAGTTCAGGGCTATATGGTGGCTGCATCAAACCCTTCCAATTTTTGCCGAGTCATCAAATATGTGTGTAGTCTAGCATTGTTCTGTTGGAAGACGAAGCCCTTTCTGTTGATCAGTTCTGGCCGTTTTTTTCGATTGCTTGCTCATCATCTCATCATTTGCTGACAGTAAAATGTAGAGTCAATCATGCGACCTCATAGTGAATGATTCCTTTTCAATCCACCAAACTAAATTGCCGCACTTTACTGTCATATTTGATCCACTTTTCGTCTCTTGTTACTATACGCTTCAGACATGGTTCGGTTTCATTTCGTTTCAGCAAAGAATCTCAGATGTAGTATATTCTGTCAATTAAATTTTTCTCAAACAATTCATGTGGTATCCAAACGTCGAGCTTTTTTTTGTAGCCAACCTGTTTTAAATGCTTCAAAATCTTTTGATAATGAATGTTAAGTTCTTTAGTGATGTCATGGTTGCTTATGTGACGGTCCTGGTCAATTTTTTCCATAATTTCATCGAATTTTTCAACGATAGGTCGAGGGGAGCGAAATGCATCTTTCACATCGAAATTTCGAAAACGGAAGCGAGCAAACCCTTGTTGTGCTACACGAATTTAGCAGCGTCTCCGCAAACATCACAAATTTTATTGGTGGCTACCGTGGCATTCTTCCCATTTTTATACAAAAATTTCAAAAACTAGCGAGTTTCTTAACTTTTTCACTCATTTTTGAACAGCAGAAACTTTCCTGAATTAAATTTTTTTTTGTTGATTAAAATATGGTATGACACAGTGGGTTTTTTAGCACTGGAGATATACGAAAAGACTTTTTCGACTACCCAATATATTCGAAATCTAATCGATTAGAAGTCAGAGATATTGGTTAAGTTGCTTGGTATGAGGTTGGGATTGAATGAACATCTATTTACTGTAGAAAAAATATAAAATAAATTTGATAAACTAAAGTTTTTATTAGTTGATAGTATTACAACATCTATTTTTTTTTAATATTTTAATGGAATTTACATGCCATACAAATTTTTAAAATCCAAACTTCTCCTGACTCAGTAATAACTTAAATAAACAAAAATCTAGAATATTTCCAATAGAAACCTATTTGAGTTTTGATATAAGATAAGACCACTAAAATATATCAAAGGTGGAATAAAATTTCTTATCAATTTCATACAAATATTCACATGCCACAATATCACCGATACAGTTGTACGAATGCTACAAAGAAGCAAGTTGAACAACAACACGACACAACAACTGCTACAATAAATACACGACAAATCGATATCGTATCGAACATGTTTCTGTATAAATAAGAGTATTAGCTGGATTTCTGGCTACACATACAAACACATACCCGATACAAACATACGTGGCATTGCCGATGCGAAAGCAATGTTTGGACAGGATACGAATATGCTTAATTCAATACAATCGTACAGACATGGCATATCATTAATTCAATAGACGACAGTATGCCGATTGTGATAAGGCGAGCATTTACACGTAAAGCCCTGTTCGAGCAGATTGCGAAGCAGTGCAAAGCATCTGCAATGCGTGTGCATGTTCGATTGTGTGTTTGCTTTGGCTGTGAGCGTGTGCGTGTGCGTGAGTGTACGCACTTTTGGCTGAAGCCAGCAAATGGATTTGATAATGAATGTTAAAATTTATTGCTGATGTCGGGCGATTGATAAGCGACAAAAAGTCAGAAAACCAATGCGAAAACAACCAATCCACCGAGCGAGTCGGTGGAAGGTAAACAACGAAGGCAACTAGCTAAATAACATTGAACTCTAAAAACGCACAGACCCAAAGTAAACAACAAAGGCACGGCACCCTCAAATACACAGTGCTACAAAAATTAGCACGCAATGCGGCTGGGGACATACGCAGCGCTCTCTAAAGCTGTTGTTGTATATGTATGTGTGTGTGTATTTTGGTCGTTGGCGTGCTGGAAACGTTCGGCTATTTGACACGAGCAGTGTGGGCAGGATGATCATCGCGTGCATTTAGATGAATTCTCATTTATTTGATTGCCACGCTGGTCAGCCGCCCATTTTTGCTGGCTGATGATGCTGTAGCCGAAAGCCAGGATTCGTGCTCAGTACGGTTAACACCCACTC